>BLSH010033286.1:607173-626490 GCA_018402905.1 Glandirana rugosa
CCCCCCCCCCCCCCCCCCCCCCCCCCCCCCCCCCCCCCCCCCCCCCCCCCCCCCCCCCCCCCCCCCCCAGACAGGAGACAGAGAGCAGGGCTGCAGATGAAGGAGGCACATACTGACTCAGGTGTCACAGCTCTGCAGCCATGATATTTCAGTCAGCGTACAGGGAGAGGCAGAACCAGGCAGGATCAGACAGGTATTTCAGGTGATACAGGGGGCCAAATGACACAGCACAAGCACTGTGCTATATAACATGCTTTAAGGGAACAGGATCTTTTTTCTTTTTTTGGGAGGTTAACAAACACTTTAAAGCTAATCTACAGGCAAAAAAATGTTTTCCCATGCAGAGGGGCTATGCCTGCATTGCAAGGGTTAACTGCTCGTTTGTCCAGGGGAGAGGAGAAAGCCTATACTCACCTGATCCTCCGTGTCTCACAGATACATAAACTCCAGCATAATTATTTTTAAAAAAAGTTATGATTCCATATTATATGGTTTGCATACACTGAAAATAGACAGAGAGCTAACACTGTCTGAGCCCTGCCTTCATGTTCATTTAGAAAAGGAAGAGGCTGGGAAATTACATATTGACAGGCCCCTTCCCCTGCTCTACATCCTGAAAAATCCCCTGCAGCAGCTGGGGGAGAGGAGAGGAGGGAAGCCGGCAGCACTGGAGGTGCAACACGGGAAATCTCAGGCAGTAATGGATATCCGCACTGCACAGAGTGATTTACAGGGGTCCTCAAACTATGGCCCTCCAGTTGTTCAGGAACTACAATTCCCATCATGCCTAATCATGTCTGTGAATGTCAGAGTTTTAGAATACCTCATGGGATGTGTAGTTCCGCAACAGCTGGAGGGCCATAGTTTGAGGATGCCTGGATTAGAGTGTGCCCAGGCACACTTGGCATACCCCCAGCACACGCCTATGCATACGATCACACTAATCTCACACGCTAGCAAGGTTATGCTGAGAATTCTACCAGCTAGGCTTCAGCAGAATGTGAACCAAGAGCAGGGCCGGACTGGCCATAGGGCACACCGGGCATATGCTAGTCCGCATGTCATTTTGGCCGCCTGCCCGAGTCCCGACTATTCCATCCTGCTTGACAGCTTCCCGGAGGGCGGCGGCCGTGAGATGAGAAGAGCCACTCTATCTAGTGAATGATACTGAGAGGAGGAGGAGCGGCAATGCTACAAGCTGCACACAGGCTGAAGCCGCTCCTCCTCTGAATTTCATTCACTGAATAGAGCGGCTCTTTTCATCTCACGGCCGCCGCCCTCTGGGAAGCTGCCTGGTGTTCTGAGTACAGTCCCTGCCAGCATCCCGCCCCTCTCCTATGTCAGCCCCCTCCTCCCTGCACTCTCCCTGCAGTACAGAGGTTAGGGGAGGGAAACAGAGCACAGTGTTCCTCCCTCCCCCTCCCTTCTGTACTGCAAAGAATTATGGGAGATTTAGTCCAGGGGAGGGCAGGATTGCCTCGAAAATGCATGGACAGAATGTAATGGCCACAACAAGGAGGTGAGGCTGTCTCTTTGCAGGTCTGGGGCTGTCTCTTTGCAGGTCTGGGGCTGTCTCTTTGCAGGTCTGGGGCTGTCTCTTTGCAGGTCTGGGGCTGTCTCTTTGCAAGTCTGGGGCTGTCTCTTTGCAAGTCTGGGGCTGTCCATTTGCAGGTCTGAGGCTGTCCATTTGCAGGTCTGAGGCTGTCCATTTGCAGGTCTGAGGCTGTCTCTTTGCAGGTCTGGAGCTGTCTCTTTGCTTGTAATGGGGCTGTCTCTTTGCTGGCAATGGAGCTGTCTCTTTGCAGATCTGAGGCTGTCTCTTTGCAGGTCTGGAGCTGTCTCTTTGCAGATCTGAGGCTGTGTCTTTGCTGGTAATGGGGCTGTCTCTTTGCAGGTCTGAGGCTGTCTCTTTTCTAGTAATGGGGCTGTCTCTTTGCAGGTCTGAGGCTGTCTCTTTTCTGGTAATGGGGCTGTCTCTTTGCAGGTCTGAGGTTGTCTCTTTTCTGGTAATGGGGCTGTCTCTTTGCAGGTCTGAGGCTGCCTCTTTGCTGGTAATGGGGCTGTCTCTTTGCTGGTAATGGGGCTGTCTCTTTGCTGGTAATGGGGCTGTCTCTTTGCTGGTAATGGGGCTGTCTCTTTGCTGGTAATGGGGCTGTCTCTCTGCTGGACTGGGGATGTCTCTCCTGTGCTATATGGGGATGTCTCTTAGCTGGACTTGGATGTTTCTCAGAATATCCTGTCACCGACCACCTATGCAAATATTGTCTTACCGCCACCCCCCGATCGGGCTGCCCAGTCTAAAATGCCCGGGCCTATTTTTTGTCCCAGTCCAGGCCTGACCAAGAGCTATCACAAGTATAAGCTGGATTTCAAAGAGGCAGAGGAACTAGAGATTAACCACTTCAGCCCCGGAAGGATTTCCCCCTTTAGGACCAGAGCCCTTTTTGCGATTCGGCACTGCGTCGCTTTAACTGAAAATTGCACGGTCGTGCGACGTTGTACCCAAACGAAATTTGCGTCCTTTTTTTCCCACAAATAGAGCTTTCTTTTGGTGGTATTTGATCACTGCTGCGTCATTTCTGATCGCCGCTATAAACAAAAGAAGAGCAACAATTTTGCAAAAAAACCCAAATTTCTTACTTTTTGCTAAAATACAAATCCAAAAAAAATATAAAAAAACATTTTTTTTTCATCGGTTTAGGCCGATTTATATTCTTCCTCATATTTGTGATAAAAAAAAAAAAAAAGTGGTCGCGTTTACGGATGATGAGAATTCATTTCTGGGGTTTTTATTTTCTTAAATTTTTTACTAGTAATGGTGGCGATCTGCGATTTTTAGCGGTACCGCGATATTTCAGCGGACATGTCGGAACATTTTGACACTTTTTTGGGACCACTGGCATTTATACAGCGATCAGTGCTATAAAAATGCACTGATTACTGTGTAAATGCCATTGGCAGTGAAGGGGTTAACCTGCAGGGGGCGCTCTAAGGGTTAACTGTGTTCCCTGGGCGTGTTCTTACTATTTTTGTAATAAAAAATATATTTTTATACATAATTTGACTTTATTATCTGTGCCCTGAAAATCCCAATTTCTTTGAGGGGAAGTTCTTTCCGTCTGTACCAATATTTCTGGGATGCGTCACACATAGGGTGTTAAATGCCCAAGTGATCAGAACCCGCTAATATTTACAAATTGGGTAGAAAATACCCGTTCTTTCCCCAATTGTCTGATCACTACTCCAAATTTTCGTGAGTGACCTTTTTTTGCTAATTGGCACAACTGCCATAAGTCTGTTCCTTGATTGCCTAATTGGTTCTCGATTATAAAATTAAGGATATAATTTTTGCTTGTAAAATATCAGGTTGGTGGTGTCTTTGTGGATACCATCTAGGTTGTTTTTTAGAAACATATTGTGATTGACATTTCCCTTTGAAAATATGTTCCAGGGAAAAGAATGGGACTCCCTTATGAAGGGTCTCCATAGGGATCATGTATCTGTAGAAACCCCACAATCAGATCCTCCTCCCTGTTCTTTCAGTTGGGCAAACTGGTGGAGAGGAAGGCGGCCTTCTTTTGGCATAAGGAGGGATTTGCCAGATACATACAGGAAGACATCAACCCTTTCGGGTTACGCATTCAGATCTTCCCACTTTTGGAGGATCTGAATGAGTCCTTCAAGAGTAGATGGGAGGGGATCCTTCAGACTTGTACCAAGAATATATCTGGAATATATAGTAAACTTGAACCCTTTAAAGGCCTCTCTAGCTTTAAGGATCAGGAAGAGAAAATAAAGCGTCGCCTAGACCATATGACACATGTAACTCTTGCAACAAAAGAGAAAAAATTCTGGAGGGACAAAAGGGCCTTCCAGGAGAAAAAAGCATATCGATGGCAACAACAGGGCAGCAGAACTAAGGACAATAAATACTTTAACCAACCGCAAGTTGATCAACCTTCTTTATCATCATTGAATTCCTCACTTTCTTCTTCCTCTTTTCAAGACAGAAAACACAATAACAAACACAAAAAAACTAAAAGGACACGCTCAGGCGATCATCCAGAGTTAAAGAAAAAACGGAGTAAGGAATCCACCCCTTTGCAACAATCTTCGATTCTCTCATCCTTTCGGACCTTGGGTAAAGGTAATGCACCGGGTGTTCCTTCTATTCAACTTACTAACCATATCTCTGGGGGTGGTCTTGCTGCTACTGCCACAGGTGTTTCCTCCTCTGCTACTTCGTCTATTTCACAGTCAGTTACATCTACACCTTCTTTTTCTCTTCTCAATCCAGACAACACGTTGAACACTTAACACTTTCAGTGAATACCACAGAACACCCTTATGATCGACTGAATATTGTTAATTTATCGAATTCGGTTTTCTCTGATGCCGAGATGGAGCTATTGTCCCTAGGTCTTAGCTTTTGCCCTGAAGCAGCGCTTGATAAGTTTGAATTAATCAAAGATCTGCATCTTTTTGCTAGAAAGGTCTTATTGCAGAGTTATCATGTAGGCGGATCCTCCTCGGGGCCACCTGTCAAAGATGTCTCGGAGGAGGATATTGATGTACTCCTCTCTTTGATGGAAGAGCAGGACTCGGATCTCATTGATATAATTGACATAAAATCCTTGTTAGACGAACACGTCACTATGGACACGGCTTCTATAACACATAATAAGTTACCCAGTCTTAAGAAGAAATCAGATAAGTTTCCCCAACTTTCCAATAACATCAACTTGGCAGCCTTTGTGGCAGCAACAACTAGGGATATTAAGAGATTAAAAACAAAAAAAGCCAGATCTAACGGAGATGCTGGGACAGCCATTGAAACTTTAAGGAATAGAAAGGATATTACAATCAAACCATCCGATAAGGGTGGCAACATTGTTATTATGTCAAATGATCAATATCGCTCTAT
Source organism: Glandirana rugosa (assembly GCA_018402905.1). Classification (NCBI taxonomy): domain Eukaryota; kingdom Metazoa; phylum Chordata; class Amphibia; order Anura; family Ranidae; genus Glandirana; species Glandirana rugosa. Next base: position 612,098 of record BLSH010033286.1, read on the forward strand.
GTGTATGAAGATTTTACAAAATGATACATGGTACAAACCTATTTCAAAACAATTAATTGAACGCTATCACATCGAGTTTTTTTAATTGGTTGATGCAGCATTTGCTCAATCTATAATTGATAAAGATACTTGGGAGTTTATCCGGACTCCATTTCCAAAGATTCCCACCTTCTATAGTCTACCTAAGATCCATAAAATAAGGTGGATCCCCCTGGCCGTCCCATCATCTCCGGCATTGAATCTGCCACAGAAAATCTGAGCAAATTCATAGATATGCATCTTAGGCCACATGTGATCAGTCTACCCTCCTATGTGAGGGATACCATCCATCTGCTCCAGCAGATGGAGGGTATGATTTTGGCGCCCAATGCCATTTTAGTGGCAGTTGATGTCGAGGCGCTGTACTGCTCCATTCCCCATCATCTGGGGATTGCAGCAGTTCAACATATCCTCTCGCAGTCACATAAGGATGATATCAAATTACATGATTTCATACTGGGGGCCCTGGAATTTATCCTGACACATAATACCTTCTCTTTTGACGGCTTCCACTTCCTCCAGGTACAGGGCGTAGCGATGGGCACCTGTTGTGCCCTGTCCTACGCCAATCTGTACCTGGGGGAGTGGGAGAGAACCCTTTTGTCTGATGAAATGCTGACATCTGACAGGTTACATTTCTGCCTGGTTTCGTTATATTGACGATATCCTTATCTTCTGGGAAGGCCCCTTGGACGCCTTGCAGGCTTTAATCGGAGCAATTAATAAAAACAATTTTAATCTCCAATTTACCATGTCTTTCGATTTAACTAAAATAACATTTTTAGACTTAATTATCTACAAGAACGAAAATGGCAGTCTGTCCAGCAACCTTTTTAGGAAGCCAACAGCTGGCAACACAATTTTACATGCGTCGAGTGCCCATCCCCAGGCGTCAGTTAAATCTATTCCATATAGTCAATACTTGAGGTTACACAGGAACTGCTCCGAGAGAGAATTCTTTCTGAGGAAAGCAGATGCCCTCAAGGTGAGACTTTTGGCAAGGGGATATTCACATAAATGCCTAAAAAGAGCCTTCAAAAGAGCTTATAAGCAGGATAGACACGCTCTATTATTTCCACCTCCACAGCAGGCCAAACTCCCAATTACACGTCTCATCACACGCTATAATACTCAGCACCAGACAATATGTCAAATATTGGGTAGACACTGGCATCTGCTTCAAGTAGATCCAGTGTTGCGCCAATGTGTACCGGAGACCCCAGCAATAACATATCGAAGAGCAAGATCAATTAAAGATCATTTAGTGGCTAGTGAGTTTACAGACTCATTTCGGGGGGATCCCTGCAAACGTCAGGGAACATTCACATGTGGGGGCTGCGCATACTGTAAATACATGAACACCTCCTCCAATATTGTATTGCCAAATGGCTCTTTTTTCAAACCTAAACATTTTGCTAACTGTAAGACTGTGGGAGTGGTTTACTTACTAACTTGTGAGTGTGGCGGCTTCTATGTTGGAAAGACGAAGCTGGAATTCTGGCGACGGGCCTACCGCCACGTCTCCACCATGAAAGCCGCCCACCCGGATTTTCCACTTTGTAATATTGGATCGTGTACACCCCAATGCCCAAGGGGGGGATTGGAACAAATTGCTACTCCAGCATGAAACACGCTGGATTGAGAGACTGGAAGCTTTGGTACCCCCTGGATTGAATACACAGCTTAGCTTTAGGCCCTTCTTAGAGGGATTCAACTCGGGGGGATGTGAAAAAGAATAGGTATTAAATACATGAACACTCTTCGTTAATTGATATATACTCCTCATCGACAATGGTTTTTTAATCCTAGTGAGGTGTATCTGTCTATAATGTCTTATTGTCCCATTTAGGGGTCATTATCAGTGCACTGTGGGGACATATGGAAGGGATTCTCAAATATCTGGAAACATGTTGAATTGGAACTTGTCAATGCAATAATATATATAATTTGTAAGATTCCCAAATATTTGGAAATATCTGGAAATATGTTGAATTGGGATTTGTCAATGCAATAATATGTATAATTTGCTAAATTGTACATATGGATACAGGGCCGATCCTAGGGTCACAGGTGCCTGGGTGCAGAAATATTTCTGGCGCCCCCACATGGGCGTGGTTATCTTACTAACTCCTCCCCTTTACAAATGTTTCTATGGCAATGACTCAAATGCAGAGATGCTCCCCTAAGGCATCTTCATTGCCCTGGGATCCTCCCATGATGTCTTGGAAATAAACAAAATACAGGAAAAGAATACACTAATGACACCTGGGGGAGGGGGGGGTGTCTCTGATGGGCACACAGTACAAGAGATGGTCAGAGACTGCAGACATGATACAAGAGATGGTCAGAGACTGCAGAAATACTACAAGAGATGGTCGGACACTGCAGACATGGTACAAGAGATCAATGCATTAAATGCAGCCACAAGTGCCCATCAAATGCAGCCTCATCAGTGCCCACCAATTGCAGCCTACCAGTGCCCACCAATTGCAGCCTACCAGTGCCCACCAAATGCAGCCTACCAGTGCCAATCAAATGCAGCCTACCAGTGCCCACCAATTGCAGCCTACCAGTGCCCACCAAGTACAGCCTACTAGTGCCCACCAAATGCAGCTTTTCAGTGCCCATCAAATGCAGCCTACCAGTGCCCATCAATTGCAGCCTACTAGTGCCCACCAAGTGCAGCCTACCAGTGCCCCCCAAGTGCAGCCTACCAGTGCCCCCCAAGTGCAGCCTACCAGTGCCCACCAAATGCAGCTTATAAGTACCCATCAAATACAGCTTATCCGTGCCCACCAATTGCACCCTACCAATGTCCATCAAATGCAGCTCATCAGTGCTCATCAAATGCAGCCTTTCAGTGTCCACCAAATTGCAGCCTACCAGTGCCCAACAATTGCAGATTACCAGTGCCACTGGACAACAGAGTGGTGACGATCTCCTGCTGTCACATAGCTTGGATTTGAATGTCCCGGGCGGCCACTGTAACAAAGTCCCCCCTCCTAGACCGGGTCGAGGCTCCTATGATACACATCACACTGATTCAATTTCACTGCATTGGATCAGTGTTCTGCCTATCTCGCAGAAGCCTGTCTAGTAGGTGGGACTTTGTTACAGCGCCGCCGGGCATTTCAGACCAAAGCTCGTACGGTGGGTGCAGTGGCCACTCTAGGAACAATATAAGGGAGCACACAAGATACCACAGTCAAAACTGAGGGACCACTAATAATTTTCACACTGGTGTCAGTGGACGCATTATTAACCCCCAGCAATGGTCGCAGGGGATGCATTATTAACCCCCAGCAATGGTCGCAGGGGATGCATTATTAACCCCCAACACTGGTCTCAGCAGAAGCACTTTTAGCCCCCAACACTTGCGTCAGCGAAGGCATTATTAACCCCCAGCACTGGTCACAGTGGAAGCATTATTAACCCCCCAACACTGGTCTCAGCGGACGCACTATTAACCCCCAACACTGGTGTCAGCGAATGCAGTATTAACCCCCAACACTGGTGTCAGAGGACGCAATATTAACCCCAAAAAACTGGTCTCAGCAGACGCACTATTAACCTCCAACACTGGTCTCAGCAGACACACTATTAACCCCCAACACTTGTGTCAGCGGACGCATTATTAACCCCCAGCACTGGTCTCAGCGGACGCATTATTAACCCCCAGCACTGGTCTCAGCAGATGCATTATTAACCCCCAGCACTGGTCGCAGCGGATGCATTATTAACCCCCAGCGCTGGTCGAAGCGGACGCATTATTAACCCCCAACACTGGACCCAGTGGACACATAATTAACCCCCAACACTGGTCTGAGTGGACGCATAATTAAGCCCCAACACTGGTCTCAGCAGACACATTATTAACCCCCAACACTGATCTCAGCTGACGCACTATTAACCCCCAGCACTGGTGTAGGCGGACGCACTATTAACCCCAACACTGGTCTCAGTGGATGCACTATTAACCCCCAACACTGGTCTCAGCGGACGCATTATTAACCCCAAACACTGATCTCAGCGGACGCATTATTAAACCCCAACAATGGTCTCAGCGGACGCACTATTAACCCCCTGCACTAGTGTAAGCGGACGCACTATCAACCCCCAACACTGGTCTCAGCGGACGCATTATTAACCCCCAACACTGGTCTCAGCGGACGCATTATTAAACCCCAACACTGGTCTCAGCGGACGCATTATTAAACCCCAACAATGGTCTCAGGGGACGCATTATTAACCCCCAACACTGGTCTCAGCAGACGCACTATTAACCCCCAACACTGGTCTCAGCAGACGCATTATTAACCCCCAACACTGTTCTCAGCAGATGCACTATTAACCCCCAACACTGGTCTCAGCGGACGCATTATTAACCCCCAACACTGGTCTCAGCGGACGCATTATTAACCCCCAACACTGATCTCAGCAGACACACTATTAACCCCAACACTGGTCTCAGCGGACGCACTACTAACCCCCAGCACTGGTGTAAGCGGACGCATTATTAACCCCCAGCACTGGTCTCAGTGGATGCACTATTAACCCCCAACACTGGTCTCAGCGGACGCATTATTAACCCCCAACACTGGTCTCAGCGGACACATTATTAACCCTCAGGGCTGGTCGCAGCGGACGCATTATTAACCCCCAACACTGGTCACAGCGGATGCATTATTAACCCCCAACACTGGTCTCAGCGGACACATTATTAACCCTCAGTGCTGGTCGCAGCGGACGCATTATTAACCCCAACACTGGTCTCAGCGGACGCATTATTAACCCTCAGCGCTGGTCGCAGCGGACGCATTATTAACCCCCAACACTGGTGTCAGCGGACACATAATTAAGCCCCAGCACTGGTCTCAGCAGATGCATTATTAACCCCCAGCGCTGGTCGCAGCGGATGCATTATTAACCCCCAACACTGATCTCAGCGGACGCATTATTAACCCCCAACACTGGTCTCAGCGGACGCATTATTAACCCCCAACACTGATCTCAGCGGACGCATTATTAACCCCCAACACTGGTCTCAGCAGACACACTATTAACCCCCAACACTGGTCTCAGCGGATACACTATTAACCCCCCGCGCTGGTGTAAGCGGACGCATTATTAACCCCCAACACTGGACCCAGCGGACGCATAATTAACCCCCAACACTGGTCTCAGCGGACGCATAATTAACCCCAACACTGGTCTCAGCGGACGCATAATTAACCCCCAACACTGGTCTCAGCAGACATATTATTAACCCCCAACACTGGTCGCAGCAGACGTATTATTAACCCCCAACACTGGTCGCAGCGGACGCTTTATTAACCCCCAACACTGGTGTCAGCGGACACATTATTAACCCCCAGCACTGGTCTCAGCAGATGCATTATTAACCCCCAACACTGGACCCAGTGGACGCATTATTAACCCCCAACACTGGGGGATCTCAGCAGACACATTATTAACCCCCAGCGCTGGTCGCAGCGGATGCATTATTAACCCCCAACACTGGACCCAGGGGACACATTATTAACCCCCAACACTGGTCTCAGTGGACGCACTAATAACCCCCAACACTGGTCTCAGCGGACGCATTATTAACCCCCAACACTGATCTCAGCGGACGCATTATTAACCCCCCAACACTGGTCTCAGCGGACGCATTATTAACCCCCAACACTGATCTCAGCAGACACACTATGTAACCCCAACACTGATCTCAGTGGACGCATTATTAACCCCCAACACTGGTCTCAGCGGACGCATTATTAAACCCCAACACTGGTCTCAGCGGACGCACTATTAACCCCCAACACTGGTCTCAGCGGATACACTATTAACCCCCTGCACTGGTGTAAGCGGACGCATTATTAACCCCCAACACTGGACCCAGCGGACGCATAATTAAGCCCCAACACTGGTCTCAGCAGACGTATTATTAACCCCCAACACTGGACCCAGCGGACGCATAATTAAGCCCCAACACTGGTCTCAGCAGACGTATTAACCCCCAACACTGGTCGCAGCGGACGCATAATTAAGCCCCAACATTACACCCCGCACTTCACAACCCCCCCCCTGCGCATTCTATACAAATAACCCCCCCCTCACTTCACAAATACCCCCTCTTCACAAATTTTAACCCCAGTCATCCCACTAAGGACTTTGCTAAGCCTCTGTGTTGGATCACTTACCTCTCCTCCTGGTAGTCAGCTGGTGGCCTGATCTTCTGCCTCCTGTCAGATCCTGGCTACAGCAGAAGCGTAGTGGCAGGGTACCCTGAGAATTGCCACAATCTCCCGACCTGAATGGAGGCTGGATGGGTGGCAGCAGGACCCTGGAGCCCAGCACAGCTCTGAGCAGTGCCTAGGTGGGCAGGGCCTCTCTGTAGTCCGTACTGTTGTCTCTCTCTGCTCTCCTGTGCTGTGTGTCCTTCTCTGTGTGTGCTGGGCTGCAGCAGCATGCGGGGGAGAGGACACAGGAGAGGGGGAAAGATCCCTGCTGTGACCCACCCCCCAGTGGGGGGGGGGGGCGGCACACAAGCGGGGGCATAGAATAAAGGGGGGGCATCACATACACACAAGGAGAGGAGGAGGGATGGGAGCTTTCTGGCTCTTTAGCGCCCCCACCTCTGCGGCGCCTGGGTGTAGTGCACCCCAGGCACCCGCCCAGGATCGGCCCTGTATGGATATATCGAAGGGATTTCCAAACACCTGAAAATATATGTTTGCCAATGTAACAATATGTATAATTTGTACGATTTATGGGTTTTTTCGCCCTTGGTTCCTTGTCCTTGCTCCATGTCCCCCTCCGGGCGGGGCCACTCGGGTGGATTGTGGGCATGGGGTTGCCCAGTGTTCCCACCCGATGCACAAAGGCCCACTCCCATGATACGGGAGAGCATCCCTTTCCCTGCCTGGGGTGGGCAGCATCTGCTGGGTTGGGCCAGGTTGGGTACCATCGGTGCCCTCCTCTCTCCAACCACTTTGATGCGTCGGTGGGGGGGGACGTGCGGGACCGGCCTCCCCCCCATATTCCTTCCCGTTCCCCCTCCATAGGGGATGGGGGGATCGGGGGGTGGGTCGGCCGCACACGCCTCCCTCGGGGACTCCTTTGGGTCCTGCGGTGTTGTGGTCTCTCCGGGATGGGACGGGTTCCCCCTTCTGGCAGGATCATTTTCTTTAGCCCTGTCATTGTCTTGTACTCGGCTATTCATCTATCATACTTCTAGCTGACCGGGCATTTATATTTGTAGCCACAAGATGGCGCATATTTTTTGCCTCATTAGTCTGAGGGTGGTGCGCACGCACCTGCGAGTATACGGGTGTCTTTGGCGCCGACGTCTGAGGTCATATCCGGCGTCCCGTCCGTAGACACACACGCGGTATCATATAAAAAGGCGGAGGACGCCACCCTCACATCACGCCACTCTGCGACACGCTGTTACTTCTTGAACGAAATTGGTCCGAACGAAGTGCTGGGATCTCTCATACAGGGTAAGCTCCTTGGAGTCCCTTTGTGGAACTGCTTGTGCCCATTGGCATGCCGAATTTACTTAACAGTAAACCGGCCTTTGGGTCTGTTTTTTAATTTAATACATGTATATAGTCTTTGGCCAACAGACCCGGTTTTTCATTTACAGAGAGTCTGACACTGGCACTTATGATGCTTTTTGGCATCCGTTCCTTCCGGGGTGTGCCTCATCTGGGGATTTCTTTTGGGGAGTTCAGTGGGGCACTGTCCAGCCTGTTGCCCACCCACTGGGCTATAACATCTGGGTTGATCACAGTATCTACCTGCCCGGTGGCTTCGATTTGTCAGGGTGGCTGTCTACTGGATGGGGGTGGAGCACGGCCTAACAAGGTAACTGAATAGATGTAAAGAATTCAGGTTGCAATATGCATGTCTTTCATTACTTAATAATATGTAAAGATAACCTATATACCTGTATATATTTCACAGTGGAAGTCTTGTCTTGTTTGTTTGAATGCCCCTGAAGAAGGGATTGGAATATCCTGAAACATGTCGGGCTACTTGGCAAGAATCACGCAATCTACAAGATAGTATATCTTTGCTGTAAAAAATCCACTTCTGCTTGATCACAAGTATTGTATGGTTTTTTATAATGCTTTAGTGACATGTCTGTTTTTTACTTCAGAGAATTGTAATAAAATATATATTTTTATACATAATTTGACTTTATTATCTGTGCCCTGAAAATCCCAATTTCTTTGAGGGGAAGTTCTTTCCGTCTGTACTAATATTTCTGGGATGCGTGGCACATAGGGTGTTAAATGCCCAAGTGATCAGAACCCGCTAAAATTTTCACTCCGGGGGGGAGGGCATCGCGGGTGGCCGGCGGAGATCGAATCCGCCGCACCCGCTCCCTGGCCCTCCCCGGACACAGTGAGTGCGCGGGCGCGCCTCCGGCGGCGCGCGCGCGCTCACTGGGCTTGATCTCGCGGCCGCCGTCATATGACGGCGATCCGCGCAATAGAGCCACCTTGTCGCCGTCAAATGCCGATCAGCGGTCGGCAAGCGGTTAAATTGCCTAAACTCACTGGTTCATGGAGAAAGCAAGGGAGTTCCAGAAGAATGTCTACTTCTGCTTTATTGACTACAGTAAAGCCTTTGATTGTGTGGATCACAACAAGATGTGGCAAATACTGAAAGAAATGGGAATACCAGACCACCTCACCTGTCTTCTGAAAAACTTGTATGCAAGTCAAGAAGCAACAGCTAGGATATGAAAAAAAACTGACTGGTTCAAAATTAAGAAAGGAGTGCAGCAAGGATGTATATTGTCAATCTACTTATTTAACTTATATGCAGGGTACATCATGCGAAATGCCAGGATCGACGAATCACAAGCCGGAGAAATAGGGAGATCTCAGGGAGAAATATCAACAACCTGAGATATGCAGACCATACCACATTAATGACAATGAAGGTGAAAGAGGAGAGTGCAAAAGCTGGCCTGAAATTGAACATTAAGAAAACTAAGTTCATGGCAAACGGTCCCATCACAAATAAAAGGAGAAGAAATGGAAACAGTGACACATTTTATCTTCCTAGGCTCCAAGATCATGGCAGACATTGACTGGAGCCATGAAATTAAGAGATGCTTGCTTCTTGGGAGGAAAGAAATGACAAACCTAGACAACATTATAAAAAGCAGAGACATCACCCTACCAATAAAGTGCTGTATAGTCAAAGCTATGGTATTCCCAGTAGTAACCTATGGCTGTGAAAGTTGAACCATAAGGAAGGCTGAATGCCGAAGAATTGATGCTTTTGAATTATGGTGTTGGAGAAGACTCTTGAAATTCCCTTGGACAGCAAGAAGATCAAACCAGTCAATCCTGAAAGAAATCAACCCTGAATTTTAACTGGAAGGACAGATCCTGAAACTGAAATAGTTTGACCACCTAATGCGAAGAGAGGACACATTGGGAAAGACCCTGATGCTGGGAAACACGGAAAGAAAAAAGGAGAAGAGGATGACAGAAAACAAGATGGATTGTGTGACGTTATGCAAGGCACCACAATGGACGGGTAATACTTGTCGCCTCGCATGCGATCATTTTGAGGCGACTAGCGTGGCAGAGCTGGTTCGGGCCCGGACTTTCTGGTACACTCAAACCCCTCTCCACCTGCATTTAATGATCAGGAAGAGATCTCAATAGAGCTTGATCCTGGATCTCAGAGGGAGAAAGCTGAGAGAGCTTTGTGTGCTAATTTGGACTCTAAGAATAAGGTTTGCAATGTGCTTATGTTTTATGGGTGTTGGGAACAGCCCCACACTGTATAGAGAGGAATCTCTTTGTTTAGTGTAGTGCCAGATGGCGAGGTTTTGTTTTTGGTTTCTGTTTCGATCTTGCAAACCTGTAGAAATAAACCTGGCAGGCCGCCAGACGTTAAACTGACATCCATGCTGAATCTTTTCCCCTGAAAAGTGATACCCACGAGTTAATCTCCCACAATAGATAGCATCATCGAAACAATGAACATAAAAGTTAAGCAAGCTGTGGGAAGCAGTGGAAGACAGAAAAGCCTGTCACGCTATGGTCCATGAGGTCACGAAGAGTTGGACACGACTAAATGACTGAACAACAACAACAACCTTTAGGAGGAGTGGACTGCCTCCTGCTCCCGGTTTGTGCAATGATAAATATATGCTGCAAAGTTTTAAGTTCTTGATCAAACTTTTCAAAGGTGCCTTGAGGTATCAGCACATGCGCAGTGAAGAAACGGGCCGCCGTGCAGTTTCTTCACTGTGATCATGCCGCGATTGCGTGCGGGAGTGACGTCACGCGGCCCCGGAAGGAAGAGGGGTGAAGAGGGACGCTTCCTACTGCGGGGAGACAGCGCGGCTGTCGATTGCAGGTAAGTGGCACATAATAGGCTAGTATGAGATACATTACTAGGCTATTATGCTTTTACTTTGCATGGTAATAAAGAGAAAGTAAAACCCATCAGGGTTTACTTCCTCTTTATAGTTACCTTTACCACCCTGTGACCAAGCATGGTTTTTTATCATTTGCACACTATTTCCTTGTGTAAATCAAATAGTACTCAAGAATGAAATCTGTAAAACCACCACTGCCCATAAAACTCCTAGTCTCTCTCCATGCCACTTACAAAATAAAGATGCACTTAAAGATGTACTTAGACATTAACGACTATTCACCAATTTCTATCTAAAGCTTGATCTTGTTGAGTAGATATGGACTACTGTTTCAACAATGCATAACTGTTATATTGGGGTGATTATGTACAGTGGTAGATGTGTTTGTAGTAAGTTCATGCGAGTTAGGAACTGTGGTTAAAGGCTTTCTGGTCCACTGTTATCGAGAACTTAAAGTTCAACACCTCGGTTGCCCAAGCAGGGGATTTCAGTTTTACACAGAAAAATGTAAACGAAAATGCCAAGCCACCCGTCACTCTTTCCAACAGCACCACCACTCTTGTCTCTGGTCTATCAGACCTGGCTCCCTGGGTTTTCCTGGCTCACTCAGCCTTTAGTTACAGCCCCTCAATGGCACGGGCACACTTCTGGCCTCTCGTTAGGGATTTTCTTGACACCCCGAGCTTTCTCACTCTCCTGGGAATACAGACTCCCTCCAGTCCCCTGGACTCGCTTGCCACCTTAGCTTTCTCAGTCTACTTAGACTCTTGCAGCTGTCCTGACTCTCCCAGTCCTATGGGCAAGGAATCCCCCCAACATGGGGTGCAGTCTCTTGACAGGAACAAAAAAATGCATAATACATACTCCTGCCAGGCTGTTTAAAAGCATCTAAACATATATAGCAAAAAATGCAAAAATACGGGGGTTTGGTCACACTGAATGGCCATGTAGTGCTTAAGCCCACTGACTGCTGCAAAGTACCCAGTTTTACCAGTGGGATTCCTACACTAACCTTAGTTTCCTTGACAGGAACACACATCCCTCCTGACTGGATCACACAGAACTCTCCTGACAGTGCTGTCTCCAAATGGGAGCCTTCAACTATGATCAAGCATAGATTATAACTAATCTGCACACCTGTGCACTCAGTGGCAGGTCTCCAGAAAGAGCCAGACACAGGAATGAATTCTTCATCCCACCCAAGACACTTTGAAACCTTCAAGCTACAGACCCCAATCTGGGATTACAAAACCTGGAGAAAGCTGAAAAAACAGTTTTCTCCACTCACAATAAACACGCTGTAGCCCTGCACATTGCATTAGTGCAAACTCTAGATCATTCCTATATCCATTTCCAAAGTGGCAGGCCCTCACGCTGTCACACAGTGCACCTTTCACCTACAGTATCTCACACAAGTGAGTACACCCCTTACATTTTTGTAAATATTTTATTATATCTTTTCATGTGACAACACTGAAGAAATTACACTTTGCTACAATGTAAAGTAGTGATTGTACAGCTTGTATAACAGTGTGAATTTGCTGATTCCTCAAAATAACTCAACACCCAGCCATTAATGTCTAAACCGCTGGCAATAAAAGTGAGTACACCCCTAAGTGAAAATGTCCAAATTGGGCCCAAAGTGTAAATATTTTGTGTGGCCACCACTATTTTCCAGCACTGCCTTAATGCTCTTGGGCATAGAGTTCACCAGCACTTTACAGGTTGCCACTGGAGTCCTCTTCCACTCCTCCATGACGACATCATGGTGGATGTTAGAGACCCTGCGCTCCTCCACCTTCCATTTGAGGATGCCCCACAGATGCTCAATAGGGTTTAGGTCTGGAGACATGCTTGGCCAGTCCATCACCTTTACCCTCAGCTTCTTTAGCAAGGCAGAGGTCGTCTTGGAGGTATGCTTGTGGTCGTTATGTTGGAATACTGCCCTGAAGCTCAGTCTCCGAAGGGAGGGGGATCATGCTCTGCTTCAGTATGTCACAGTACATGTTGGCATTCATGGTTCCCTCGATGAACTGTAGCTCCCCAGTGTCGGCAGCACTCATGCAGCCCCAGACCATGACACTCCCACCACCATGCTTGACTGTAGGCAAGACACACTTGTCTTTGTACACCTCACCTGGTTGCCGCCACATACGCTTGACACCATCTTAACCAAATAAGTTTATCTTGGCCTCATCTGACCACAGGACATGGCTCCTGCAATCCATGTCCTTAGTTTGTTTGTCTTCAGCAAACTGCAGGCTTTCTTGTGCATCATCTTTAGAAGATACTTCCTTCTGGGACGACAGCCATCCGACCAATTTGATGCAGTGTGCAGTGTATGGTCTGAGCATTGACAGGCTGTCCCCCCACCCCTTCATCCTCTGCAGCAATGCTGGCAGCACTCATATGTCCATTTCCCAAAGACAACCTCTGGATATGATGCTGAGCATGTGCACTCAACTTCTTTGGTCGACCATGGTGAGTCCTGTTCTGAGTGGAACCTGTCCTGTTAAGTTGCTGTATGATCTTGGCCACCATGCTGCAGCTCAGTTTCAGGGTATTGGCAATCTTCTTATAGCCTAGGCCACAGGTGTCAAACACAAGGCCCGCGGGCCGAATCCGGCCCTCCAGGCCATTTCATGTGGCCCTCGCACCTCTCCTGCAGCTGCAGGGGAGCTCCAGCCCACCTCTGGTCCTCCTCCAGACCCTGTACTTTCTGCTTTCCAGCAATGCATCCAGCTTCTTCCCAGCAGCAGCATAAGGTAAGGGGGTGCACTTTGATGTAAGGGAGGGTGGAGGATTCAAATTCTGATGGTGGGGGTGACTCTTGACATCTAATGTAAGGGAAGGGGATGCTCTGGACATATAGTCTTAAACATACAACCGGCCCTTTTATGGGCAATCATAATGCTGATGTGGCCCACAATGAAATTGAGTTTGACACCACTGGCCTAGGCAATCTCTATATAGAGCAACAATTCTTTTTTTCAGATCCTCAGAGAGTTCTTTGCCATGAGGTGCCATGGTGAACTTCCAGTGACTAGTATGAGAGAAATAACACCAAATTTAGCACACTTGCTCTCCATTCACAACTGAGACCTTGTAACACTAACGAGTCACATGACACCGGGGAGGGAAAATGGCTAATTGGGCCCAATTTGGACATTTTCACTTAGGGGTGTACTCGCTTTTGTTGCCAGCGGTTTAGACATTAATGGCTGTGTGTTGAGTTATTTTGAGGGGACAGCAAATTTACACTGTTATACAAGCTGTACACTCACTACTTTACATTGTAGCAAAGTGTTATTTCTTCAGTGTTGTCACATGAAAAAATAGAAAAAAATATTTACTAAAATGTGAGGGGTGTACTCACTTTTGTGAGATACTGTACATTCTTTGGTGTAGAATGGGAACACACGCAGCTGCATGAATCCACTGGAACAAAAATCCCAATTTTAAAGCTTTTCTTTATATGGTGTTATAGTTATATATATATATATATATATATATCTTTTATATAATACATGAACTATCTTCAGTGTAAAGAAGAACAAGGAGTCTTGGAAGTGGTGGTTTGGCCCCCACAAAGCCCTGATCTCAACATCGTCGAGCCTGTCTGGGATTACATAAAGAGAAAGAAGGATTTCAGGCAGCCTATATCCACAGAAGATCTGTGGTTAGTTTTCCAAGATGTTGGGAACAACCTACCTGCTGAGTTCCTTCAAAAACTGTGTGCAAATATACCTAGTAGAATTGATGCTGGTTTAAAGCCAATGTATAGTCACAACAAATACAAATGATTTAGATTTTTTCTTCTGTGTTCATTTGCTTTACTTCTATTTTTGAAAGCATTCTAAATGTATAGCATTTTTCACACCTGCCTAAGACATTTGCACAGTACTGTAATATATATATATATATATATATATATATA
>BLSH010033286.1:639870-658856 GCA_018402905.1 Glandirana rugosa
TTCAAATCCATTGTGGTGGTGTATAGAGCCAAAAAGATTAGAATTGTATCGATGTCCCAATATTTATGGACCTGACTGTATATATATATATATATATATATATATATATATATACTGTAACGTTATGCGAGGCGCCACAATGGACAGGCGATACTTGTCGCCTCGCATGCGGTCATTTTGAGGTGACTAGTGAGAGTCCGACCCAGGTTTTGTTGGCCACTGTGGCAGAGGTGGTTCCAGACCGGTCTTTCTGGTCCACTCAAACCCCTCTCCACCTACATTTAATAACCAGGAAGAGAACAGAGGAGAGCTTGATCCTGGATCTCAGAGGGAGAAAGCTGAGAGAGCTCTGTGTGCTAATTTGCACTCTAAGAACAAGGTTTGCAATGTGCTTATGTTTTGTGGGTGCTGGGGGCAGCCCCACACTGTATAGAGAGGAATCTGTTTGCTTAGTTTAGCGCCAGATGGTGAGGTTTTGTTTTCTGTTTTTGTTTGTGTTTTGTACTTGCAAACCTGAAATAATAAACCTGGCAAGCCACCAGATTTTAAAGAAACTGACATCCACGCTGAATCTTTTCCCCTGAAAAGTGATCCCCACGTGCTAATCTCCCACACGTGGTGGAGGATGCGGGCAACTTTCAAAGATGGAGGAAATGTTGAAGGCCCTGCTGAAAGCCAATGCATCCCAGCGGGAAACCAAACGACAGGTCGCAAAGGCCGCTGCAGCACAACAGGCAGCTCAACACACAGCTCTGCAGGAAACCAACCTCCCAGTCACAGAGACCGCTGCAGCTCAGCAAGAGGAGAGTCGCCAGGCCATTGCAGCTCAGCAGGAGGAGAGTCGCCAGGCTATCGCAGCACAACAAGCAGCTCAACAGGAGATGAACTGACAGTTTTCAGAGGCCCTGCTGAAGTTAAAAAGAAGCAAAAGAGCACCTCCCATGACAGTGGAACCAAAGTTGGTACACGCTTCTTACCACATGCAGAAGATGACACCTGCGGATGACGTGGAGCCGTACCTCACGACCTCAGGACTATGAGACTCTAAAGGCAGAGATACTCGCACGCATGGGGGTCACCATGGCAGTCCGGACCCAACACATGCATCAGTGGACTTATCTCACTGACAAGCCACCTCGTTCGCAGATGTTCGATCTAGTTCACCTTATCAGGAAATGGCAACAGCCAGAGACTTTTCCAGGTCCCCAGATTGTGGAGTGTGTGGTCATGGACCGCTATCTACAGGTGCTCCCTGCTGCTTTGAGGAGATGGGTCAGCCATGGGGACCCCAAAACTGCAAGCCAACTGGTGGACCTCGTTGAGAGATACACGGCTGCTGAGGACTTGTTGCACCCATCTGCGCCCCACTCAAATGTGTCTAGAGGTGAAAGATTACCCGGCGGACCCAGTAAGACTGTTCCAGGGTTCAGGGGCTTGGGGAAATTTTATAAGACTGATACGGCTTAAGAGACTGGGGGTTCTAGACCTGGAGACAGGCCAAAGAAGCCAGGAAGGTCTTGGGGACGCTTGGGAGGACTGGGTATAGAACACATACAGTGTTACCGATGTCATGCATTGGGCCATATTGCTGCCAATTGCCCCCTGAGTGATGAACCCATGCAATGCGATTATACTTATGTCAATAGACGCCTTTCTCTTTTTGCACAGGTCGCATATACAGCATCATGTTCAAGTCGCATGGGGAAGCAAATGTGTGTGATTTTTGTTGATGGGAGACCAGTCACTGCACTGCTTGACTCGGGTAGTGTGGTAACATTGGTAAAAAGCAGTTGTGTAAACCCTGCAAGGTTACACCCTAGCACTGTCGGAGTCATCTGCATCCATGGGGACACTCATGACTACCAGACAGTGGTGGTTGAGATTGGGCAGCAGGAGAGGTGTACCTTTGATGATACTGGAACGAGCTCGGCGCTCGTGGAGCTTTGCATGTGATTGTTTTTAAAAAGTGAGTGTTCCTGTTTTTATATTTTAATAAACGCTTGTGAAACGTTATTTGTACCAAGAGAGGTTTTGTTTGTTGTCCCTATATATACCCCCCTGAGACGGTCCCAGAGAAATAGCAGATGGTATGGAGCTCTTTTGATTAGAGAACGAAGCAAGAGTAAGGAATAGGAGACCGAGGACCCCTAGTGGCGGAAGTGGTCCCCTACCACACAAACAAACCTTTATGTGCATATATTCAGCACACTTCAGGTGAGAGGCTTGAGCACCTAGAAGTGATACCACAGATGAAAAGTCACCAAATATATGCCTTTTTAACATCACTAAAGCACTAATAAGGGAAGGCACAAGTAACTTTAGAAGAAAGTCACAACTTGAAGGAATCTTTTATGAATGTTTTATGCAGACTGTGAGCACATGAGCTTTACCGATCTGAGTCTGGACTTTTGAATAAGCTTTTTTTACACGATTTTATATGCATGATCCACTTTATTGTGAACAGCTTGGGTTGATTGATGTGGTATCTGTGAGTCCAGCCTTGAGACACACAGTGATACACCATTGAATAATATTGGCTCTCAAAGTTTCAGGCTGGGTTCACACCTATGCGAATTGGATGCGGCTTAAACCGCATCCAATTCGCAGGACACTTGAAAACACATTGTTTTCAATGTGTCCAGTTCACATGTGTCCGGTGCATTCGCACTCCGCATTGCACAAAAACCGCACACGTTTTTTGTGCAATGCGGTGCGAATTCCCAGCCCGTTGAGTCCAGTGGGAGCGCATCTAACACGGAGATGCACTCCGCACTGAACGGGGATATTTCCCCTGCTCGTGGCTCCTCCCCCATCTCTCCCCCCGCAGCTGCTGCGCTGTGGGAACGGACAGGAGCCGCCGAACGGCGGCTCCGCCCCTTCCCGGCAGCAGAGAGGCTGGAATTCGCACCGCAATGGTGTGAATCCAGCCTCATACATATACTGCACTAGGATTTTTTTTTCATCTCAGGATTTTAACCCTTGTTATGCATGTATGGATATGGAGTTTTAGTTATGTATAAGTGCTAGCGCTCCACCTTTTTACTTTTGTCTTGATTTATATGATGTTATGGATTAACATTTCTGTGTGAGCAGCTGACACACACCAGCGAGTATACTGACATAGAGAGACTGTGGGAGCGCAGAAGTACACTTTTAATATACTGTGCGGTAGTGTGACTCATTCAGTGGGGGTGGTACCTTCACTACTTCATGACGCCCTAGTAGGCAGGGATTTTACCCATTTTTGGAGGTTATGGGAAGGCACAGGGAGTCTGGAGGATAGAGCTGCCCCTGCTGCCGAAGCATGGGACCTCTCGCCAGACCCGTTTTGCCAAATGGAAGGGGAGACTGGTGAGCGAGAATAACCCAGAGATTCTTCTGGCCTGGGTTGTATGTAGGCATCAAAGAATACTGTGAATCATGTCCAGAGTGTGAAATGATAGCCCCGTCACACCATTTTCGCAGTCCCTTTGTCCCACTTCCCATAATCAAAGTGCCATTTGAGCAAATTGGCATGGATCTTGTGGGACCAGTAGTAAAATCTGTCTGGGGACACCAGCACATCCTGATGATCCTGGACTATGCGACCAGCTATCCTGAGGCCATACCCTTGTGGAACTCCTCCACTAAGGCTATCGCCAAGGAGATGGTCCAGGTGTTTAGTCGGGTGGAGTTCCCTAAAGAGATCTTGACGGATCAGGGTACCCCGTTCATGTCCAGAGTGACCAGAGAATTATGCAAATTGTACAAAATTTCCTATATCCGTACCTCTGTTTACCACCCTCAAAATGACGGTCCAGTGGAAAGGTTTAACAAGATCCTCAAGAGTATGCTATAAAAGGTGAAGGATAAATGATGGGCGAAATTGGGATTTTTTGCTGCAGTACCTCATGTTTGCCATACGAGAGGTTCCGCAGGCATCTACGGGGTATTCCCCCTTTGAAATCTTGTATGGAAGACATCCCAGGGGGCTGCTAGATGTCGCAAAGGAGACATGGGAGGGAGAGGCCACCCCATATAGAAGCATCATAGGGCACGTCTCCTTGATGCTGGTTCGAAACGCAGCTGTCCTACCCCTTGTACGAGAGCATATGGAGCAAGCCCAGGAGGTCCAGAGAAAGGTTTACAATCGGGGTGCCAAAACCTGAACATTCAACCCCGGGGACAGAGTGCTGGTGCTAGTCCCCATGGTTGAAAGTAAGTTCCTGGCATCAGAGGCGTAACTAGAACCTTCAGGGCCCCGGTGCAAGAAATTATGAAGGGCCCCCCTGACCCCTGGCCACAGCCCTTCCCTCTTCCAGCTGATCCTGAGGCCCTTTACTCCCATTGCGGGTCCCTTTACTATGGTCCTGCAGCAGGCCCCCTTTCTGCCAACTTGGTTCCTCTAAATGCCATCCCCACCATCCCTCCTATTCAGGTGTACAAGGGAGGCACATGGGCCCCCTGGAGCATGGGGCCCGGTTGCAATCGCAACCCCTGCAACCCCTATCGTTACGCCCCTGCCTGGCATAGTGGCAGGGTCCCTTTGAGATTAGGGAAAGAGTAGGAAAGGTAAACTACAAAATTTACCAGCCTGGGAAAAGGAAACTGGAGCAGATTTACCATGTTAATCTCCTAAAACCATGGAAGGACAGGGAGAGTTTATTGGCAGTGCCCACTCCCAAAAAGGACAGGTTACCCCTGACCCCGGATGTCCCCATAACCGAGTCTTTGCCACCGACGCAACAAAAGGACGTTAAGGAATTTGTCAGTAAAAATAGAGACTTTTTCTCTTCCCTACCCAGACTGACCACTGTACTACAACATGACATAATCACTGAACCAGGGGTCCGCGTAAATGTAAAACCCTACTGAATACCTGAGGCTAGACGAGAGGCGGTGGTGAGAGAAATAAAAACCATGTTGGAGTTAGACATAATAGAGGAGTCCCACAGCGCCTGGTTGAGCCCAATAGCACTGGTCCCAAAGCCCGATGGCACTATGCGGTTCTGTAACGATTTCAGAAAGCTGAATGACATGTCTAAGTTTGACGCATACCCGATGCCGCGGGTTGACAAACTTTTGATTAGGTTGGGAGGTGCCCGGTACATAACAATCCTAGACCTAACTAAGGGATACTGGCAGATCCCCCTGACTGACTCAGCAAAGGAAAAAACGGCCTTCCCTACCCCAAGGGGTCCTTCCAATACAAGTGAATGCCATTTAGTCTGCATGGGGCCACTGCATCCTTCCAGAGGATGATGGACAAAACTTTGAGGCCGCATCGGCCCTATGCAGTGGCCTATCTGGATTATGTGGTCATCCACAGCCCAGATTGGGAATCACATCTGCCCCGAGTGCTGGCAGTGGTAGATTCACTGAGGATAGCAGGTTTAACAGCCTACACGAAAAAGTGTGCCATAGGTCTGGAGGAGCCCAAATACCTTGGGTATGTTATTGGTCGGGGTCTGATCAAGCCCCAGATCAATAAGATCAAAGCCATTCAAAAGTGGCCTCAACCGTGAACCAGAAACAGGTTTGTGCCTTCCTGGGGATTACAGGGTATTACTGACGCTTCATCCCCAACTTTGTAACCATTGCCATCCCTCTGACCGATCTAGCAAAGGGTAGAGGGTCAGGAATGGTTAAGTGGAATCCCGAAGCCGAGAAGGCCTTCCAGAAATTGAAGCAAGCCCTTTGTGTACAGCAGGTGCTCATGACCTCAGACTTCACAAAGAAGTTTGTGGTTCAAACCGATGCCTCTGAGGTGGGACTAGGTGCTGTTCTGTCCCAGATCGGAGATGATGAGGAGCATCCGGTTGTCTACTTAACAGGTTCCGGTTCTCGGCCCGATTCGCTAAAGGACCATTCAATCTACAGGAATAGATCAATGATATTTGGTCTATACCTGCTGATTGGTCCTGGCAAATGGAATGCCTCCCCTGTCTGTGTAATGTAAATACAGACAGGGGAAGTGATGTCACTCACCCTCGCTCCTTCCTTTTCCGTTTGAGAGAAGAGAGAGGACATCAGAAACGTGAGTTGCACCAACAGTGCACTGACACATTACTCAGGCACACTTTCCACCCCCTGATCGCCCCCAGTTAACCCCTTCACTCCTGTCACTCCCTGTCACTGTGTCACTGAGTGCAGCGATCAGATCGTTCACTGATCGCTGTACTTGTGTCACTTGTGACACTAATCAGTGTTAGGTTAGGTAGTAGTAGGCCTAGGTAGGTATAAATAACCCCCTTACCCCCTAATAACATTTTTAACCCCTTGATTGCCACCTGTCACCTGTGATCACTGTATAAGTGTCACGGGTGATGCTAGCTAGTTAGTTCTCTTTCCTCAGATTACTCGCTGTATATATTATATGTATATATACCTTTTATAGGTTTTAACCCCTGATCGCCCGGCGGTGACCTCAGTTACGTTTTACCATGCGTTAGGGTCAGCATCCATCCCTAGCAGGGTCAGATTAGTACAGGTACTCTGACACGCATGCATACACCTAGATAGGTCAGTTAGTAGTATGTTATCTGAACAGATCAATATCTGTGATCTGATCAGATCTAGATTAGCGTCCCCACTAGATTAGTGTTCTCAAAAATGCGGCGTTCGGGGGATCAGCCCAGATACCTGCTAGCACCTGCATTTAGCTCCAATGCCCAGCCCAGCCCACCTAAGTGCAGGATCAATAGATCGCTGACACTTACCAAACACAGAACACATATCTGCAGCATTCATAGAGATCACGCCCGATCCCTGCAAAAGCTGACAGTGATTTTGGTAGCGACTTGAAACAGTCTCTGACAACCAGGTGCATTTTTTGCCTGTGAGTCACACTAGTGTATCTATAAATTTAGAGCCCAATCCGAGGTACACCAGTGAAGAGGCCTACGCGATGCTGAGCATGACAGACGAGAGCGAAGGGGAAGCTCCACTGTCAGAATCAGGCTCAGTTTTCGAACCCGTAGACAGCAGCGGCACCCTGTCAGATAGCTCTGATGACGGAGTGGTCCCTGCTAAGGTCAGGTGTACCAGATCCCGTTCTGCTGTTGCTGAGGTGCAAGGACCGCACGGCTCTCGTATGGTGCTCCTTCTGGTGACCTGGCAAGCACCAGCGGCCTAGTGCATCCTGGACATAGACAATCCAGCACTGCAGTAACACTTGGTGACGTGGCGAGTCCCATAATTGCAGTTCAAGCTGGTGTGGCTAGCACAAGTAGTGTCCCTCAGCTATGAAGACAAACACAGGCTCGCAGAGCCCATAGTGCCGTTCCTGCAGTGCTTGTAAACCCTGATTGGCAACCCACCACTGATGCAGCACCTGTACTTCCCCATTCACTGGCCAAGCCAAAATTCAGGTGAATGCAGTTGACTTTAGGGCCATTGATTTTTATTCGCTGTCGAAGATCTCTATAGATCTATAGTGGACCAAAGCAATCTATATGCTGGTCAATACATCACTGCTAATCCCCATTTGTCCCTTGCCAGAGACTGGAAACCAATTACGGTTCCAGAATTTAAAACCTTTCTGGGCCTTACCCTCCATATGGGCATACATAAAGAACCTGAGTTGCGGTCATATTGGCCCACTGACCCAATTCATCACATGCCCGTGTTCTCTGCTTGCATGGCCAGGACACGATACAAGCAGATCCAGCGGTTTTTGCACTTCAGCGATAACGAATTCTGACGTCCACGGGGTGACCCTGAATACAATCGGCTCCACAAAATTTGGCCCCTCATAAACCACTTTAACACCCAATTCGCAGCACTGTTTATTCCCGACCAGGTTGTCTGCGTAGACGAGTCCCTGATTACATTTTCTGGTCATCTTGCTTTCAAACAGTACGTCCCCAACAAGCGTGCCAGATACGGGGTCAAGTTGTATAAGCTCTGTGACAAGGCCACAGGCTATACATGTAGCTTTATGGTTTATGAGGGCAAAGAGAGTCACGTGGAGCCAGAAGGATACCCAGACTACATAGGGAGCGCTGGCAAAATTGTGTGGAGCTTGGTGTCACCCTTATTCGGAAAGGGGTACCATTTGTACATGGACAATTGCTACTCAAGCGTGACACTTTTTAGTCACTTGTTTGATCACCAAATTGGCGCATGTGGCACCGTGTGATCTAATCGCCAGGGCTTCCCCCAACGGCTGGTAGAATCCCGACTTAGATGGGGGTAGAGAGCCTGCTTGAGATGTAGTAATTTGCTCGCGATGAAGTGGAGGGATACAAAGAATGTTTTCAATCTTCCCTCCTTTCACGCAGACACGGCTATCCAAATTACAATGGAGACTGGTGTTGTGGAGAAACCCTCTGTGTCCACAAATATAACCAAAATATGGGAGGGGTGGACCTCAACGACCAGTTATTGGTGCCGTACCCAATTGCCCGTACGGCCAGACGCTGGTACAAAAATGTGTCTGTATACTTACTCCAATTGGCCTTGCTGAACGCTCATGTCTTATACAGAGCATCAGGACGGACTGGATCTCTCCTTCAATTCTAGGACAAAAATTTGTCAGAGCCCTTCTGTATCCAGATGGTTCTTGACCCCACCATACATAAAGCAGCAAATCCAGCGCTGTTGGAGATGATTTCACCACCACAGTTAAAAAAAGAGCATATATACCGGAGCAAGGGGCAGTGGAAATTGGGGTGGATTGCCCCTATGCTCTGGTATATATTTTTAAAAAGGGGCTATGCCCACCATTAGAAATGGGTGGATGAAGAGCGGTTTTCTAATGGTGGGCATACCCACCGATTGATTCTTTTTCTTCTCATTTAACTCACAGGCTGCATGGAAAAAAAGAACATTACAACATATGCCCAACAAGGACCAGCGACATATTAGTATGTTGCTGGTCTTAGAGTGGTTATACTGGAATGATGCCTGCAGGTATAGGTATCATCTAGGTATCGTTCTTTTTAGGTGGCGGTTGTGTTCATGTAAAAGCAATCCTAGTGGCTGATTAGCTGCTAGACTGCTTTTACAAGCAGTGAGAGGAAACGCCCCCCCCCCCGCCATCTTCCATGGTTTTCTCAGGCACTCCTGTCCCACCGGGGAACCCGAGAATGCATTTGGTGGTTTCCGACAGCTAACCATAGAGCTGTTCGAAGACTAGAATGGCTCCAATCATCTCTATGGCCTAAGATACCGGAGGCTATGAGCATTTCATGACTTCGGTTTCGCTGCATATAAACCGCGCCATTGGGAAATTGGAGAAGCATCTTATCACACCAATTTTGGTGTGGTCAGATGCTTTAAGGGCTGAGGAGAGATCTAGAGTCTAATAGACCCCAAATTAGAAAAAAAAAATATGCGACACTACCTATTTTTATCATAGAGGATATTTCAATTTCCTGTGATAACAATAAAAATGATAGAAAAAAAAAAGATGAAAGGGACAGTGTAAAAATAAAGTAAAAAGCAAAATGAATAAAAAAAAATGCACCCCTGCCCCCTCCGTTGCATGAGTGCAAAGGGGAATGCAAGCATCGGTCTGGTGTCGTATGTAAATAGCAGTTGCACCATGCATGTGAGGTATCACCGCGAACATCAGATCAAGGGCAGTAATTCTAGCTGTAGACCTCCTCTGCAGATCTAAAGTGGTAACCTGTAAAGGCTTTTAAAGATGTATATAGTTTGTCGCCGCTGAGCGGGTATGAGTTATTTTTAAAGCATGTTATGTTTGGTATCTATGTACTCGACATGAGATCATCTTTTATATTTCACCAAATATTTTGGAAATATAGTGTGTTTTTGTGCATTAAATTCAAAAAAATATTTTTTTCCCCCATAATCTATGTTTGAAAAATCGTTGCGCAAATACTTTGTGAAAACATTTTTTGTAACATCCACCATTTTAAGCTGTAGGGCCTCTGCTTTAAAAAAAGATATACTATTTGCGGGTTCAAAGTAATTTTCTAGCAAAAAAAAGTATTTTTTCATGTAAACAAAAAATGTCAGAAAAGACTTGGTGGTTCAAGTGATTAGAAGAGTGGCTGATGTGTGGCATAGGCTTCTAATGTTGGGCATAAAATGCCAGGACATTTCAAACCCCCCCAAATTAACCCATTTTGGAAAGTAGACACCCCAAGCTGAGAGGCATGTTGAGTCCATGGAATATTTTATTTTTTTGGCGCAAGTGATTGAAAAATGACAAAAAAAAAAAAATTATACAAAGTTGTCACTGAAATGATATATTGCTCATACATGCCATGGGTATATGTAGAATTACACCCAAAATACATTCTGCAGCTTCTCCTGAGTACGGGGATACCCCATGTGTGGGACTTTTTGTGAGTCTATCCCCAAAAACCAATCACCGCCTTCAGGAATTCTAAGGGCGAAAATTTATGCCTTCAGCCTACACTACTTATAACAGTTGCGGAGGCCATGAAATGCACAGATAGCAACCCCCCCCAAATGGCCCAGTTTGGAAATGACACCCCAAGCTATTTGCTGAGAGGCATGTTGAGTTTATGGAATATTTTATATTTTGCCACAAGTTTCGGGGAAATTACATTTTTTTTTTTTTTACAAAGTTGTCACTAAATTAAATATTGCTCAAACATGCCATGGGTATATGTGAAATTACACCCCAAAATACATTTGGCTGCTTCTCCTGAGTACAGGAATACCACATATGAGAGACTTTTAGGCAGCCTAGCCGCGTACAGAACCCCAAAAACCAATCACCTTCTTCAGGCTTTCTGAGAGCATAAAATGGTGATTTTACTCCTCAGTACCTATCACGGTTTTGGAGGCCCTGAATTGTCAAGGTAGCACAAAAGCCCAAAGTAGACACCCCAAGGTATTTGCTAAGAGGCATGGTGTGTATTTTGCAGCTCATTTGTTTTGGAAATAAACAGAAATGTTTTTTTCTTTTTTCAAATTTCAAAACTTTGTGACAAAAAGTGAGACCTGCAAAATACTGAACGTGCCTCTCAGCACATAGCTTGGAGTGTCCACTTTCCAAAATGGGGTAATTTGGGGGTGTTTTGTGCTATCTGGGCATTCCATGGCCTCCAAAACTGTGATAGGGAGTGAGGAGTAAAATACCCATTTTATGTCCTTAGAAAGCCTGGAGGCGGTGATTGGTTTTCGG
Source organism: Glandirana rugosa (assembly GCA_018402905.1). NCBI lineage: Eukaryota > Metazoa > Chordata > Amphibia > Anura > Ranidae > Glandirana > Glandirana rugosa. Next base: position 650,975 of record BLSH010033286.1, read on the forward strand.
GGTCCTGTACATGGCTAGATCGCCGAAAAGTCTCACATATGTGGTCTCCCCATATTCAGAAGAAGCAGCAGAATGTATTTTGGGGTGTAACTTCATATACACCCATGGCTTGTTCGAGCAATGTATCATTTAGTGACAACTTTGATAAAAAAAAAAATTGTAATATCCCCAAAACTTATGGCAAAATATAAAATATATTCCATGGACTCAACATGCCTCTCAGCAAATAGCTTGGGGTGTTTACTTTCCAAAATGGAGTCATTTGGGGGGGTTTGCTATCTGGGCATTTCATGGCCTCCGCAACTGTGATAGGTAGTGTTGTGTGAAGGCATAAATTTTCGCCCTTAAAAATCCTGAAGGCGGTGATTGGTTTTTGGGGTCCCGTACGTGGATAGGCTCCCAAAAAGTCTCACACATGTGGTATCCCCATACTCAGGAGAAGCAGCACAATGTATTTTGGGGTGTAATTCCACATATACTCATGGCATGTGGGAGCAATATATAATTTCAGTGACAACGTTGTGTAATTTTTTTTTTTTTGTCATTTTTCAATCACTTGTGACAAAAAATAAAATATTCCATGGGCTCAACATGCCTCTCAGCTAATTCCTTGGGGTGTCTACTTTCCAAAATGGGGTCATTTAGTGGTGGGGGTTGTACTGCTATTCCATTATAGCACCTCAGGAAATAGGATAGGCAGTCATAAAATAAAAGCTGCGTACATTCCAGAAAATGTACCCTAGTTTGTAAACGATATAACTTTTACGCAAACCAATAAATATAAGCTAATTTCCTTTTTTTTTACCCGAGACATATGGCTGAATGCATTTTGGCAAAAAAAGTATGACTAAAATCTAGTTTATTGTATTTTTCTAATAACAAAAAGTAGAAAGTATAATTTTTTTTCAAAATTTTCGTTGTTTTTTTAGTTTATATTGCAAAAAATAAAAAGCGCAGAGGTGAACAAATGCCACCAAAAGAAAGCTCTATTTGTGGGGAAAAAAGGACGCACAGTGCCAAATTGAAAAAAGTGCTCTGGTCCTACAGTGGGAAATCCTTCCGGTCCTTAAGTGGTTAAGAAAGAAGCTTAATAGACATGAAAGGAATTATGCCATTGTGGAGAAGGAGTGCCTGGCAAGTGGGCCTTAGAGGCCCTAAAATACTACCTGCTGGGAAGGTCATTCAGGCTAGTCACCGACCATGCTCCCCTTAAGTGGATGTGTAACAACTGGGAGAAAAATAGCCGGGTGACTAGATGGTTCCTGGCCCTACAGCCATTTAAGTCCTCAGTGGAACACAGGGCTGGAAGGCTCCAAAATAACGCTGACGGTCTTTCCCGGGCCCACTGCATGGTCGGGAGAGTTGTGAGGGGCTTGAGCAGGGGGGGGGATATGTGATGTTATGCGAGGCGCCACAATGGAGGGGCGCAGGGGCGGTCTGTGCATTGAGGGCGCACGTGCGCTGCCCCCCATCCCCGCCGCCACCTTCCTATCCATGCGCCCAGCCCCGTTCAGGAAGCAGGACACATGGATTCCTATGGCGGGGGCGGGAGGAAGTGTTTTTTTTTGTTATGGAAGAGACAGCACAGGATGATCCTCTCCAGAGTCCACACAGTAAGTGCCAGACCTCTGGGATGGGGGTGCGTGTTGTCAGTGACGTCCCTGGAGACGGGTGGGGGGGTAGTGCAGTGTTCCCCTATCTGGGGCTCTGTATACTGCTATCTGGTGGTTTTGTATACTGCTATCTGGGGCTCTCTATACCCTATCTGGGGCTCTGTATACTGCTGTCTGGTGCTCTGTATACTCCTATCTGGTGGCTCTGTATACTCCTATCTGGGGCTCTGTATACTCCTATCTGGGGCTCTGTATACCCCTATCTGGGGCTCTGTATACTGCTATCTGGGGCTCTGTATACCCTATCTAGTGGCTCTGTATACTGCTATCTGGGGCTCTGTATACTCCTATCTGGGGCTCTGTATACTGCTATCTGGTGCTCTGTATACTCCTATCTGGGGCTCTGTATACTGCTATCTGGGGCTCTGTATACTCCTTTCTGATGGCTCTGTATACTCCTATCTGGGGCTCTGTATACTCCTATCTGGGGCTCTGTATACTGCTATCTGGGGCTCTGTATACCCCTATCTGGGGCTCTGTATACTCCTATCTGGGGCTCTGTATACTCCTATCTGGTGCTCTGTATACTCCTATCTGGGGCTCTGTATACTCCTTTCTGGTGGCTCTGTATACTCCTATATGGGGCTCTGTATACTCCTATCTGGGGCTCTGTATACCCCTATCTGGGGCTCTGTATACTCCTATCTGGAGCTCTCTATACTCCTATCTGGGGCTCTGTATACCCCTATCTGGTGGCTCTGTATACCCCTATCTGGGGCTCTATATACCCCCTATCTGGGGCTCTGTATACTGCTATCTGGGGCTCTGTATATTCCTATCTGGGGCTCTCTATACTGCTATCTAGGGCTCTGTATGCTGCTATCTGGTGGTTCTGTATACTGCTCTCTGGGGCTCTGTATACTCTTATCTGGGGCTCTGTATACTGCTATCTGGAGCTCTGTATACCTCTATCTGGTGGCTCTGTATACTTCTATCTGGGGCTCTGTATACTCCTATCTGGGGCTCTGTATACTCCTATCTGGAGCTCTGTATACTCCTATCTGGTGGCTTTGTATATTCCTATCTGGGGCTCTGTATACTCCTATCTGGTGGCTCTGTATACCCCTATCTGGGGCTCTGTATACTCCTATCTGGTGACTCTGTATACTCCTATCTGGTGGTTCTGTATACTCCTATTTGGTGGCTCTGTATACCCTACCTGGTGGCTCTGTATACTCTATCTGGGGCTCTGTATAGTCCTATCTGGGGCTCTGTATACTCCTATCTGGGGCTCTGTGACATCCTATCTGTTGGCTCTATATACCCCTATCTGGGGCTCTGTATACTGCTATCTGGGGCTCTCTATACTGCTATCTGGGGCTCTGTATACCCCTATCTGGGACTCTGTATAATGCTATATGTTGGCTCTGTATACTCCTATCTGGGGCTCTGTATACTGCTATCTGGGGCTCTGTATACCCCTATCTTGGGCTCTGTATACTGCTATCTGGTGGCTCTGTATACTCCTATTTGGGGCTCTGTATAATGCTTTCCTGGTCGTCCTCTCGTCAGCACACTATGGGTTAACTCTCCCTGATTAACCCCCAGGACCACCTTCCTCCAGTGCAATAATTCTCTGTCCTCCCCTCCCCCTCGTGTTCTTTCTTTTTTGGTCTCCAGGCCACCTGTTGATTGCAGTGGTAAGTACTTTGTTTGCTGCATTCCCCCCTGCCGAACATACCCCTCCATGTTCAGCCTCTCATGGAGTTGGAAGACCCTGAATGCTGGAGGTAAATCTTCCTAAAAACTGGGTGCCCTTTTTGTGCCAGGGCCCTGGGCAAAATGATGCTTAAACAGCATTGACATTATACAGGTGTGGTATTATAAAAGCTCTGCAATGTCATCATTGCCTCTCTCTTGGGGGGGGGGGGGGTTGGATGCTGCCCTCTAGCGTCTGGAACATGAAGTGTCTTTGCCTTTTTTAAACTCAGTTGCCTTCAGAGATCCTAGGGATGAGAGATTGGACTTGTTCACACCAGATGCAGTCCAGTATGTTTTTACATCAAGGACGCATGGACAGGGTTTAACTTGGATTCCAATTACCTAGTTCACACCCGTGCATCGCATTCTAGGGCAGTCAACAAAAGTAGGATGTTACATTGTTTCGGTATGGAACACATCTGGAAAGTGGCAAAACGCATTGAGAATGCATCAAGAATATTCATGCAGAAACACATCTGGAACACAGAAATTGTGGTGATCGGGCCATCAGGCTTGTACAGAATATATTCAGTGACAGATTTTGCTGGTCAATAGTGTTAACTTTGAGGGTGTATAATCTCCTATATTCCTGGTACCCAAAGCATCCAGAGAGCTCAGAACGGTGTTGGTCCTGAGGTCCTTAAATCAATTCATCAGCTCCAGAAGATTCAGGATGGAGCCAGTATATATGATATCATTAGTGCAACCAGGAGATTGGCTAATTTCAATCGATTTGGCAGATGCCTATTTACATGTTCTGATTCACAGACACCGTCAGAGGTACCTCAGATTCGCAGTAGAGGAAGAGCATTATCAATTCAGACATTTGCCTTCGGCATCAACACAGCACCCAGAGTCTTCTCTAAGATCCTGTCGGCGACCATAGCATTTATCCGTTTACAGAGACTAAAAATTTTTCATTATCTAGACGACATCTGGGTCATAGCGCATTCAAGTGAGCAGTTTACGCTACAGCGCGACAAGGTAATAGGGATACTGTCCAACTTTGGATGGCTTTTATACAGTCAAAAGAGCAACCTCCCTCCTGCTCAATGGATGGAGTATTTAGGCATGGTATTCGACACAGGACGGATTCTTCTGCCATGTCGCAAGGCGACTGAGCTGAAAGCATGTGTCTACAGGGTGATGGAGGCTCAGACGTTATCAGCAATAGACTGTATGACGATGTTGGGGATATTCACAGGCTATCCCAGCGGTACCGTAGGCAAGGTTCCACGCGAGAGCTCTTCAGATGTCCTTCCTGAGGCAATGAAACGGCTGGTCATTGGACCAGAAGATCTGGGTGCCAGCATGGGGGTGATGGAGTCTGATCTGGCCAGATAGCAGACCAACTGAGCTGGAGGTTCCTAGCAATGGAGAATGGTCAGTCAACAGACCCTATGTTCAGTCTTTGCCAGAGGGGGGATACCCAGCATAGACCTGATGGCGACACCAGGGAATGCGCAGGTGCCTGAGTTCACAGCAAAGTTCAGATAAAATGAGGCGATAGCCCAGGATGCCTTCTCAATCTTATGGCAGTTCCCCCTAGTGTACCTGTTTCCTCCAATCCCATTAATCATGAGGGCTTTGCTGAAGATTGCGGAGGAGGTACATACCATCATAATTGTACCCTTCTGACCCAGGAGACCAGGGTTTCCTCTGCGCTTGCAAAGGGCGTCTGCCCCACCAGTACGCCTACCTCTAAGGAGGGATCTACTACAGCAAGGACAGTGGATTCACCCAAATCCAGGGAGACTGCAGCCAGATCGCATGCACAAGGCCTCTCAGAGGAAGTAGTCGCTACATTACTGGGGGCAAGGAAGGCTACAACAAATGCCACATTCTCCAGAATTTGGAGAAAGTTTGCAGACTTTGCATCGCAACAGTTGCTCCCCATTAACTCAAAGTATTGCGAACATTTTAGAGTTTCTGAAAACGGCTCTGAATGTTGGCTTGGCATATAACTCTATTAAAGTGCAGACCCTGTCTTCTTTCACCGAACATAGATGGGCTAATGAGCCTTAAATAAAGCAGTTCCTCAGAGCCACAATAAGGGTGTGCCCCCCAAGGAGGAGCCTCATTCCAACCTGGGTCTTGGGCATGGTCCGAAAGGCACTGTTGCAGCCCCCATTTGGCCCGGCAGAATCATGTACACTTGGCTTTCTAACAATCAAATTGCTCTTCCTGAAGGCCATCACAATGGCCAGAAGAGTGTCGGAATTAGCAGCCTTTTCCTGTAAAGAAACGTTCTGCATTGTGTATCCGGACAGAGTGATCCTATGGCCTGGTTCAGCCTTAGCCTCTAAGGTGGTCTAAAAATTTCAGGTAAACTGAGAATCAGCGCTACCTCCTTTCACGCAGCCTCCAGATCAAAGGAGCCAGTTAGATTTGGGACCTCTAGACTGGGCCGGTTTAATATCAACATATCTTCAGAGGGCACAACAGATACGCAAGTCGGGTAATCTGTTCATCTTCCCGTTGGGGCCCAGGAAATGGGAGGCAGCACCTTCAAGGATCTTATCCACCTGGATTACGAGGACTATTTCCTAGGCATATGAGCAGCAGGGCCTTGCCCCTCCGCAGACTATACAAGATCATTCTACTAGAGGGATGGCAGCTTTGTGGGCATCCATGGCAAAGGTCCTGGTGGAGGACATATGCAGGACCGCTAGCTGGAGTTCCTGTGAGACTTTTGCTCAGCGCTACAAATTTAATGTAGTCGTCGCTAGTCCTTCGATATTTGCGGTAGTGTCTGCTTCTTTGTTCAATTAAAGTATGGTGAAGCATGGAATTGGGCGAGTTGTCGTTTCTTTCCCACCCTATATTGGCTTGGGTATATCCCATAGTGTGCTGACGGGAGGACGACCAGGAGAACGGAAAATTGTTATCAATACTCAGCGTAATTTTACTTTCCTGGTCCGTCCTCACGTCAGCACACCTTTTACTTCCCTCCCTAAGTAGCCTGTCGCCGATAAACAAAAGAACACGAGGGGGAGTGGGAGGACAGGGATTTGTTGCGCTGGAAGACGGTGGTCCTGGGGGTTAATCAGGGAGAGTTAACCCAGTGTGCTGACGTGAGGACGGACCAGAAAAGGAAAATTACGGTATTGATAACAATTTTCCGTTATCTGTTGGCTCTGTACACTCCTATCTAGGGCTCTGTATACTGCTATCTGGGGCTCTGTATACCCCTATCTGAGGCTCTGTATACTGCTATCTGGGGCTCTGTATACTGCTATCTGGGGCTCTGTATACTCCTATCTGGGGCTCTGTATACTCCTATCTGGGGCTCTGTATACTGCCATCTGGGGCTCTGTATACTCCTTTCTGGTGGCTCTGTATACTCCTATCTGGGGCTCTGTATACTCCTATCTGGGGTTCTGTATACTGCTATCTGGGGCTCTGTATACCCCTATCTGGGGCTCTGTATACTGCTATCTGGTGCTCTGTATACTACTATCTGGGGCTCTGTATACTGCTACAGTCAGGTCCATAAATATTGGGACATAAACACAATTATAATCTTTCTGGCTCTATACACCACCACAATGGATTTGAAATGAAACAAACAAGATGCGCTTTTACTGCAGACTTTCAGCTTTAATTTGAGGCTATTTACATCTAAATCAGGTGAACGGTGTAGGAATTACAACAGTTTGTATATGTGCCTCCCACTTTTTAACCGCTTAACAACCGCCCTATAGACAATTGACGTCTACAGGGCGGTTGCTTAATTCTGGGAGGACGTCTATTGACGTCCTCCCAGAATCGCGGTTCCCGCGCGCCCCCTGGGGCGCGCACACGGGAACATCCGTGTGAATGGCCGCTGTGCGCGGCCTTTCATCACGTGATCGCGCCGTCAAATGACGGCGCGATCACATGTAAACAAGCCGGCGCTTCCGCCGGCTTCTCTCTCCTCTCCGCACCGATCGGTGCAGTGTGAGAGGAGAGAGGTGGGAGAGAGGACACGCTGCAGCGCTGTGGGCGATGTGCAATGCCCACAGCGCTGCCAGGTCACAAAATACTCCCCCCCACCATCTGTTTAGCACCCACCCACCACCCCCCAGCCACCATCAGCCACCCACCACCCCCCAGCCACCCACCACCCACCCAGCCATCCACCCCCCACCCATCCTCACTCAATCCATCCTCACCCACCCACCCATCCATCCATCCATCCATCCATGCTCACCCATCCATCCATCCAGCCATGCATGCTCATCCACCCAGCCGTGCTCACCCATCCAGCCATGCATGCTCATCCACCCAGCCGTGCTCATCCATCCATCCATCCATGCTCACCTACCCAACCGTGCTCAACCATCCATCCATCCGTGCTCCCCCATCCATCCATCCATCCATCCATGCTCACCCATCCATCCATCCCTGCTCACCTACCTACCCACTCGTGCCTACCTACCTACCCACTCGTGCCTACCTACCTACCCACTCGTACCTACCTACCTACCTACCCACTCGTACCTACCTACCTACCCACTCGTACCTAC
>BLSH010033286.1:659716-671558 GCA_018402905.1 Glandirana rugosa
GTCGGTTTACGAAGTCTTGAGTGACCTGCCGCGAAGTGTCACGTCTACCTGTTACTAGGCTTCGTATGACGCTTTCGTTCGTTTCTCCAAAATTCCCTTTCTTCACCTTACAATACGTTACCGGTTCAGTTAGTGGACTGGACTTAGGTTAACCCGTATGTAAAGTGAACGACTTCAGTTTTGACTTCCCTTTTACGGGGTTCTTGTTCGTCCTTGACCTCTGTCAACGTCATCTCCGGACCGTCTCGTAGTGGTCCCAACTTTGGGTCGCAGACCACTACAGATACACAAGGTCTGAAGTCCGACATTAACTAACGTTTCCTAAACGTTGGTTAATAATTTTTCACTTTCTAACTAAATACTAACAATTAGACAGGGCAATGAAAACCAGGGAATTGGTGAACTGTTGACCCGTGAATTTGGGGGAATTGTTGGTCTGGTTAAAAGTCGAAAGTCACGAGAGTGTGAAACTTACTGTTAATGAGTCAGTACGTTGTGACGTGGGTATACTTTAAACGCAGGAAAAAAAGTGTGTTTATCTCGAAAGAAAACCACCATAAATTAGTAGAGACTCAAAAAATAAAAAACGCGATATTAATTTTTTTCTGGCTTTTAAAACATTTTTTTACTTAAAAAGAAGCAAAGACAATATTTTCAGTGTTGCATGACTGAGTAATTGTCATTCAAAGTGTGAGAGCACTGAAAGCTGAAAATTGGTCTGGTTGTTAAGGGGGTTTAAGTGCCCAGTTGTCAAGTGGTTAAGGGACCAAAAGTAACGGGACAGATTAACAATCATAAATCAATCTTTCACTTTTTAATAATTGGTTGCAAATCCTTTGCAATCAATTACAGCCTGAAGTCTGGAACACATAGACATCACCAGACGCTGGGTTTCAACCCTGGTGATGCTCTGCCAGGCCTCTACTGCAACTGTCTCCAGTTCCTGCTTGTTCTTGGGGCATTTTCCCTTCAGTTTTGACTTCAGCAAGTGAAATGTATGCCCAATTGGATTCAGGTCAGGTGATTGACTTGGCCATTGCATAACATTCCACTTCTTTCCCTTAAAACCTCTTTGCTTGCTTTCGCAGTATGCTTCGGATCATTGTCCATCTGCACTGTGAAGCGCCGTCCAGTGAGTTCTGAAGCATTTGGCTGAATATGAGCAGATAATATTGCCCGAAACACTTCAGAATTCATCCTGCTGCTTTTGTCAGCGGTCACATCATCAATAAATACAAGTGAACCAGTTCCATTGGCAGCCATACATGCCCCCGCCATGACACTACCACCACCATGCTTCACTGATGAGGTGGTATGCTTTGGATCATGAACAGTTCCTTTCTTCTCCATACTCTTCTCTTCCCATCACTCTGGTACAAGTTGATCTTGGTCTCATCTGTCCATAGGATGTTGTTCCAGAACTGTGAAGGCTGTTTTAGATGTTGTTTGGCAAACTCTAATCTGGCCTTCCTGTTTTTGAGGCTCACCAATGGTTTACATCTTGTGGTGAACCTTCTGTATTCACTCTGATGAAGTCTTCTCTTGATTGTTGACTTTGACACACATACACCTACCTCCTGGAGAGTGTTCTTGATCTGGCCAACTGTTGTGAAGGGTGTTTTCTAGGGTGTTTTCTTCACCCTAGTACTGGCCCTGGGCATGTCCATTCCCAGATTTAAATCTTTAAATCCTGTGGCATGATCACCAGGCTGGAAGGCTTTTATCACAGCAGCACTGTTTGAGGCAATCTTATGAAGTCTGTGGCAGTCTTCAGAAAGCATACCTTGAGTCCTTTGGAGCAGGTCTATGGCTTCTTCATCTGTGGGTAAGGATTGAGTCCATCATCCACGTAGAAGTCTCTCTCAACGAAGTGTTGAGCATCTGCACCATACTCCTTTTCACCATCAAAAGTAGTCCTTTGTAAACCATATGTTGCAATAGCAGGTGAGGGACTGTTTCCGAAGACAGCTTCATTGTTTATGTTGTTATCACGGTACCACAGAAATCTTAGAAGGTTCCTATGGTCTTCTCTTACTATAAAGCAATGGAACATTTGTTCACTGTCAGAAGTTATGGCAACTGGCTCTCTTCTGAACCTCATAAATACTCCTACAAGGTTGTTGGTTAGGTTAGGACCAGTAAGAAGAACATCATTCAGGGATACACCTTGATGCTTGGCATTGGAATCAAACACTACCCTGATTTGCTTTGGTTTACGTGGGTGATACACTCCAAAGAAAGGCAGATACCAGCACTCGTCATGTTTAAGAAGAGGTGGAGATGGCTCAGTGTGATCATTGTCAAAGATCCTTTTCATAAATGCAATAAAATGTTCCTTCATTTCAGGCCTGTTCTTTAGTGTTTGCTGAAGTGAGTTGAATCTGGATAAAGCTTGTTCATAATTATTTGGAAGTCTGACTCTTGTAGCACGAAGAGGTAATGGTGCAACACAGCTGTTAGGTTCATCTTCATAGAGTTCACTGTCCATTATTGCGATGAACTCTCTATCTTCAACTGACAGGGCTATTCTGTTGTCATCACGTGTAGAACAAAACACTGTGTTACCTAAGTTGTCATCATAGGGGATGGGAGTAACATCAGATACCTGGATGATGTCAAGAGACTTCTCTTTTACTGTATAATGATGAGGGCATGGTCTAAAGTGAGATGCACACCCATTTCTTACCACATGAGTCTTGAAGGAGTTGATTTCAGATGGCTTGCGCAGTCTATTCAAGCATACATCGCCCACTATTACCCAGCCTAGATCAAGTCTTTGTGCGTATGAAGCATTGTTAGATCCTTTGTACTGCTGGCACACTTTATGTACTGTGAGAATGTTTCTTCCCAGCAAGACTAGTATTTCAGCATCCATGTCCATTGGAGGAATATCAGTAACCAGGTGCCTTAAGTGGGAATGGTGATAGGCAGCTTCTGGAGTAGGAATTTCTTCCCTGTTGTCTGGTATTTGGTCACACTCAACTAATGTTGGCAAGGGTATGCCCTTCTTTGCCTTGATATGGGAGACCATGAACCCATCGGCCCCTCTGCCGGAGGTTTCTACAGGACCAGAACAGGTATTGAGAGTATATGGTGTTGCATGTCCCTTGACAAAGATCTCAAAGAATTGAGGCTTGACCAGGGATCTGTTGCTCTGCTCATCTATTATGGCATACATCCTGGTAGCTTTCTCGGGTTGATTCTTTGGATATATTTTGACTAGACATACCTTGGCACAGCATTTGTGGCTTGATCCTTCTCCACAGACCTCAATACATGAAGAAGAGATGTTTGTAATGGCTGGAGCATGGCTTTTTTGCTCCCCGCCATAATTTGATGCAGGGTTCAAAGTAGATGGCTGCTGTGGATTGTCTGGAAGTGGAGCAGGATGCATAGCTGTAATGTCTTTGTCACTACTGTATTCTGTGCAATTGATGGCAACTTTACATTTTTTAGCAAAATAATCACAGCAAGCACAGCACCTATAGCATATTCCACGTTTCTTGAGAATCTCCCTGCACTCTTGGACAGTCTTTGCCCTAAGCACACAACATTTCTTTAGCAGGAGGGGATTTTTGTGAATAGGGCACTGACGATTTGGATCTTTATCTCTATCACCCAAATCACTCTGGTAAGCGGGAGAGGATATGGGAGGTGAGATGTCTGACTTTTCAGCAGATACTGCTCTATATAAGTCTCTATGTTTAGCTGCTTTGTTATCATACCTTGATGAGGATGATGATGCAGGCAAACTAGACTCGCTGAAGTTGAAGCTGGGATCATTCCTCGTCCAGGCTTGTTCACCGATGAACCTGCAAAAATATGAGAATGGAGGGAAAGATACATTACAGTCTCTTTTATATCTTGAGCACTGTTGTGCCCATTTCTCTTGTAGGTGATATGGCAGTTTAGACATCACTGGATTCACACCATGGGCGGTGTCCAGGTAGCTCACCCTAGGTAGACGAGGGTCTGTCTTTGTCAAATCTAGCTTCATGCGGCGGTCACTTAATTCTTGAAGCTTGTGATGATCTTTGTTTCCTAATTTTGGAAAGTTTTGCAGTCTCTTGAATAGAGCACTTTCTATGGCTTCAGAGCTACCATAGGTTTGTCCAAGTCTTGCCCATGCAGCAGCAAGACCTGCATCTGGGTATTCAACATGCACTGCTCTCAGTCTTTTAACACGATCTGCAGATTCTGGCCCCAGCCACTTTATGAGCAAATCAAGTTCCTCCTTGACATTAAGGTTGAGATCAGCAATAGAAGCCTTGAAGGTTGATCTCCAAGCTCTGTAGTTCTCTGGACAGTCATTGAACCTTGAGAGGCTAATGTTAATGAGCTTGCAGCGAATCATATATCTGGCAAAGTCAGACAGGTCTGATTTCTCACTCCCTTGGGTGTGAAAGTTCTCTGGTGAGTAAGGGTGAGGCTTACCAGGATAAAATTATGTTGCAAGAATATTTAGCTTAGTCTCTAAGGCTTCTGCTGGCTATTGCTTGAACTGTGGCTTGTCGCTGGCAGTCACCTTGTCGTTGATAGGAGGTGATGGGGTTTGCTGTGTGAATACGCTTGCTTTGAGGACTTGATGAGGCTCAGGCATGTGCGTGTTAGAGATATCTGTGTTAAGAGTTCGAAGAGTAATGTTAGTAGATGGTACAGGAGAGGATTCTGTATCATTGCAAACACTATGCCTTAGCACATATTCAATGGTGCGTTCAATTGGATCTTCCTCTTCTGCTGGAATAGAACAGTCTGAGTTAATACTTCCTCCCTTTGCTTGTTCAAGGACCTTTAGCCTTGCTCAGGCAGCTGCTATCTCCCCTTCCACTTGCAGAATTTTTATTTGGGATTATACCTTTGCTTGGTGAGCTGCCACCTCTGCTTGGAAAGCTTTGTTCTGAGCTTCTATCTCTGCTTGGCGAACTTTGTTCTAAACTTCTATCTCTGCTTGGCGAACTTTGTTCTAAACTTCTATCTCTGCTTGATGAACGGTCATCTCTGCTTGGTGAGCTTTGTTCTGAGCTTCCATCTCTGCTTGGCGAACTTTGTTCCAAGCTTCTATCTCTGCTTCGCTAATTTTTTTCTGAACTTCTATCTCTGCTTGGCGAGCTTGTCATCTCTGCTTGGTGGGCTGCTATCTCAGCTTCCTTTCTGGCAAATGAGCTTTGCACTTTATTTACTTCCAGACTTGGACAGGCCTCTATTAGCTTGCCGCTTATTGTTGAGCTTCTAGAGCGAGAAGATCTAGAAGAACGCGTTGTGAGCTTAGTAGATGAGGATTTATGAGATCTGGTCTCCTGCAGTTTAGTGATGCGGAGTTCCACCTTATCCTTGGCATCTTGCACTAAGAGATCTCTTTGTTGGTTTAGTTCATCAGTCTTAGACAGTTTTGCTAAAGAGCCCTCTATATTAGAGTCCTTTAAGAAAGCTGTGTATTTTGCAGACAGCCGCTGGTTGCACTCATACGCTGCAGATAGGCGATCTGTAGAATTTCTTCATTCAGCTTGTTGATTGCAGCATGGCAAGACTGACATGCAGTATGTAGTTTTGTCCCACAGTTCTGACAGATTGCTTGAGAACTCATCTCTAGTGGTTTCGTAGTTTTCTCTAAGTTTCTGTGTTGGTATTATTGTGCGTTTTGGCCTTACACTTTGCTCTGTGATATCTACATAATCTGCTCCCTTTACATTTGTGTGGTCAGTGTAGATTCAGCGATAAAAGAATGTTCGGAAGCTTGTCTAGACATTTTTTTTCAAGTTTCAAGTCACAGTCCATGCAGAGAAACAGTTTTTAACATTCACAGTTGAAGTGCAGTAAGCTTGTGTGACCATGTGCTTTCAAAGGATGGTGGATGGCACTGAGTTTGATTGCAGATTAAACATACACATCTACACGGCAGGCTGTAGGGATTCTACCACATGTTTTGACTATTCTGACTCCAACTGTTGTAATAGTGACTTATCCCTTGCTGAGACCTCTATGCCTGCCCTGTATAAGCAGATATAATCACCGCAGACAGTCTTTATCAGATAAATTGAACTCACCAGGCACCGATTCTTCCATAAGTGTATATTTATTGCAAATAGCAGGTACACCATACAACAAATGTGGCAGATGGTTGAAAGATGGTATCTGCAGGTCAAAACATGGTAATGTGTTCCCGGATGCTAGCAGATTGTGTGTGGCCATCTTTTTCCTTATGAGACAGAGTGAGGAGGACCAAGAAGAGGAAGTTACATCACAGAGTGAACCAGGAAGAGAAAATTACCTCAGAAGATGGGAGGGAACACGCTTATCCTATCCAGAATAGGATAATGCAATATCCAAAATAACCACAAGATGGCAGTGTAATAACCAACCATATAAACATTACTATAACTATGCATAGCATTATGCTTACATGACAGCACATGTAACAGCACAGTGGCGTTTAGATTTTCAGGACTTGTATCCTATGTCAGGTGCAGATCCTATATCTGGCACCCCCTCAAAAACAAACACAGTTGCAGCGAGGTGGTGCAGGTTTTTAGGGATTAAATCAGATGGTGAGGAGGCAAAATGATGCTTCCTTGCCATCTGTCAAACACCCTCTCTCCAGAGGGCAACACTACTGTACCCTAATCTACAGCAATGACCCTCACAGGGAAAATCAATGCAGCCTCATCAGCACAGCCTCACCAGTGCCCATCAATGCAGCCTCACTAGTGCCCATCATTGCATCCTGATCAGTGCTCATCAATGCAACCTGAGCAGTGCCCATCAGCTTAGCCTCACCAATGCTTATCAATGCAGCCTCACCAGTGCCCATCAATGCAGCCTCATCAGTGCCCATCAATGCAGCCTCATCAGTGCCCATCAATGCAGCCTCATCAGCGTCCATCAATGCAGCCTCACCTGTGCCCATCATCTACGCCTCACCAGTGCCCATCAACTCAGCCTCACCAGTGCCCATCAATACAGCCTTATCAGTGCCCATCAAATGCAGCCTCACCAGTGCCCATCAATGCAGCTTCACCAGTGCCCATTGATACAGCCTCATCAGTGCCCATCGATGCAGCCTCATTAGTGCCCATCAATGCAGCCTCACCAGTGCCCATCAAATGCAGCCTCACTAGTGCGCATCAAATGCAGTCTCACCAGTGCCAATAAATGCAGCCTTACCATTGTTCATCAATGCAGGCTCACCAGTGCCCACCAATGCAGCCTTCTCTGTACCCATTAATGCAGCCTCACCAGTGCCTATCAATGCAGCCTCACCGGTGTCTATTAATGCAGCCTGATCAGTGCCCATCTATGCCACCTCACCAGTGCCCACCAATGCAGCCTTCTCTGTGCCCATCAATGCAGCCTCACCAGTGCCCACCAATGCAGCCTCACCAGTGCCCATCAATGCAGTCTGATCAGTGCCCATCTATGCAGCCTCACCAGTGCCCATCAATGCAGCCTGATCATTGCCCATCTATGCAGCCTCACCAGTGCCTGTTAATGCAGCCTGATCAGTGCCCATCAGCTCAGCCTCACCAGTGCCCATCAATTGGGGGGGGCAGCAGGGGGCCCCCCTCAGATGTGTCACTGAGCACCACCAGCTGGGCAACTAGGGCTACAGGAAACTGGGAAGAGGGGCTAGGTAGAGAGGGTGAATACTCACAATCCTGTCCACTAATGGTCTAATCCCCCTGTGCAGGTGTTTAGAAAAAAATTGTTCCCGGTCTCCTGTGTTCAGTGCTGGCCAGGTGACAAAAAACTGACTATTTCTTCATTTTCGCCTTTCCACTGATTAATCCACCGCATTGCGCTACACAGTTGAAGGCCGGCTATATCATTACACTGCAGCTGGCCAGGAGCGGTGCGGCGGATTAATCCGTGGAAAGCCGAGAAAGAAGAAATAGCCAGTTTTGTGTCACCCGGCCAGCACTGAACACAGGAAACCGGGAAACTTTTTTTTTTCTAAACAGCTGCACAGCGGGGGATTAGATCATTAGTGGACAGGATTGTGAGTCTCCACCAATTCTACCTCGTCCCCCCCACCTTGGTAAGCCACTGAGAGTCAGCCACTGACAGTCCTGCAGGACGCGGCGGCCAATGGGAACAGAGTTCCTGCCATGGAAAAAGTGCAGGAACTCCATTCCCATGCGTTCCCGCAGGACTCGAGCCCTGTGTACTGTAATGTAAAGGAGGACTGTTATATATGTAGCGCTACCCCTGCAGGAGCCACTTATGTGTGTTCAGTCCCGTACTCTGCCTCTCAACCCCAAGAATAGCCTCAGCCTCTCTGGCATACTTGGCAATAGTGTAAGGACCAATGAAACCACACACGTTATGATGAAGCACAGATTTTATCTTTACTGCAATATTTCTGTGGAAAAGTTATAGACAGTAACAATATATATATTCAAATAATCAACTGGAGAGCAATAACTGAGATTAAGAGCAATATAGCTCAATATTATATTCAGGCTGCTTTCAGGGGATTCCAAACCTGAGAATATCCCCAAGAGCATAGACACACTTAAATGACAAATAAATCACAATATGACACTTTGTGTTGGATTGGTTACCTCTACTCAAAATTGGCTCTATGAGTCCAGGCAGGAGGAGAGCAGAAGACTGACCCTCTTTATGTCAGACCTCTCTCTTCTGTCTCCTGACACCACAGGCCCAACTGCAACACTGTACTCAGTTCAATATTCAGTGGCTTAACTTCCCAGATAAACTATCCAGCACACCCACTACATATACAGAGCCCTGAACATGTGTGCGCATGCCCGTATGGGACCAATAACTTCAGTCTCTTGGAAGGAAGATGAGGCTTTGGATTCTTCAGCTAGCCACTCTCGTTGGTGTACTTAACCAGTTCAATATTGGGCACTTAAACCCCCTTCCTTCCCGGACCAATTTTCAGCTTTTAGCGCTGTTACAGTTTGAATGACAATTGCTTGGTCATGCAACACTGTACCCATATGAAATTTTTATCGTTTTTTTCACACAAATAGAGCTTTCTTTTGGTGGTATTTAATCACCTCTGGGTTTTTTATTTTTTTGCGTTACAAATTAAAAAAGACCGAAAATGTTCAAAAACAATGCATTTTTCTTTGTTTCTGTTATAAAATTTTGCAAATAAGTAATTTCTCTTCATAAATTTTGACCAAAAATGATACTGCTACATTTCTTTGGTAAAAATAACCCAAATCGGGGTTTATTTGGTGTTGGCGGACAGACAGATGTTTTGGGGACTGTGACAGATGTTTTGTGTATGGTGACAGATGTGACAGGGTCAGGCAGATGTTTTGGGGACTGTGACAGATGTGATGGGGGACATACAGATGTTTTGGGGACTGTTTTATGGGGACACTGATGTGTATGGGGACAGGGGTATCAGTGGTGCTTGGTGCACTGTGTGTGGGGGGGGGCGATCTGTGAGAGCTCTCTGTATAAAATCATCTTCATACAGAGAGCTGTCACATAGCTGCAGCTGCCCTCCCTCCCCCCCTGCACTGAGCTCTCACTAAGCTTGGCGGGGAGAGAACTAACACAGAGACATGCGTCTCTGTTTACATTGTGATGGCTGTGATTGGACACAGCCGTCACATGATCGGGAGGGCCAATCACGGTGCCCATATCCCGATCTGTGCTCGGCTGGATCCTGTGATCATAATGATCACAGGATCGAGCCGCAGCCTGCCGCGTGGCCGCGCAGCGGGCACCCGTTCTGAAGGACGTAAATGAACGTCCGGTCAGAACGGCGTGGCTCCCATCCGGCCGTATATATACAGTGGCCAGGTGGGAGGTGGTTAAACTCCTGAATAGCAGGGCCAAACAACACAACTGGTCCGGATTATCAAGTAAAGAATGCAAGATCTTCCTCAGCAGGGTGAAAGGACGATGGTGTCTGTATACAGTGGAGACATGTGCACGGCTGAAAAATCTTTTTTTTTTTTGCTTTACTCGTTTTTTTTTCATTTTTCGGATCATTAGTTATGATCGAAATTCGTTATTTGAAAAAATTTGTAAATTCAGAAACATTCTAATTCGTTTCAAATTCTATTTGTTTTATTCATATAGATGTGGCATTCATTATTATCAGTAATTCAGGAATTCTGAAAAATTTGAATTTGGTTAGTTCTTTTCGTTTAGATGAGGTATTTGCTATTTTCGGTAATTCTGAAAAATTCTAATTTGGTTTATTCCATTCGTATAGATGCAGTATTCGTTATTATGCATTCGTTATTATTGGTAATTCGAGAATTCTGAAAAATTTGAATTCGGTACGTTGCATTCGTATAGATGCAGTATTCGTTATTATCGGTAATTCAGGAATTCAAAAAAGTTTGTATTCGTTACGTTCACTAACAGGCAAACAAATATGAAATGAAATTCCAATACCTAACAAATGTAATAGTTTATAACTAGAGTTGAGCGAACCCGAACTGTAAAGTTTGGGTCCGTACCGAACTTTGGGGTGTCCGGGACCCGGACCCGGACTTTTAAAAAAAGTTTGGGTTCGAGTTTGGGGTTCTGGTATTTGATTCCACGTGTTGAATAGCTGCCAAGGGCAGCCAATTAACAAGTGTTTCACTGGTTTGCCCTTAGAAGCCATTACAGCCATGCCTACTAATGGCATGGCTGTGATTGGCCAGTGCATCATGTGACACAGCCTCTTCATGGGGCTGGAGTCACCGTGCTGCATGTCATATGCTCTCAGGATAGTTTAGGGAGAGGATGCTGCTGGCTCTGTGAGGGACAGATTGCAGATATACAACATCTCATTCTGCATTACTGAACGATCTGATTGTGGACTAGGTAGAGATACTAGTACTGCTGCTTTGAGGGACTGATTGCAGACCTCATCCTGCTGCACAAAACGATCTGACTGGAATAGGTAGAGTCTGTTGCTTTAAGGGAAAGATTATTGTTCTAAAATCATCTTCAAGTTCTATAGGGAAAGGTTCCAGCTGTTGCTTTAAGGGAAAGATTATTGTTCTAAAATCATCTCCAAGTTCTATATGGAAAGGTTCCAGTTGTTGCTTTAACCACTTCAGCCCCGGAAGGATTTCCAGCTTTAGGACCGGAGCCCTTTTTGCGATTCGGCGCTGCGTCGCTTTAACTGACAATTGCGCGGTCGTGCAACGTTGTACCCAAACAAAATTTGCGTCATTTTTTTCCCACAAATAGAGCTTTCTTTTGGTGGTATATCCCCTCTGCGTCATTTCTGATCGCCGCTATAAACAAAAGAAGAGCGACAATTTTGCAAAAAACCCCAAATTTCTTACTTTTTGCTAAAATACAAATCCAAAAAAAAAATTAAAAAAACATTTTTTTCACCGTTTTTGGCCGATTTATATTCTTCCTCATATTTGCAATAAAAAAAATCGCAATCTGCGTTTATTGATTGGTTTGCGCAAAAGTGGTCGCGTTTACAGATGATGAGAATTCATTTTTGGGGTTTTTTTTTTTTACTAGTAATGGCGGCGATCTGCGATTTTTATCGGTACTGCGATATTTCAACGGACATGTCGGACTATTTTGACACTTTTTTGGGACCATTGGCATTTATACAGCGATCAGTGCTATAAAAATGCACTGATTACTGTGTAAATGCCATTGGAAGTGAAGGGGTTAACCTGCAGGGGGCGCTCTAAGGGTTAACTATGTTCCCTGGGCGTGTTCTAACTGTAGGGGGACTGCCCTGGCTGGGGAAGGGAAGTGGTCACAGCCTTCGTATACAGGAAGGCTGTGATCACAGCCCTTCCCCCTTCACACAGAGCGGAGGTCCGTGTTTACTTACACGGACCTCCGTTCCTCCGCTCGGGGGGGCCATCGCGGGTAGCCAGCGGCAATCGAA
>BLSH010033286.1:672770-690209 GCA_018402905.1 Glandirana rugosa
GATGGTCGGGCGACCCTCATTTCTTATCCGACGATCCTCTCCTATATTTTTCCGAACAGATCCGGATTAAGATAGAGAACCCTGTGGACCTAGACGTTCGTCCCCGTTACACAACCTCTCACGACTCCGACTCAACGACGGACGTGTTGTTCTCAATTGTGTTCCGTCCTCTTGTTTCACCTGAATCCCCTCTCCACGACGTACTTAGTAACGGTTGTAACGTGACTTACGTCTCTACTTCTTCACTGGTCCTCACCTCAACACAACTATTTTCGACGGACAATTTGTCATTTCGTACTTCTCGACTCCCACACGCCACGACGACTCGAGACCCTCAGCTCTTCATGCTTTACTGTTTAACAGGCAGCTTTTATCAACACAACTCCACTCCTGGTCACTTCTTCATCTCTGCATTCAGTGCAATGTTGGCAATGATTCATGCAGCACCTCTCCCCTAAGTCCACTTTGTTCTCCTGCCTTGTGTTAACTCTTGTTGTGCAGGCAGCAACTCAGCCTCAGCACTCTCCAACACATTGCCCCTGCTTGCAGATCCAGGTGTCCCAAGAGATAGAATTAGGCCTAGACAAGCCTTTTTATATCCTCTCCTAGCAGCCTATTCTTTACTCCCAGCGGGCTGGTAGTTGTAGTTCCCTAGCAGTTCCAACTAATGTGCCATTCAAGCCCCGGGACTACAATTCCCTGTATGCTTTGCTCCCTGGTGGTAAACACTTTGCTGGCAGAATGTGATGACACAGAATCTTAGCTGGCACTAGAGCAGTGGTTCTCAACCTTCCTAGTGCCGTGACCCCGTGCTAAAATTTCCCAAGTTGTGGGGACCCCGAACAGTAAAATTACTATCGTTGCTTCCTCATTGCTGTAATTTTGCGACTGTTATGGATTGAACTATAAATATCTGATATGCCTATGCAGTATGTATTTTCTTTCTTACAAATGTAACCACCAGATGGAGCTGTCCTGCTGTCACATCATGTGATGGTTTTTATTGTTCTTCAAGATTTATGGTTTGATGGCAATTAAAAAGATTGTTTGATAAAACGGTTTTATCAAACAATCTTATTAATTGCCATCAAACCATAAATCTTGAAGAACAATAAAAACCATCACATGATGTCGCTGCTGCATTAAAATGCATGGCAGCACTGGCAGTGTCATGTGTGGGACACACATGACACTGCCAGTGCTGCCATGCATTTTAATGCAGCAGCGACATCATCACCACACCACTAACATCCCCCCCCCACGTGCACTGGACTAGGGCCCAGGCAGCTCAGCCACAGGGCGGTCGGCACTTGGCACCCTGGGGCCCTGCATCCCCATAGCAACCATAACCACTCTGGTCGGGCCGCTGAGATAAGACATATTCTATTGAGACACACAGTAGTACTGTGACAGTACTCACATCATGTGGGCGCAGTCTGCCAGACCCGCGGCTGGCGTCCTATCCGCTCGATAGCCTCCTGTCCGTCGCTCATGCGGTCACGTGGGAGCGGGAGTCACGTCCGGCGCCAGTGACCCGCCCCCGCATCGTGCCAGCCAATCACACTGAGCCACAGGACAGCCAATCAGACTATGAAATGTGCGCCTGCTCAGCACACATCCATAGTCTTAATATGGCTGACCAGGAGCCGAGTCAAAATAAAAAATAAAAAAAATGTTTTTTTCTTCTTGGCGGTGGCGTCGCGACCCCCTAGAAATCGGCAATCGACCCCACAGGGGGTCGGGACCCACGTGTTGAGAACCGCTGCACTAGAGGGAAATAGTCTCACTGTGGCAATGTTGCAGAATGTCATCTGATACTGCAGGTAAGATAGCCAGCTCCCTGTTACATATAAAGAGGGCTGCACTGTAAAGGGGCTCTGTAATCATTACAGTGCCCCTTTACAGTGCAGTCCCCTTTATATCACAGTGCCCCTTCACAATATAGTGCAAAGGACCAACTCCATGAATATCCCACCACCCCCGCAAATGTCCCCTCACCCCGTCCTCACCCCAGCCCTTATCCAACCAAAGCACACATCAAAAAGAGAGAGTATTGAACTGGCCAGCAATGAGTCCAGATCTAAATCCCATAGAGCCCCTGTAGAGAGATCTCAAAACAGCAGTTGGGAAAAGGAACTCCTCCAAGCTGAGAGACCTGGAGCAGTTGGCCAAAGAAGTGTGGTCTAAACTTCCAGTAGAGAGGTGTAAGAAACTCATTGAATGGTTACAGGAAGCAACTGATTTCAGTCATTTTTTCCAAGGGGCCTGCTATCAAATATTAAATTGAGAGTGCCAATATTTTTGTCTAGTTCATCTCTGGAGTTTTGCATGGAATGTATCAGATTTGACTTTTTCTTTCTCCAATTTTTTGCGTCATACCAATACAAACAAAAGAAATAAACATGAGCATGCCTAAACATTTGTAATTGCAACAATTTTCTGTGTGGGAAGCGGTGCATTATCTGACAGAAATGCAGGGGTGCCAATATTTTTGGCCATAACTGTATATTATTGTATGCAAGTTTTTGACTAGACACAGAAAAGGTAGTATACTGTATATGCAGAACACATTATAAGACAGTGTAGATAATAAGGGAGAAAGATAGAAGACGAAAGGAAAAAACTTTTTATTAACCTGATATTAGTTCTAGGCTCATCGATGATCTTCTTCTTCATACTCTGTAGCAGTGTGCAGTTCAGTTGTGTATGTGGAATCCAGGGTGTAAACGGATTGCCAATTTGCCATGTTTTGGGGTCAGAAGGAATTTTTTAACCTTTGAGATATACTGTAATTGGTCATAAATGTCTCAGGGGGTCTCTCAAACTTCTTCTGGATCCACAGAGTATTGACTCCTAAACCTGGTGTTCTGCTTACTGCTAAATAAAAATATTCCTCTTTAAATTGATAACCTTATGAGCTTTTCTATAAATTATTTCTACATTAAATACACAAAAGAGGCCAAATACTTGTAAAATGGTGCCATTACAGCACAGTTGCTTTGAGTCTGAATGGAAAATGATGTATTTTATTTTACACTTTTAAAATGTAAAGTGCTTCCTAATAGGAGATACGGGGGATACAACATGCTTTATAAGTCAGAAATGCTAAGCCCTGCCAACTGCCATGCTAATGTGCACTGAATATTCTTCAGTAGGGATGATTTCAGGTGTGTTCAGATATGAATCCGAACCTGCCTGAGCTATCTCGCCAGGAAGCGGTCAAACATAGGTGGCGGTTGTATTCCCCACCCCTCAACTGTACGTATAAATGCCTCTTATAGGTGCGGCTGAGGTGTGCGGAATGTCTCTGTCACCTATGATTGGCTGTTGACATTGATAGATTCTCAGTGGGATAGCTCTGTCTGGTTTGAACTTATGTCCAAACATACCTGAGGTCATCCCTATTCTTCAGTAGCTTTTAGCAGCACTCTTATTGGACATGAAGGTGGCAGTAGGTAGATGAAGTTAGAGAAAGTTAGGAGCCAGTATGGAAGTGACATTAAATAAGAAATGCCATAGGGAAAACGTTTAATTTGCTAATAAAGGTAATGCATGGCATCCTATGGTGTATGTTCTAACGCCAGGCTTTCAGTTTTAAAATATTAAAGTGTTATTAAACCCAGGACCCTGCATTTACTATATCTGGTCTCCCATAGTACATAGAACATAGAAATGCAAGTATTTTAGTAACTATACACTGCTTTTCTCATCAGCAGTATATAGCAGTCTTGTGACTTCAGTGTCTGGTTGAAGCTTATAGGAGGATTTTCATTCTACTCTGACTGCCCTATGAGACTGCATGACCCCCGACCCTCTGTCTGGGCATTGCTGATTGGCCCTGTGCTGATCATGTGCACTCTTCTAAGAAAAAAAACTAATCTCTAGCTCTGTCTTATCAGGAGAGGGTTAGGGGACAGTGGAAGATGGAGAGGATCAGAGAAGACAGGATCTAACATCCTTTTTACACAATGCAGAGGATTAACCCCTTATGTTCCACAGTGAGTATAACAAGCATGCTTTACTGCATATACAGACTGATTTTACTATTGTGGGTTTAGTAACACTTTAAAACAGAGTATGGGTTTACTTTAAATGGACAACCTCATTCCTATCAGCAGGGTTTTGGTATTGTGATGAAGTCAAAGCAGAAATATTTCTGTTATTGCATTATGCTGTGGTTCACACAGAGGGAGCCAGACCCAGGCTACCAGGCAATGTAAAATAAAAAAAGCAGCAATACAATGCTGCATTGCTTGCTGCAATATCATTTTTCAATTTAGAGCTGTTCCTGGCAATACTTATTTTCTGTCTATTTATGTTTGTTCATCAAATTGGACTCTTGTGTCAGTTTACTAAGTTGTGCGGTTGGACAACTTTTCTACCTTCACCATTTAACAGGGATATGTGCTAGTATTAAAACAGCAGAGGGCCATATGCTTAACCCTGTGTTGACCATTTTCAGAGGCATACAAAATGAATCTATAGCTACTATTTCCACAGGGGTTGGTGTGTCTTCCTATACAGAAACAAAAACACAATAGGATGGTTCACCACATTTTTGTTTATGGAAAAAAATCTTTTCAATATAAGTCCTTTAGCAACAAGATATTGGCCTCTCTGTTTGGCCCACTTTAAAGAGGAAGTAAACCCTGATGGGTTTACTTCTTCTTTAGCACCCTGCAAAGTAAAAGCAGAATAGGCTAGTATGCATCGCACATTAGCCCAATATGTGGCACTTACCTGCATTGGAAGCCCACGCTGTCCCCACTCCAGGCCACATCCATCTTTGCCCCTCTTGCTTCCGGGGCCACGGACTCCAGCTCTGTGATTGGCTGGAGCCACGTGACATCACCGCATGTGCGTGGGTGCCACCAATTGCGGCACGATCTTAGTGAAGAAACGGCGCGGGGGGCTGTTTCTTCACTGCGCATGTGCCGATTACGTCGGCACATGTGAGTACACTGCATATCTCCTAAACCGAGCAGGTTTAGGAGATATTCACGGAACCTACAGGTAAGCCTTAATATAGGTTTACCTGTAGGTTTAAGTGGTTGTAAAGAGTTTACAACCACTTTAACAGTTTAATCAAGTTAAGACCACTAACATTTAATCACATTCACACTGCAGCTCATAGTTTTATTTATTCAAAATATGTATATCATGATTCAGTACATTCTATACGTTACATTCACAGGAAGACTATGAGTTCAATTGTACATTCCAGGTCACATAAAGGCACAAAAGTTAAAACAAACATTTTGCAAAGACCAAGACATACAGAAAAATCACAGTGCACTGATTGACACTCTTTATGCTGCTACCTCCTTACCAATTTGTTAATTTACAATGGTTACCCAATGCATGTTTGAAAAAGTGACATTTTTCAGTTATACGCTTTATTAGGTGTCCACATACACTGCATCATTGTTGCAGTCAAGCTTGCCATATTTGGACTCAGTGGCAGCCCATAATGCAGGGGGAGGAGAAGGAGGAGAAGCAGCGACCACCAGGACACCGAGGGGCAAAGCTGCAGCCGCGACCTGGATGGAGGAGATGGAGTAGGGTAGCCGCAGCCGCGACCTGGATGGAGGAGAGAGACAGAGGTGGGAAGGCACAGCCGTGACCTGGATGGAGGAGACAGAGTAGGGAAGCTGCAGCCGCGAGCTTGATGGAGGAGATGGAGTAGGGAAGCCGCAGCCGCGACCTAGATGGAGGAGAGAGACGGAGGGGGGAAGGCGCAACCGTGACCTGGATGGAGGAGACGGAGTAGGGAAGCTGCAGCCCCGAGCTTGATGAAGGAGATTGGGTAGGGAAGCCGCAGCCGCGACCTGGATGGAGGAGAGAGACGGAGGGGGGAAGGCGCAGCCGTGACCTGGATGGAGGAGATGGAGTGGGGAAGCCACAGCCACGACCTGGATGGAGGAGAGAGACGGCGGTGGGAAGGCGCAGCCGTGACCTGGATGGAGGAGACGGAGTAGGGAAGCTGCAGCCGCGAGCTTGATGGAGGAGGTGGAGTAGGGAAGCCGCAGCCGCAACCTGGATGGAAGAGAGAGACGGAGGGGGGAAGGCGCAGCCGTGATCTGGATTGAGGAGATGGAGTGGGGAAGCCACAGCCACGACCTGGATGGAGGAGAGAGACGGAGGGGGGAAGGCGCAGCCGTGACCTGGATGGAGGAGATGGAGTGGGGAAGCCACAGCCACGACCTGGATGGAGGAGAGAGACGGAGGGGGGAAGGCGCAGCCGTGACCTAGATGGAGGAGATGGAGTGGGGAAGCCACAGCCACGACCTGGATGGAGCACAAAAGTAAAATAATTGATTTTCCTGATGGTATTTTTAAGCATAGTAAATATATCACAGAAGACTTTATTTTAGAGCTATATGGGCCATGTTTGCCAGCTTGCTTGGTTAAAGTAAACTTATGGTCTGTAAACATTGCTAGCTAACAACATACTTAATTCATAAACCATGTGTTATTTGCTGGAGCAATTGCTATTTTAGGTTATGTAATGGGTATTTCCAGCTCTCATTGCTAAAAAAAATAGTCCTTATGGCAATTTATAAGGATTATAGCTTATAGGTTTTAGCCTATAAGTGTTAAAAGCAGGTACCTACAGGTCCCTGATTAAATTTCACGTTATCTACATGATTGCCAGAATGTCCGTAAACGTAGAAAATAGGACTTCTAGTTTTGAAGTCAAAGTTGCAGTACTACTCCCATCCCTGAATGTACACATTGCAGGCAGTGGATGAAGCAGTCATCATTTCAAAACAAGAATCCTGGGTTTTACAGCACCTGAAATATTTGGTAAGGTAAAGGCAGATATGTGTTGGCACTTTAGGCTGCCTTGCTTTTTTTTTTTTTTTTTTCAAATATGAGTTTATTCACTTCTGGCAGGAGTAATACAGAACACATAGAAATAAAGCTTTGGAGGTACAGATAAGTTCTGATGTTAGTTAACAGAGTTCATGAGCTACAAACATCAGAATTAGCATGCTGTTGATGTGAACGTAATTTCTTTATTACCATTGTCGTCTCAGTGACTACCACCGTATACCTCCGACTCCTCGTTAAATGTGTAACTGAGTCAGTTTAAGGGCTCCTGCCCTAGCTTCATTTCAAAAATCAAACAACAAAATCCAAGATCTTTTAGAGATAGGAGAGGAAAAGAGATATGAGGGAGAGAGAAGAAAAAAAAAAAAAAGAGGGGGGTGAAAGGGAAGGGGGAGAAGGCCTTACGGGAGGGCGATGGGGGTTGCCACGGTGTCTAGAATTAGGGGCAAATATTTGTTTGAGATGAATGCACAGAAATTAGGGTTTTGCCTTCATCAGACAATAGAAACATGTTCCATAGCCCCCATGTTTTGTTGTTTAATTCTCTCTTATGTTGATGTGATAGAACCAAGTCCTCCATCTTGTTTATGCTTTCCACCTTGCTCACCCACACCGAGATAGATGGGGGCTGGTCTTTTTTCCAAAGGAGGGGGATGCAAGCCTTGGCCGCATTTAGAAGGTGTCTAAGAACTGATTTTTTGTATTTCTTCAGGGGAATGGTTGACACGTGAAGGAGGAAGAACGCAGGATCATTTGGGATCTGATAATCTGTGAATTTCTGGGTTATTCCTCTCACTCCCGCCCAAAATCTAGTTAATTTCTCACAAGACCAAAAGATGTGCAGAAGCGTTCCTCTGCCCCTATGGCACCGCCAGCATTGATCGGATGTGGAGGGGAAGCATTTTTGTAGCCTCACAGGGGTATAGTACCATCTTGTGAGTATTTTCTGCCTTGCTTTTTTAATCCCCTACAGTATGTACACTGTTTTTTTTTTTAAAAAAAGGGGGCAGGTGTAATTTAATGCAGGGCAAAGCAAGATGCACTTTAATCCAAACCTCCACCTGCTCGCCTCTTCTCCAAGCTGCCCCGTGTAAGCTACCAGATCATATATGACCAAAGAAGAAGGGTGGTCAGAAGAAGCGAGTCACTGACCATATCCTGGTATACAAAAATCACTCAAAGAAAAAAGGGATATTTGTACATGAAATATGTACACCTAAACATAAGATTTGTAATAGCCATTTAGATGTCCATAAATATTTTTGTTCATATAGATATCACATGGTTTTTGCATTTGCCGATATTCATCCAACGCAGACAGTACACTTTGATCCAAGAAACACGTTGGATGAACATCAACATGTGCAAAAAAACATGTTATATCTTTATGTAAACACAATTTTACACATCTATATGTGCAAATTCTCTCATATATATATTCAGGTTGGATCATGCATTTATTGAACCTACTTATTTTAGAGAAGCACCTATGCGGTGCTTTACATTATATAAGAAGAAAACCTAGAATAAAATAAAATATAAATGTTTTATTGCACATCTTATGTTTGTATACATTGCTTACCAAAAATATCCTTTTCTTCTTACTAGTTGCTAAAGGTGCTGGTGCTTGGCCCAAAACTCCCACATGGAGTGAGTCACATGCTCTTCCATTCTCGAAAGTACTGGAAATTTTCTTTATCCAGGCAGCTGACCAGAGTAACAGGGAATTAAAGAAATGGGAAATTTGCGGTTTTGGGGAGGAAGGTTGAATCAAATATGTTGATTTTCTCTGCGTGGGCAAAGCACAGGTTTGCTTCAAGCTCCAGCACTTTAAACCCCAGCTCTGCAAATATTAAATGCTCATTTGGCTACGGGATGAAGGAATGAGCACAAATACCTCATTACTCGCTCCCCGAAAGCTGGCATTCTCTTAGGCTGTTCAATGCTCTTAGGATGCAGTGGGCCTTTGCATACAATGCAGGCCTGCTTGTCCTGCATTGTATGCGATGACATCATTGAGCTGCAGCCAGCCAGCTATGTGAAGGGGACCGGTCACAAGCAGAAGAGAAAGCCTGCTGGAGCAAAGAATAAGTTAAGTATTTTAATTTGTTTTTCCCCCACGGAGAGGGACTTTACCATTTTGAGGAGAGGCCAAGCTTTTGGTAGCAGTTGACATAATTTATTTTATAAGGAGAGGCAAAAGCAAATGTAGTGAATGCGATATCTTTGGTATTATATTGGCCAATTACCAAAGTTTTAATGATCGTAAGGGAAAAAAGTAAGGATCGGAGTGCAAACCAAGAGTTATATACCTAAAGAAAATATACCATCTTAAGATACAGTAAATGATCAAACATTAACACACAAACACAAGTTACAGCCCCGTATTCTTTTAGCAGAAAGAGAACTGATTAGGGAACGTAACGTAACAAAACAGTGAATAACCATAAGGCTTCTCCAGTCAGCTTTGAAAGGCAACAATGTTAGTGACAAAGGGGTTGATTTACTAAGCTGTCGGTGAATGGGCTCACTCACATGCTTGAAATGTCAAATCGCATGCCAAATCGGCGGTAATAGCCGGTAATGGCACCGTCCTAATCCGTGCGACGCCGCACCGATTTCAAAAAGTAGTTCTTGTACTACTTTTTGCAATTTACAGGTGCGATTTCCATAGGCAACCCACACAGATGCCTGTGAAATCGCTGTAGAAATCGGGACAGACAAGCTGGAATGAAATCATGCGAGTTCAGCTGAACCTGGGCTAAGACAGAGAAAAGAATTACTAAAGCACTAAGTCAACAAATAGACACAAATGCGAATTTACTAATGATCATGATCTCCAGCATTTTATACTTCCTATATATATGTTTGAACATTTTAAAGAATAACTGCTTTAAAAGAATTCTAAATTTGTCTGTATAGAATGATATAGTTCAAAAAATACAAACAGGCATTGACTTCACCTTTACATCCCAGTAGTGAAATATGTGAGCATGCCCAGACTAGGAAACCTAAAAAGTGCCTTCAGTCTGTTGTTTTTTGGGACATGGTATAGTAAATGCCTGTGGTCGCAAGCCTGGAAATGTTGTTTGAAAAGCGTAAAGTAAACCTGTTTTTACGAATGCCCGATTAACCACTTCAGCCCCGGAAGGATTTCCAGCTTTAGGACCGGAGCACTTTTTGCGATTCGGCGCTGCGTCGCTTTAACTGACAATTGCGCGGTCGTGCGACGTTCTACCCAAACGAAATTTGCATCCTTTTTTTCCCACAAACAGAGCTTTCTTTTGGTGGTATTTGATCACCTCTGCGTCATTTCTGATCGCCGCTATAAACAAAAGAAGAGTGACAATTTTGCAAAAAAAAACAAATTTCTTACTTTTTGCTAAAATACAAATCCAAAAAAAAATATAAAAAAACATTTTTTTTCACCGTTTTTGGCCGATTTATATTCTTCCTCATATTTGCGATAAAAAAATCGCAATCGGCGTTTATTGATTGGTTTGCGCAAAAATGGTCGCGTTTACGGATGATGAGAATTCATTTTTGGGGTTTTTATTTTTTTTTATTTTTTACTAAAAATGGCGGCGATCTGCGATTTTTAGCGGTACTGCGATATTTCAGCGGACATGTCGGAATGTTTTGACACTTTTTTGGGACCATTGGCATTTATACAGCGATCAGTGCTATAAAAATGCACTGATTACTGTGTAAATGCCATTGGCAGTGAAGGGGTTAACCTGCAGGGGGCGCTCTAAGAGTTAACTGTGTTCCCTGGGCGTGTTCTTACTGTAGGGGGACTTGCCTAGCTGGGGAAAGGAAGTGGTCACAGCCTTCACTTACAGGAAGGCTGTGATCACAGCCCTTCCCCCTCACACAGAGCGGAGGTCCGTGTTTACATACACGGACCTCCGCTCATTCGCTCCGGGGGGGGCATCGCGGGTGGCCGGCGGCAATCGAAGCCGCCGCACCCGCTCCCTGGACCCCCCCGGACACAGGCCGCCTCCGGCGGCGCGCGCTCACAGTGGCTCTGTATCGCGGCCGCCGTCGTATGACGGCGATTCGCGTTACAGAGCCACATTGTCGCCGTCAATTGCCGATCAGCCGTCGGCAAGCGGTTAATAAACAGGCTATACATTATATATACTGTATATTTAACAGTATACATCAATACGTGTAACTATAGAACTGTTAGTATGCACAGAAACACCACCATAGATATTCTAAGAACTTTTTCATTTCCTTTGTAGTTTTATTAAGCTGTGTTTTTTTTTGCTTCTTATAAAATATCATCTTTTTTTTTATAACTAATGCTAGTAACCTGATTTAATTTTTTCTTTTTTGGAGCATATATTCTCTGCAGTATATACTTATGTATGTGCTGCCATGAGCATTGAACATGCCCAGGGACTTAGACTTTTGAGATATATTAACTAACTGGTAGAAAAACTGCACTTGGTGCTCAGCATCTAACAAAAATCTAAATGTAAACATCCACGACTGTCTTCACAAACCACGCATAATACCAGTGCTAAAGCAAAATTGAAAGGAATACAAATGTTGCGCTCTGTTGCTTAATTCAATGTATGGTGGTTATATATATCACAATACAAAGAATCATAATATTATTCCAAAAAATGTGATATGTGTTCCAACATTATAAATACACATAAAAATGAAAAAAAAAAAATCAGAGGGTGGCACCACTATTCCACAATGACACACCAATAAAGAAAAAAATATAAATTCATTAACCAATAAACATAAATCCTGATGTAAGTCCATCGCCTGTATGTAAATATCCAAATAAAATAAGTAGTTATGTGTAGGAGGGTTCCAACATCATTGCAAATCTTTCCATATGTTTTCACTCATGAATGACAATAAGCAGCCTTGTGAATCCACACCAACACCAATTTAAGCCTTTTACCAGGCCCTAAGACCCAAAATTATAGGTGGTCTTATAGCAGCATGTACATTAGGTCATGTAAGGGATAAGCAAGCATTCCATACATTCCATAGTGCAACCTGCAGATTTTGTGTAATAAATATTGTGCATCTACTCACATAAGTACAAGGATAAATCACATGGCGTAATATACATGGTGGTGCAGAAGTGAAAACAGTGAATCCCTGCTTTATGTTTTTTCTTTTCTTGTATGTGTCACTTTGGAATAGTGGTGTCACCCTCTGAATTTTTATAAATTATTCTTTTTTTTTTATAATAGTATGATCCTTTGTTTTGGGATACATATAGCCAACGCACATCTAATTTAGTAACACAGCGCCACATTCATATTTCATTTGAGATATATTGCTTGTTACACTAAGTATACCCAGGGACTTAGGGCTATTTCACACCACAGAGATGCAGCCTACATGCCCGTGGCAGCACAGTGGCTAAGTGGTTAGCACTTCCACCTAGCAAGCACTAGGGTTATCAGTTCGAATCCCAACCATGGTACTACCTCCTTTGAGGTTTGCATGTTGTGCCTGTGTGGGTTTTCTCCCACACTCCAAAGACATTCTGATAGTTGATTTGGCTCCTGTCTAAATTATCCCTAGTATGTGTATGAATGTGAGTTAGGGAATTTATATTGTAAGCTCTTTGAAGGCAGGACCTGATGTGAATGTACAATATTTATGTAAATTGACAGTACCTGAACTAATAATAATGTGTGTTTTTTCAATCTGGTACATTTTAGAAAGGTTTCACATAATGTAAACAAAAGTTAACATTACAAATAAAAAGTGGGGGTGGGGCTCGCTCTCCGACCCCCCTTTCCTGGCCTGCAGGACTGTATGCTCAGATAAGGGTGTGTTAGTGATTTTGGGGAGCAGCCACACATTTTTATTATTTTTTGGTCATGGGGTTGCCCCTCAAATCTATGATAGACCGAAGGGCCCATGCTCATTTGTGTCATGTTGGATATATCGTTCACATTCTGCTGTCATTGGGGAATCACTGCTGGCAGCAGGTATGAGTCACTTGTTGTTATGATGCCAGCAGGCGTTGTCTCCTAACAGCCCACAGAATTTGCAGGCAAAATGGCATTTCAGTATGTTTTGGAAGTCTCCGGCCGCATTGCAGTGTAGGTTCATGCAGAATACATTCATCATGTTTTAATTTGGTGGGCTGCACAAGAACAGGCTGCACTGGGATGAATTAGAGCCATTGGAATAGATGGGAAATACTGGACATGTATTTTGTAAGAATGGGCTTGGGCGTGTTCGCAAGTGCACGTGCCTGAGCCCGCCGGGAAGTGAACCCTGCACTGCGCCAATCACAGGCAGTGAGACATTTTCCCGATGCGCGGCTGCAGCGATCGGGGAGTGTCTCATTGCCTCTTATTAGCACAGTGCAGGGTTCACTTCACGGCAGGCTCGGGTACGTGCACTTGCGAACACGCCCAAGTCCATCCTTAGTGTTTTGGATGTTGATGACATTCGTGCTTGTCAGCAATTTGGGAGAAGCAGCCCTCACAAATTTGAGATTTCCTGCTTTGTACTCTCCACATGCCCAATGACTTTTTTTTTTTAGCACTGAGCATGCCCAGGGATTTGGGCATTTACATGTTTCTGTTGTGCATGGCACAGGTACATCAGCTTATATAACCCTTGCTTTCTTTCTGTGCACGTTAATGGACTGATCTTTGCACTGTAGTATGTGAAATGATGCACATAGCCAAGGACAGACACTTTAGGCATACATGAAGAGACAGATCGAATGACACTGGTGGGCACATCCTTTATTGGCCGTGTGTAGGTGTGCTCACAATACAACCTATGTTATATAAAGAACTGCAGTAGTGGGGTTTGCTTTGCCTGAGAAGAGGCCAGATTATTTGCTGTCAGTCCTTGCATTTTTTTCTTGGAGGGGGTGATGATATTGTGCATAATGACCAACACCCCACTAAGGCTGCTTTGATGTTTGTTTGTGTGGTTGCTGTAATTGTTGTGACATTTGTCTCTCAAAAGTGGGTTTTTATGGACATGGATTCAATTTTATGTGTATTTTTCCTGTCTGAATTTGCGTTTATGGTGTGTGAGCATCTGCTGACCCTTGTCTTGTTATTGTTACTAACAAATATCAGTTGCTCTACTCTTACAACTCCTAACTGATATATTTTGCTTAATCATGTAGACAGAAATACAGCTGTTGTAGCTTAACCACTTGCCTACTGGCCACTTTTATCCCCTTCTTGCCCAGGCCAATTTTCAGTGCTGTTACAATTTGAATGACAATTGCAACACTGTACCCATATTACGTTTTTAAATTTTTTTCACACAAATAGAGCTTTCTTTTGGTGGTATTTAATCAGCACTAAGTTTTTTTTATTTTTTGCTAAACTAATGAAAAAAGCCTGAAAATTTTGAAAAAACAAACAAACATTTTACACAGTTTGTTATAAAATTTTGCAAACATGTACATTTTTCTCTGATTTGCACTGATGAGGCTGCATTGATGTGCACTGATAGGCACTGATGAGGCAGCACTGGCAGGTACTGATGTGGCTGAACTGATAGGAGGCACTGATAGACGGCACTGATAGTTGGCACTGATAGGTGACATTGATGTGTGACACTGATGAAGAGGCACTGATAGGCACTGATTAGCAGCACTGATGGCCACTGATTGGCAGCAATGGTGGGCATTGATTAGCGGCACTGGTGGGCACTGGTAGACAGCACTGATGGGCACTGTTGGGACTGCACTGATGTTGGGACTTTTGCTTACATCGTGATCAGCTGTCATTGGACACAGCTGATCACTTGGTAAAGGGCTGCTGTGATTGACCTTTTACTCTTGTCTGTGATCAACTGAGTCTGAAGGACTCAGTGCGGGTGGGAAGTGGTTAAAATATGTTGCCTGGTTAATATTAGCCTTATTTTGTTTCCTGCTGTTCACTGTGAAAGTGACGTTGTGATCCCTTTTAGATGAGCTTTTATGAGCAGGGCCCTTCTAACCCTATTCTAAAGTGCTGTGCAAAACGTAGCACCATAAATACTGTTGATTCTTCTTACACAAGTAAATGAACGTACCAAATTGTGTTTCTGCAGTCAAAATAAATGTAGAATATTGAACTATTTATGTATTTATTGGCTCTTGGATCAATAAACATTTTTTCCCCTCCTTCTCAAGTGGAATGTATTGTTAACACCCATACAAATAGATAAAGCTATAATAGTCTACAAAATAAACACTTAGTTCTGCACGCATGCAAGGCATTAAATAATAATTTAAAAAAACACCCCCTGCCCCCCCCCCCCCCAAAAAAACCTTTAACAGCTCCGAAGCTGAATTTCAGGGACCATTGAATCCAACTGGTGCCTAGTTAAGAGTGTTCAACATGTTAACCTGGGCCTTCATTTTTTCAGGGCCAGCTACCAGACCGGAGCTGTGTCATCACATTTACAGAAGAAGTGCTACTGCTGCTCTGGGAATTGATCTGAGTGAACATGTCGTGGTCCCTGTTTAGGAAGGAGGAGTTGTGCTGATTTGCAAGGTAAGTGTGGGAGATATACTAGTATTCACTAGGTTTGGGGGATGTGGTAGTGGGTTTTTTTGGGGGGGGGGGGGGGTGTTGATTTCTGTGTTTAGTGATCATCAGCACTCATTCACTTCCTGCTTCTGCACACACACGTCACTTCCTGTTTATATGCACATTAGACTTCCTGCATTTGTACATGCTCATGTAAAAGTGTTGAACTTGTATACTGTATATATATCTATAGATGTGAATTTTGTAAAGTGCTGCACCAACTGATGGCCCTATATACAGTTGTATGCAAAAGTTTAGGGATCCCTGACAATTTCCATGATTGTCATATATAAATATTTGGGTGTTTGGATCAGCAATTTCATTTTGATCTATCAAATAACTGAAGGACATAGTAATATTTCAGTAGTGAAATGAGGTTTATTGGATTAACAGAAAATGCGCAATATGCATCAAAACGAAATTAGACAGGTGCATAAATTTGGGCAACCCAACAGAAAAATCACCTCAATATTTAGTAGAGCCTCCTTTAGCAGAAATAACAGCCTCTAGACGCTTCCTTTAGCCTGTAATGAGTGTCTGGATTCTGGATGAATGTATTTTTGACCATTCCTCCTTACAAAACATCTCCAGTTCAATTAGGTTTGATGGTTGCCGAGCATGGACAGCCCGCTTCAAATCACCCCACAGATGTTCAATGATATTCAGGTCTGGGGACTGGGATGGCCATTCCAGAACATTGTACTTATTCCTCTGCATAAATGCCGAGTAGATTTTGAGCAGTGTTTTGGGTTGTTTTGTTGAAATATCCAGCCCCGGCGTAACTTCAACTTTGTGACTGATTCCTCAACATTATTCTCAAGAATCTGCTGATATTGAGTGGAATCCATGTGACCCTCAACTTTAACTAGATTCCCAGTACCGGCACTGGCCACACAGCCCCACAGCATGATGGAACCTCCACCAAATTTTACTGTGGGTAGCAAGTGTTTTTCTTGGAACGCTGTGTTCTTTTGCCGCCATGCATAACGCCCCTTGTTATGACCAAATAACTCAATCTTTGTTTCATCAGTCCACAGCACCTTATTCCAAAATGAAGCTGGCTTGTCCAAATGTGCGTTTGCATACCTCAAGCGACTCAGTTTGTGGCGTGTGTGCAGAAAAGGCTTCTTTCCCATCGCTCTCCCATACAGCTTCTCCCTGTGCAAAGTGCGCTGAATTGTTGAACAATGCACAGTGACACCATCTGCAGCAAGTTGATGTTGTAGGTCCTTGGAGGTGGTCTGTGGGCTGTTTTTGACCGTTCTCACCATCCTTTGCCCTTGCCTCTCCAATATTTTATGTGGTTTGCCACTTCTGGCCTTAACAAGAACAGTGCCTGTGGTCTTCCATTTCCTCACTATGTTCCTCATAGTGGCACTGACAGCTTATATCTCTGCGATAACTTTTTGTAGCCTTCCCCTAAACCATAATGTAGAACAATCTTTGTTTTCAGGTCATTTGAGAGTTGTTTTGAGGCCCCCATGTTGCTACTCTTCAGAGGAGAGTCGAAGAGAACAATAACTTGCTATTGATCACCTTAACCCCTTCCTTACCCGGCACTTAAACCCCCCTCCTGCCCAGACCAATTTTTGGCTTTCAGCGCTGTCGCATTTTGAATGACAATTGCGCGGTCGTGCGACGTTGTACCCAAATAAAATTTGCGTCCTTTTTTCCCCACAAATAGAGCTTTCTTTTGGTGGTATTTGATCCCCTCTGCGCCATTTCTGATCGCCGCTATAAACAAAAAATGAGCGACAATTTTGCAAAAAAGAACAATATTTTTTACTTTTTGCTAAAGTACAAATCCATTAAAAAAATTATTCATCAGTTTTGGCCGACATATATTCTTCTACATATTTTTGGTAAAAAAAAAGTTTTTAACCAGACCCGTCCTCCCCCCAAATTCACGGCCCATTCCTTCCCCAATTCCACTAGTTATCGTTCAATAACAAGAGAAGCTGAGAGGAGACTTCTCATCGTTGTACCCCCGGAGTTTTGTTGAGAGTTTACTGGACTTTTGTTTCTAACAAGATGTAATACCAAATCCCCTTCCGATGTTTTTCAA
>BLSH010033286.1:690219-705075 GCA_018402905.1 Glandirana rugosa
ATCCAAACACCCAAATATTTATAAATGACAATCATGGAAATTGTCAGGGGTTCCTAAACTTTTGCATGCAACTGTAAATACTGTATATTAATAATAAAGTATATATGTACACACACACACACACACACACACACACACACATGTATATATGAAATAATAATTATATGTCATAAATGTCAACGTACGTTTTCAAATCCTTGGGGACTGTTAAAGGTACTAACAGTAAATATTTATAAACCCACAAACCTAGTCGTTAAATTAAAACTAGATAGTTTATTGACTTCCTGTGTCTTAATAAAGACATCACTTTACTCCAAATAACCTATTTGTCTTTTACACGTTATACGTAGTTTTGTTTCAATCTGTCCACATATTTAAACCCGTGGGAACAGTAAAACAACTAAACTTATGGACATTGATAAATCGTGACTAATTAACCTTGTGTGTTAACCAAACCACTCGAGTAATTCGGAACTTGAAGTATCTATACGTGTATGAAGTTCAAGGCTTAATGAGCTCACCAAACCAATTGTGTGTTCCAATTAATCAGTGCTAAATAGTTACAGGTATTCAAATCAACAAAATGACAAGGGTGCCCAAATTTATACACCTGTCTAACTTTGTTTTGATGCATATTGCACATTTTCTGTTTATCCAATAAACCTCATTTCACTACAGAAATAATTCTGTGTCCTTCAGTTATTTGATAGATCAAAATTAAATTGCTGATCCAAACACCCAAATATTTATAAATGACAATCATGGAAATTGTCAGGGGTTCCTAAACTTTTGCATGCAACTGTAAATACTGTATATTAATAATAAAGTATATATGTACACACACACACACACACACACACACACACACACACACACACACACACACACACACAGACATGCTGTCCCGCCATGGTACCTATACTGTGGCGCGGTGGCATGTGCAGGTATGTGCACGTACAATCATGTACATATACTTTATGTCATGGTGCCTACTGGGGCTAAGGGGGTCACTGCATGTCTGTTGGAGTTCGCAGCATGTCCCTCGCAACTGCTGTGTCCATGGGACACAGCAGATCGTGGCTCAAGGTACTGTTCTGCTTTGAGCGACCCTGAGCTTATGTGAGTGCTTTGTGATCACAATGTCTACAAAGCTGTTATGAAAGAATCTCATTTATAACAGCTTTTCTTTCTATACTAGTGAGCTGTGATTGGCCCACAGCTATTACATGGTACCTGAGCCTATCACAGCACCCTGTACCATGTGATTAGCCGTAGGCCAATCACAGATCAGTAATAATCACAGCATTCATGAATGACATTCATGCATGACAATTCAAAGTATTGCTGGTACAAAGATTTTCATTGTATCACCAATCAAAATGTTAACAGCATAAAAAAAGAATCCCCCTGCCCATAGTAGTACAGTGTTATGGTGAACTACTCAGGTAAAAGTATGTTGCATACATTAAAAATATATTTAAATAAAAAAATCTTTGAGTTTTTTGTACACACATTTTTGTTTTTGTTTTTTTCCATTGTTAACATACTGTCCCCAGTCAGTGTCCCTAATCCCTGCCACACCAGTCATATGCTAGCGCATAAGTACATAGGTCATTTGCTTGGGATAAAGGTACAGTACAGCAGCTGCAGGCAGGTGAAAATTAGCAAAATAAAATGCACACACAAAAGAGAAAGGCTGGGCAAATTAAGTGGGAAGGGGAAATTCCTGTTAAGGGAAGAGAGATGTGGTTAAAGCTATAGTTTGTTTTAATATAATGTTGAGAGACATCTGTTAGGTAACAACATTGTAAACTTGCCTTATCAAAATGCTGGTGAGCTCCAAACACAGAGAATTAATAATTGCCATATGGCTACAATGTATAGCTTAAAGTGGTTGTAAAGTCTCTTTTTTAGTTTAAAAATAACAAACATGTTATACGTATGTGCTCTGTGCAGTGGTTTTACATAGAGCAGCCTAGATCCTCCTCTTCTCGGGTCCCTCTTCGGTGCTCTTGGACCCTGCCTCCTGTGAAGAGCCCCCACAGCAAGCAGCTTGCTGTGGGGCACCCGAGCTAAGCCACAGGTTCCTGTCTCCATTCAGACACGGAGCCTCGGCCCAGCCCCACCCCATTCTCTCCTCATTGGCTGACTGACTTTGATTGACAGCAGCGGGAGCCAATGGTACTGCACTGCTGTCTCAGCCAATGAGGAGGGGAGTCCCGGACAGTCGAGTTTCTCATGCAACATCTCTGGATCTAGAGGGGGCTCAGGTAAGTATTAGGGGGGCTGAGGGGGTTGCTGCACACAGAAGGCTTTTTATCTTAAATGCATAGAATGCATTAAGAGAAAAAAACCTTCTGACTTTACAATCACTTTAATTGGTGCACATGCATACCTAAATGAACACGCACATATTTATACCTACAAACACTTCTGCCTCACTCTTTGCAATCATGGCTGAAGAGGAGGAGGTGCTGCTGCTGGCAGTGTTTATCAGAGCCTTCCGTGAAGTGGCAGAGGAGGCACGCAACCAAATTGCAAAACCAAAGTGAAAGTGGGCTATAAGCCCACCTTCACCAGCCACAGCTTCTTGCACCATGCGCATACTTGAAAAAACATGTGGGACTCTGATGTCATGGTTGGGATTTGAACCAATGACCTTACTGCTGCTAGGCAGACATGCTAACCACTAAGCCACTGTGCTGCCCATGGTTTTAACTAGAATATATATAATTTTAACTAAAATATATAGTAGTATCATGATTCAAGCATTAAGATATATAATTATAAGTAGATATTCTAATAAAATTCAAATTAGACATGAAAAATATTTGTCATATTCTAGAGATATAACTATAATTTTTATAGATATATTTAACATTAGAAAAAAGTATGCATTACTCTGTAACTTTCATTAAAAATGTCTTAGTTTGCAGAGCATGTAAACACTACAAAACAGGAAAGAAAATGATTATCATTAGTATCAAAAGCAGCCAAACAAGAAATCACACTTGCCAATTGTTACAAACGGGATCTTGGCTAAATCCTGCAGTCCTACGCTCTCTAGGAACCGCGTTTAGCATTTTCTATTATGCTTCTATGTTCACCATGCCAAAGTCTTAAATGTTTTAATTAGGTGCAATTAGGAGTCTAACATCTATTGCTTCACCTTATTTTTAGTAAATCAACCCCAAAGTGACAAAATGCATTTTCACGTATTACATTCATAAAATGATTTGAAGCAGACAGCCATGGAAGATGGAGAGATGATGCCTTTGTTGGCATTTAGCTAATGCCCTACTGGCCCTTTCTTTATAGTTTCTGTTTCATTGTACAGTATTATAAATACTAGTGAAAATAATATATATGATTATTCCCATAAATTGCCATGTGTACAATATTAAATAAAGATATAAATAATAATAATCCAGGTAGAAAATGTAATAAGATTACGTGATATATCAGTCTCACTTGGCAGAGGATGTTGCATTTTTTGGTGTGTGTTTATGCCTTTGTGCCACACCATATGGGACATGTGCTGCTATTGTTCCCATCTCCTGAGCTCCTTCCACATGGAACATTTGATCATCGAAGAATATGTGCGGGCGGATTCTCTCCAACAGAGGTCCCTTTGGGGCTCCAGCCAAGAAGAGGGCCTCATCAGTTTCCAGGCCCCAGCTACGCAAGGTCTTTAACGCTCGAGCCCCACAGCTGGCTGCACTACGAGCAGTAACCAAATATGTGCGTATGGGACAATTCATTCTCATTCCTTTATGGTAGAACTTCTTCTGCAGCTTTCCTAGAGCTTCCAAAAAACATTTTAGAGGACCCTGTAAATAAAGCATTGAGTTGACGTTAACACAAGAATAATTCTACCACGATCAGGAAAGCTGATCTAATTTGCACGAGAGCATGTAAAATTCAACTGCATGAAAACCACTTGAGACATCAAGGCATATTTTCTCTTTATTAAGACCAATGATGTCTCTATCACTTTCTTGAACAATTGCACCCAATGAGTAAGCGGATTTATTTGTAGGCCAATTACACTACTGGTATACTTTTGTGTTTTGTGATGAAAGGTATGCAACCATGCCGGTAGTGTCCTTGGTAGAAATCAAACTAGGACCTAGCATTGCTAAGTAATAATGACTTAGAAGTACTGGATCCCCCACAGTGTAACATGATGGTACCTGGGGTCTGGTGGTTATCTGGGAACCCTCCGAAAAAGAAAGGAAACGGGCAGCATGGTGGCTTAGTGGGTTATTATTTGTATATTTCCCTACTGGGGTCCTTGTTCAAATCTCAGCCTGTGCTTTTGTGGGCTTCCTACCACATGGGGAACTGCGTTGTATAGCAGACATGGAGACCAAATTGATATGGAGCCTGCAATCAGGAACATGCATACTAT
Source organism: Glandirana rugosa (assembly GCA_018402905.1). Lineage (NCBI taxonomy): Eukaryota > Metazoa > Chordata > Amphibia > Anura > Ranidae > Glandirana > Glandirana rugosa. The sequence goes on from BLSH010033286.1 coordinate 694,631, forward strand.
GCCCAGGAAGCCTAATGCAGTGTAGCAACTTGTACAGTATGTGACAATGCGTTTTGTTTTGATGAATGGCTACATAAGGAGTGTGATCTGGGGATAGGCTAAAGACAATTATTAGGGAAGACATGTATATAATCACCCCTGTGGTCATGCAACCACTTTTTGACTTTTGTCCCATGATTAGTCTGGTCTGTTTTACTTGAGGACTGCCATTATCAATGGGTTAAACCACATTGGAAAGCACTGCCTCACTAGGGCAGAGGGTTATAACTACCTCATATTGGACTAAGAATATTTAAAGGCATGCAGGTAGGTCAGCAGTCAGTCTCTGAGAAAGAGGGCTTAAAACACATCAGCATACTTGCATTTGTTACTTGTTGTTGTGGCTTGCTAAGGAGGTCTTGTCTACTAGTCATGGAGGTTCTAAGAAATCGTGATACTGGATTGGATATATGCTTGTGTTGTTAACACCTTTGTGAGCATTTTTAACACATTTTATTAAACAATGGTGTCTATAATGCTGCAAGGGCTGATGCAGCCTTTTTAGGTTTTTTGTTTGTGTTTTATTCAGTTTTTTTTACCACACTCCAAAAACATGCTAGTAGGTAATCTGGCCCTAGTACATGCATGTGTGTATGTACTGTATATATGTGAGCTCCTTGATAGCGACGACTGGTGAGAATGCACAATATGTAAAGTGCTGCATAAATTGTCAGCACTAAACAAATGCCTGCAATATATAAATAGAAAAGCTGTCCTTTTCTAAGTTTAGCCGAAATTATTTGGGTGGTTGTACAGCCAGCAGAGGTCCCTTTGGTAACTATTTACAGTTTTGAGTATTATAGTGGTCTGCTGCTTTACAATCACATGCCATTTTGTAACTGGATACTTTTGGAAAGATCTCAGCAGTAAAGCTACTACACCAATGTTCTCTACAGTCACATCTACATTACACTTAAAGCATCCAAAACATAAAAAAAACAAAATCATTACATGTGGTGGCAGTACTAGTTTTATTTTCTTTGGCTCTTTTCCCTTCTGTTTTCACCTGGTGATCTGGCCAGTAACATGCATCCTGCATCAGCTGACCCGTAAGTAATAGGGCTGTTGCCCATGTTATTCCCCCCCCCCTTTTTTTTCTTAGTCTTGGGAGTAATCTATTTTGTATACAATATTACTATTCTGGCATTTTTTAATCACCCTTTTAGATAATTTTCTTGCATCTAATCCTGAGAAAGTGGACGGGGATCCAGGAAATGCGTAGAGCTATAGGATGCCAAGAAATTGTGGATCTCTATATATTATGTAATCATCTATCTCCATTTTCTAAGATTCATATACTGTATCTCTATCTGAAAAACATCATGTATAAGAACATCAAGGTCTTTTATGAAATAAACAAGTAGGAAGGAAATGGGGTTTTGAACTGGTGCAATACACAACAACCATAAATTGTATAAAACGATTCAATTTTATTGATACAAAATTGTAAAAACATTTTAAAAGGAAAGTTTTTACATGTAATACTCCATTTGTAGATAATGTGCAGTGATTAACTGTAACATTTTCTTTTGTAGTTTAAATGATCTCCTGAAGAAGCTATTTCTACAGCGAAACATGTCGAAACTGGATTTACTGCCAAATTACATGTAAAAACTTTCCTTTTAAAATGTTTTTTTTACGATTTTGTATCAATAAAATTGAATAATTTTATACAATTCATGGCTGTTGTGTATTGCACCAGTCCAAAGCCCCATTTCCTTCCTACTTGTTTTGTTTTGAATTCCCAGGGGTTTGGTGCTAGTGACTCTTAGACACTCAGACCTTATTTAAGGTATTTTATGAATTTATTGTGTATTATGGTAACTTATTATGGATCAGCTCATTACCTTGTTTTGTTTGGAATCTTATTGTGTATATTAACTGTTAATATAAAATGTGCTATGCATTAAATTTGTAATCATGTGTACTAATATGTTTTTAGAAGTAATTTGCCTCATTTAAAGTCCCATGACCTATGTATCTTTTTGTTGTTCCTATATAGATAGCAAATATCATTCACAAAATTGAGGTTTGTTTGAACGAAACTTGTTGGGTTGACTGTAATGCAAATGTTTTTATAAGCTAGATTGGTATGGTATTTTATACCAATCTTGGATTTTGTGTTCTGTTTTATATGATCATTTTAACTGTTACATTTTGTGAATGATATTTGCAAGTGCTTTTTGCTTCTATATATTTTTTGGGTCCACCAGAGTATTCGTTAAAGCATGCAATGGGTGTATGAGCGGTAAGCTGTCTTAAAGCAGTGTTTCAGTTGTTTTTAAGTTTATTAAAAGTCAGCAGCTACAAAAAAAGTGTAGCTACTGACTTTTAATAAACACGCACTCACCTGTCCCACGGTCCAGCGATGCGACCCTCCGAAGCCTCACTCTGCATTGCAAGTGTGGGCAGGGCAGCTTGCGGCTTCACAACCGGGTGCGCATTGTGCATGTGCGAGTCACGCTGCGCTTTCTCAGTGGCAGGGCAATCTTCTGGGACCTGTGACATGTCCCAGAAGATTGCAGGGAGGGAGAGGTAGAGGAGGAGTCGCCTAGGTGGCCGAGCGAAAGTAGGAGCTGGGTACCTGTCAAAACTAGGTTCCCGCTCCCCCCCCCCCAAGTGCTTAAAGCGGAAGTTCCACTTTTGGCTGGAATTCCGCTTTAAGGATCCCAGGAGTTCTTACACACCTGTGGGAACAAACTATCACAGTCTGTGAAGGAAACAGCTTTGACTGGTGACAAGAAGTGCAAATACACTCCTCTCTGTAGTGGGTACAGAGTGCAAAGAAGATGTTGCTGCGGGTACACAAGTGGATAGAGAATGGGGGAAGGGGCTGGTAAATATGTCTTTTACCGACCCCTCCCTTTTCTGAATTGGACACAGTGAACTGTTCACTGTATAACTGTGTACTGTGTACTATACTTCAGATTGCGAATGAACAGGAGCCTCCGTCTCCTGTTAGTTCATCTTCAATGCTGAGGCTACAGAGAAAGGAATTGAAAATCATCCAAGCCCCCCCCAACAGCGTTGTTCAAAATCATGTAAAAATGTAAAAATTAAATTGTAAAAAAATAATTTATTGGAATTAAATTGGAAAAATCATTTTAAAAATGTATAATTTTTGTAATTCTAATGGCAGCCCTGCCCATAAGGTAATTTCACATGGGGCAGATTCCGCTCTGATTAGCAAGGGATCTGTAAGCTGAGACGCTGCTGATTAGAGCAGAGCGTGACGGATGTCACATTAGTGTTCGATCAATTTATGCAAAGTGGACATAGACAGCCCTACCTGTCGATGGGGCTGCATAGACCTTCCGATCAGGCCCGCCTGAAAAACTGAAAGGCAGATCTGATCAGAACAGCCCTGAGAAAGTGGCCTTAATGGTTTAATTAAAGATCAAGTAAACCCAGATTGGGTTTACTTCCTCTATATTACCCTGTAAAGTAGAAGCATAATGGGCTACTATGCATCGCATAGTAGCCCATTATGAGCCACTTACCTGCAAACGAAGCCTGCGGCATCCAGCGCTGTCCCTGCTCCGGGCTGCGTCCATCTTCAGCCCCTCTTCCTTCCGGGGCCACAACTCCGGCGCTGTGACTGGCATGCGCGCGGGAGCCGCCAGTCACGGCACAGTGTCAGTGGAGAAACGGCAAGGAGGCCGCTTCTTCACTGCGCATGTGCCGACATGACATCGGCACATGCAAAACACTGCATATCTCCTGAACCGTGCAGGTTTGGGAGATATGCAGTGCACCTACAGGTAAGCCTTATTCTAGGCTTACCTGTAGGTTAAAGTGGTTGTCACAGGTTGACAACCACTTTAAGTAAAACCTGACCTCTGTTTACTGTATGGTTAATGCATCTGGTGAGCGTTTTGTTTTATTTGTGGGGAAACTGTGGAGGAAAGTATTTGTATGAGAAGGCACCCGGTTTAAACTTTTTATTAACTTTGGATACAAGTTCACAGAGCTGCATACCTTTCCTGATGAATATTTCTAAAGACTGCATGCCGTCTGTTTATGTTGGCTACTGAATAAAATTGGTCAGCGCAGAAAGTTTATTTATTTTATGCCTTAGCTTGGATTTATCAGTAAAATTCCTTTTAGCACAACCCTTTCTAAACAAATCCCAGGTAAAAGAAGAGGCTAACAAAACATTCTTTCAAGTAATCCAAGGATGCCAGTACCTGTGCCAGTGGTTTGTTCTCATAAGCCTTCTCGTGTTCAAAGAACATATCTAAGCCATGCTCCTTCACTATCTTCTCAGATTCATCAGAAAAAAGGACAGCATCTCCATCAAATGCCACTCGCAGCTGATCCTCATTAATAGACACATTGTGACTGGGGTTAAAAATGGTGGCAGCAGCAATACCTGTGAGCGTGATGAGAAAAAATAAAATAAAATAAAAAAAGAGTTAAGATTGTTTATAATGTATACGTTTTGTTTTTATTGATGACTTGACTTGTGGTTGCCTGATAGTACACCAGTAATGCAATTAAAGATGCATTTAAAGATGAACTTCAACCTTGCCTTCAGCCTTACATGGTTATACAGATTCTTATCCAGTACTGATTTTTTTTTTCTGATTTCAGTGCAAGCTGTGAGCCTATGGTAGTGTGCATTGGAAGCTGCAGCAAGTCAGGACCTGGCAAATCTTCTGGCTGGAGGATATACGGCATTATCTAATGCTTTCTTCCCCAGCCTGGCTCTGGCAACCAGGCCCCTATGGGAAAAAGTCTAGTCAGGAACTGAGGGCTGTGAACCTTGAATGGGAATTAGGAATTAAGCAGAAGACATGACATAGTAATTGTAAGTACCACAATTCTCCCTTCCTCCATCTTGCAAGATTTTATTGAAGAGTTACACTAATATTGGGATACTATTTACCATACTTGTGGAATTGCACCGATTCCACTGTTGTGATTGTGGACTGTTTTGACTTACTTTAAGAGTACAATGCAAAGGGCAGCTTCCATGTGGTGTGAAGTAAGAGACTAAAAGTGTGAATCGGAATGCACAGGCAATACCTGGGAAATGGAGAATTTTTGATTAACTAGTGCAAGCCTGATTAGCCTAGAAGCTAGTAGGGGTTAGGGAAAGGGGTTACCCTCCTAGTGGTGAAAGAGGACCCCCTCATGGAACACATGTCAGATGACCCAGACCTCCATTACTCATGATCCCAGGGTGTTTGGCTGTACTTCTGGAGCCTTAATTTGAACCATGTTGGACCTGCAGGGCGCTGCAAATACCACTCTAGGTGTTTGGGGGGTTGTTATAGACTTGATCGAGGGATGAAGTGTAAAGATTTTAAACCACCATCCGTGCTCACGCATGGCAGAGGACGACCTGGAAAAATAGGATTTTTTGACTAACCGTAAAATTCTTTTCTCTGAGTTCATTGACTGATGCAGCATCTTTATTCATGACATGTGGGGTTATCCACCTTTCACTAGGAGTGGACTTGGCAGAAGGTAGTTCAGCTAAAAGCAGACCCAGCCCCTCCCAGGGGGCAGTCCTCACTTGGTATAACCCCTCCGCCCTGCTAAGCAACTCAGTTTGTAACAAGCAACTCAAGAAAAGATCAATCATCCATCAATGAACTAAAAAAAAAGGATTTTACGGTAAGTCAAAAAATCCTATTTTGTCTTTCGTTCATTGACAGACGCAGCATCTTTATTCATGACATGTGGGGACGTCCCAAAACAGTGTCAAAACGAGGGGCGGGTAACGCAACAACAAACTGTACTCAACAGAAGAGCTCTCCGTGAGGAGCCAGACGCGCCTCACACCGCCACCTGCAAAACCTTGCGGCCAACAGCAGCATCCGAGGATGCTGAAAGATCAACTTTGTAAAACTTAGAAAAGGTGTGCACAGAGGTCCAAGTAGCCGCCTTGCACACTTGAGATACCGACCCCTGATGTCGGATAGCCCAGGAAGTACTAATCGCCCTGGTAGAGTGAGCCGTGACCGGAAAGGGGGGTTCCTGGCCCCGAACAGCATACGCACGGGTCACCGTCTGTCTTATCCAACGGGAAATAGTGGCCAACGAGGCCACCAGCCCCTTGCGCGGGCCATCCACCGTGACAAAGAGCGCATCCGACCTCCGAAAGGAGGCTATGGCCACCAGATACACCCGCAGGGCCCTAACCACATCAAGAGGGTGCAAGGCAACCTCCTTAGGATGAGACGGGCGCGGACACAGTGAAGGGAGGACAATGTCCTCATTAATGTGAAAAGTAGATACCACCTTCGGCAAGAAGGAAGGAGATGGGTGCAAAACCACCTTATCCCTATGTAGGACCAACTACGGAGACCTACAGGACAGAGCCGCCAGCTCAGACACCCGCCTGGCAGATGTAATAGCCACCAGGAAAGCCACCTTTTGCGAAAGCAGCTGCAAAGAGATTTCCCTGATACTTTCGTATGGCGGCTTCTGAAGCACTGAAAGGACCAAATTAAGGTCCCATGGCGCCAAAGGCGACCGTACCTGGGGAGCGACATGACGAACCCCCTGGACAAAGGTACGAATCAAAGAATGCGTCGCCAAGGGACACTGAAAAAGAATCGCCAAGGCAGAAACCTGCCCCTTGAGGGTGCTCAATGGCAGCTTGTGATCTAGGCCTTGTTGAAGGAAGGCCAGCACCCGAGCCACTGAAAAAGAACGGGGGTTCCACCCCCCCGCCTCGCACCCGGCAATGTAAGCCTTCCAGGTGCGGTGATAGATCTTGCGTGAAGTGAACTTACGCGCCTTGAGCATGGTGGGGAACACCGATTCAGAGACTCCCCTATCCCTTAACACCTGGGATTCAATAGACAGGCTGTTAAAGCCAGCGAGGGTTAAGCAGGGTGCAAGATGGGGCCCTGGGACAGCAGATCTTCACGAAGCCCCGCCAGGGAACATCCACCACCATCTGCACCACGTTGGCGTACCAGGGATGCCGAGGCCAATCCGGCGCTACCAGAATGGTTGGGATCCCTTCTGCCTCTATCCTGCACAACAGGCACGGAAGCAGCTTGAGAGGGGGAAAGGCATAGAGAAGCTGGTACCGAGACCACGGAGCCACGAGGGCGTCCGCAGCATCTGCCAACGGATCCCTCGTTCTGCTCACGAAGGTCTGCACCTTCCGATTGAGCCGGGATGCTAGTAGGTCCACGTCTGGTGTGCCCCACTTTTGACAGATCTGGCAGAACACTTCCGGGTGCAGGGACCACTCTCCCTGATCCAGCCTCTGGCGACTGAGGTAGTCCGCCTGACAATTTTTGACACCCAGAATGTAAACGGTGGAGATTGCCGGCACGTGAAGTTCTGCCAACCTCAGAATGTGGGCTACTTCCGATGCCGCTGCAAGCTTCTCGTTCCGCCCTGATGATTCACATAAGCCACTGCCGTGGCGTTGTCTGACTGAACTCGAACAGTAGCAACCTCCCTGACCAGCGGGAGAGGCAAAGCCTGATGGCCCAAAGTTCCAGCACGTTGATCGGGAGATGGAACTCCTCCGGGGATCAGCGACCCTGGGTCGACAACAGCCCCAAGGCCCCTCCCCAGCCAGTTAGGCTGGAGTCCGTCGTGACCACCGTCCATTCCAAGGGGAGAAACGACTTCCCCAGCCCTAAGGCCGGGGCCCGCAGCAGAATCGCCCACTGCAGGGACCGGTTGTGACTCTGGGCATACAGAACCGCCTCGAAGGTGGACACCATGAGCCCCAACACTCTCATGCAAAACCGTAAGGAGGACCACCGCTGTGACAGCAGGGCCGGCACTGCTACTTGGAGTGTCAGCAACTTGGCTGGAGGAAGAAACACCTTTGCCTGCTCCGTGTCCAAGATCAAGCCCAGATATTCCAACCGGCACGACAGAGTCATCTCCGACTTCGGGAGATTGATCACCCAGCCGAGGTCCCACAGGGAGCTCAGGGTGATGGCCACATTGGCCCTCAGAGCTGAAGCCGACTCCGCCCGCAGGAGAAGGTCATCGAGATATGCCACCACCGCTATGCCCCTCTGCCTCAGCAGGGCCAACACTGGAGCCAGGAGCTTGGTAAAGACTCGGGGAGCGGAGGCCAGACAAAACGGGATAGCCACAAACTGGTAGTGGAGAGCCCCCACCGCAAAGCGCAGGAGTGCTGGTGACGAGCACATATGGGAACGTGCAAATACGCGTCCTTGATGTCCAAGGAAGCCAGGAAGTCCCCCTGGCGAAGCGCCGCCACAACAGAACGGACAGGCTCCATTCTGAACTTCCGCGCCCTCACAGAGAGATTGAGCGCCTTCAGATCCAGGACAGGCCTGACCCCATCCTTCTTTGGAACCACAAAGAGGTTTGAGTAAACCCGTGGAAACGTTCTGCAGAGGGAACCGGAACAATCACCCCCTGACTGAGCAGGACTTGCACAGCTCCCGGGGGGAGCCTCAGATTGGAGGCAAAGAACCGGGGGCTGGGTACGGAATTCTATTTTGTACCCGGACGAAACCACCTCACGCACCCAGAGGTCCGTGAACCCCAGGAGCCACCCCCCCACCCGAGCAACGGGCGGGGGTGACCCATCATGCTGAGGAGGACTTCTCCTCTGATTTCTCGGGCTTTCATTGCCAGGGACGCTTCTGGCCCCCCTTGCCCGGGGTGCATGAAAAACCTCTTCTGAGTAGAGAAAGAGGGACCCGGCTTACGTAGGGGCTCCTTACCCCGTCTGGGCTCCAGGAGGAAAGTGCTCTCCCCCCCCTGTGAAATCCTTAATGATTTCATCCAGAGACGCCCTGAAAAGCTGACTGCCCTGGAAAGGCAGGTCCGTCAGGCCCTTCTTTGATGCCTGGTCACCCGACCAACATCTAAGCTAAAGCAGATGTCTAATAATGACTGCGAAAATGGACAGCTTCGACAGCATGGGGGCCATGTCCAGAGCCGCATCACAGAGATATCTAAGGCCTTGCACCAGCTGGTCTGCCTGCTGCACAGATTCAGGAGGAACCTGGAGGCCCCCCAAATCCCAGTGCAAAATAGTCCCCATTCCGTAAGTGCCTGTGCCACCAGTGCGAAGCCAGTGCCGGCCGCATGGCCGACCCCGCCACAAGGAACATCGCCTTGGACACCGCCTCAGTCCACCTATCGGCCAGGTCCTTAAAGGACGGAGAGCCCTCCATCGGAATAGTGGTCGCCTTGTTTAGGCGGGCCACTGGCGGGTCCACCGCAGGGCATGTCCACTTCTGTAGCAGGGTATCCTCAAAAGGATAAGGCACAGAAAAGCGTTTGGGCACAGTGAAAGAATTGCCATTCCTTATAGACAAACTGATCAAAGTACAGCAAATAAGGGAATACCTTAGGAGCCCGGACCGGCTTGTGTGACCCAAAAGCGTACACCACCTCCTGTGCTGCTCCTGCCGGGCCCAGTCTCAGCGTCTCACGGACGGCTGAGACCAAAGAGCCCACCAGAGCCCTTTCACGCGCCACTGTGGCCCCGAGGACCCCTCCTCCTCATCGGAGAGGTCCCCGAGCTCACCCTCCGACAGCTCCAGGGGGGTCCCCGTCACCGCGGAGCCCCCCTCCGGTTCCAAGACCTCCCGGAGGCGGGGAGGGGGTGGCCATTTTCTCGCCACCCCACGGTCATGGATCGGCTCCACCCGGGAGAAAAATTCCTCCAGGATTGCAGTTAACTTATCCAGAGGGACCACAGGTCCCAGCGCACCTGGAGCCCCACATGAGACCTCTGAAGTGAATGCACACGCTTCAGCCGCCATTGCGCTGGAAACACCTGCAAGGCCTAGAGAGCCGGACCAGGCACTCCTCACCACCCCACCAGTTGCCGTCACACAGGGTCCCAGAGGCACCCAGGAGGACTCACCACCGTGCCCCTACCAACCCCGGGAGGGGCTGCTGCTACTTGCTGTTTCTGCTGCTGCTGCCCGTGTGTCACCCTGCTGTGCTCCATGTGGGGATATACTAAAACGTTTAATGTGAAAACTGCTTAATGTTGCTTAACGTACCATAAAGTGCCTAAACCTCAATCAATTGCCCTGAAACTTTGCACAGCTTAAGTTTTCAATGTCCCAAACCTATCCTGGAAGTTTCGTAGGATTTGCTTTCCCACAAGGCAAACTAGAGACATTAAGCATGATTTTTGGGGCGCTTAATGTTGCTTAACGTACTAAAAAGACCTTAGATGTTATTAAATTTCCCCCAAACTTCCCACAATACAAGATTCTGTCTATGCCAACATATTCTGAAAATTTCAGATCATTTGGTCAATCGCACCAAAAGTTATTCACGTTAAGCAATATTTTACAATCCTAAAACGTTTAATGTGAAAACTGCTTAATGTTGCTTAACGTACCATAAAGTGCCTAAACTGAAATACCATGCAATTCGTTGTAATTCGTCAAAAGTGTAATTTGCAAAATCATATAGGGGTG
>BLSH010033286.1:705085-715935 GCA_018402905.1 Glandirana rugosa
TAACCGCCTCTTCTGTCCGCTAGACCTGCGGATAGAACTTCCTCTTCCTCCTACAGCGGCCTCGTGCCTCTCGTGTGACAGGCGTTCTACTCGAGACGTGTGACGGTCGTATGAGGTACGTTCGGCCTGAGACGTTGTGACGGTCGGACGATAATCTACCCCATTCACGCCCTGGAACAGGGCTGAAGTCCCCCTAGACAGTCACGACGTTCGGGGATAGACCCCGAGACATATGACGAGACCACCGAGACATGAGCCACCAGAGCAGTATACAAAGCCCCGGATAGGGTATACAGAGCCACCAGAGCAGTGTACAGAGCCCCAGATAGGGTATACAGAGCCAACAGAGCAGTACACAAAGCCCAAGATAGGAATATACAGAGCTACCAGAGCAGTATACAGAGCCCCAGATAGGGTATACAGAGCCACCAGAGCAGTATGCAGAGCCCTAGATAGCAATATACAGAGCCACCAGAGCAGTATACAGAGCCCCAGATAGGGGCTTGCAGCACTGACAGATCCCCCTGAAGTCGGGACAAGGTCCCGCACTTACCCCATCTAATAGCAGGCTGGCAGTGTTGCAGAGTCCGGCTTGCATGGAGTATGCTGGCAGTGTGCAGAGCTCATCTTGCGGACAGTGTGCTCTCCGTGCTCCGGCGACATCCTCCTTCTCCTTCAAGATAGGCGTCCAGATCGCCTGTCTTCTCCGCCAATCAACCTATGGCTCTAATGAGATGCTTCATGGACACCACCCGCCGTGGTAATTCATGCGACTGGTGCCACAAAGGGGCTGGCCGCATGAATGGAGTGGTGGTCACGGTTGGCCATGGATAGATTCATGCTATGCATGAATCTATCCATGACAGAGGGGGTGGCTGGAGAGAGAGGGCGGTGCCGTGTGCCCTAAAGGACGGACTGCCACTGCTCAGAGAGTTATTTGCCATGAGATGCCATATTGAACTTCCAGTGAGAGCGATGACACCAAAATTAACACACCTGCTCCCCATTCACACCTGAGAGCTTGTAATACTAACAAGTTACATGACACTGGGGAGGGAAAATGGCTAATTGGGACAAATTTGGATTTTCACTTAGGGGTGTACTCACTTTTGTTGCCAGCGGTTCAGACATTAATGGCTGTGTGTTGAGTTATTTTGAGGGGACAGCAAATTTACAAGCTGTTATACAAGCTGTACACTCACTACTTTACATTGTATCAAAGTGTCATTTCTTCAGTGTTGTCACATGAAAAGATAGAATAAAATATTTACAAAAATGTGAGGGGTGTACTCACTTTTCTGAGATACCGTATATCGATACACGGCTTTTCCTGCTTGCACTGTGATTGGACACAGCTGATCACGTAGTAAAGAGCTTATGTTATAGGTTCTTTTCCGAGATCAGAGATGCGGTGTGTCAGACTGATACACCACACCACCGATCGCTGCGGGCATGCGCAATTGCATTTTATCCTGCTGGACGTCATCTGATGCCCAGTCAGGATAACAGAACCACTTTCCAGCTGTCATATTGCTATACTGCGGGCGGGAAGTGGTTAATATGCTTTGTGCCACAGTGCCATGGAATACATAGGGTGCTTTTGAATTCTCCGGGCAATGTGCGGGCATGATGACGTCACACGCCCATTCCACCCAACTCCGGGAAAGACCCGAACAAGCTCGAGTAAGCCGCCTGCACATGCGCAATGCGGAATCCACGTCTCCGGCCGCAAACCGGGGAAGCATAAAACAGCCACAGAATCTCAAGCGCTCATCCTAGAGAGACCTGGGAAAAGTGCTGAGCCTTCCAATGGCTGCAAAAAAACCCCATACCTAATGTGCTCTTCTGCCCTGCACATTTTTGTATCTCAAGCAGCAGAACCTGGCACCCCTGGGTACATCCAATATACCGGGTTTACCAGGCTACATGGATGTCTATCACCTGGAGAGGCTGAACCACAATGGGAATATGGCAGATGGGAAAAAAATTAGGTGGATCTGGAGCGAGGACAAAAAATAGGAACGCTGGGTAAGGGACAGTTAGGACTGGTTCACACTGCTGTGATGTCTGTGCGATGTGAATTCAGCCACAAAGATTGTATGGCTGAATTTGCATCGCATTTGGACCAAACTCGTGTAGGACCCTTTTTTTGTCCGCACCAGAATCGAATCGCACAGGTGTTCACATTCATGCGATCCGATTCCTGTCCAAATTGACAGTTCCCACTGCGATATGCAAACCGATCTGGGAGTGTCTTTTACTTTCTATTGACACTGCCAGCGGTTCGCATAGGGCAGTGTGAACTGCCGGCGGGTGACATGCGATGCGGAAACCCGCACTGGATTCGCATGGGTTCTCGCATCGTGACAGTGTGAACTCAGCCTTACTAATTTTTATTTGCTGCTAAGGTGGTCCTTCTGGGGTCAAGGGGCAGAGCTGACCCGAGGTATGCGATCATAAGGAGACCCAGGAAAGGGGCACTATGGAGTAAAGACATGAGGTTGTTTTACTAAAACTGGTGCAAAATATGGGGCAGCTGTGCATACAAACCAATCACCTTCCATTATACATTTTCTGAAAGCAGAGTCCCTGCAGAATAAAATGATGGTAGTTGCAGCTTTTTATGTTACCTGGTGTTTGAGCTACTGTTTTTAAATCTGTATTTTAAATAAAAAAAATGCACTCAAATTAGTTTTGGAGCAACAAAACACAATATATTCTACATTTTTGTTTATATTTTTATAAAATATGAGGTTGTGTTGATTAAATAGATACCAAATACATGTTAACCCTCAAAATTGCATGTGCCTGCAAACCTGCGCTACCCAATATTGTCCATAGGCGATGCTTAAAAAGCCTTTACAGCTCATCAGTTTAAGCCGGCTATAGACAGATTGAAATTTGGCTGGTTCAGCAGGGACCGGACGACTCTCGGCCCATGTATGGCGGGGAGATTGTGTAAAAGTTGATCTCCCATTTAACTTCTGCACAAGCGCCCTGTTGGATTTTCCCTCCTGATCAGCGCTGCCGGCTATAGCCAGCAGCACTGATAAGTGTATTCTGCAGTAACATGTTAGTTCCTCCTGGGGACATACTAAAACGTTTAATGTGAAAACTGCTTAATGTTGCTTAATGTGTAATAAAGTGCCTAAACCTCAATCAATGGCCCTGTAGGATTCGCATTCCCAGAAGGCAAACTAGAGACATTAAGCTTGATTTTTGGGGCGCTTAATGTTGCTTAACGTACCAAAAAGACCATAGATGTTAACCAATTTCCCCCAAACTTCACACAATACAAGATTATGTCTATGCCAACAAATTCTGAAAATTTCAGATCATTTGGGAAATTGCACCAAAAGTTATTCACGTTAAGCCATATTTTACAATCCTAAAACGTTTAATGTGAAAACTGCTTAATGTTGCTTAACGTATCATAAAGTGCCTAAACCTCAATCAATTGCCCTGAAACTTTGCACAACCTAAGTTCTCAATGTCCCAAACCTATCCTAGAAGTTTCGTAGGATTCGCCATCCCAGAAGGCAAACTAGAGACATTAAGCTTGATTTTTGGGGCGCTTAATGTTGCTTAACGTACCAAAAATACCTTAGATGTTAACCAATTTCCCCCAAACTTCCCACAATACAAGATTCTGTCTATGCCAACATATTCTGAAAATTTCAGATCATTTGGGAAATCGCACCAAAATTTATTCACGTTTTGGTTATATTTTACAATCCTAAAACGTTTAATGTGAAAACTGCTTAATGTTGCTTAACGTGTAATAAAGTGCCTAAGCCTCAATCGATTGCCCTGAAACTTTGCACAACCTAAGTTCTCAACTTCCCAAACCTATCCTGGAAGTTTCGTAGGATTTTCTTTCCCACAAGGTAAACTAGGGACATTAAGCTTGATTTTTGGTGCGCTTAATGTTGCTTAATGTACCATAAAGTGCCTAAACCTCAATCAATTGCCCTGAAACTTTGCACAACCTAAGTTCTCCATGTCCCAAACCTATCCTGGAAGTTTCGTAGGATTCGCCATCCCAGAAGGCAAACTAGGGACATTAAGCTTGATTTTTGGGGCGCTTAATGTTGCTTAACGTACCAAAAAGACCTTAGATGTTAACCAATTTCCCCCAAACTTCCCACAATACAAGATTTTGTCTATGCCAACATATTCAGAAAATTTAAGATCATTTGGTCAATCGCACCAAAAGTTATTCACATTAAGCAATATTTTACAATCCTAAAACGTTTAATGTGAAAACTGCTTAATGTTGCTTAACGTACCATAAAGTGCCTGAACCCCAATCGATTGCCCTGAAACTTTGCACAACCTAAGTTCTCAATGTCCCAAACCTATCCTGGAAGTTTCGTAGGATTCGCCATCCCAGAAGGCAAACTAGAGGCATTAAGCTTGATTTTTGGGGCGCTTAATGTTGCTTAACGTACCAAAAAGACCTTAGATGTTAACCAATTTCCCCCAAACTTCCCACAATACAAGATTCTGTCTATGCCAACATATTCAGAAAATGTCAGATCATTTGGTCAATCGCACCAAAAGTTATTCACGTTAAGCCATATTTTACAATCCTAAAACGTTTAATGTGAAAACTGCTTAATGTGAAAAGTGCTTAACGTACCATAAAGTGCCTAAACCCCAATTGATTGCCCTAAAACTTTGCACAACCTAAGTTCTCAATGTCCCAAACCTATCCTGGAAGTTTCGTAGGATTCGCCATCCCAGAAGGCAAACTAGAGACATTAAGCTTGATTTTTGGGGCGCTTAATGTTGCTTAACGTACCAAAAAGACCTTAGATGTTAACCAATTTCCCCCAAACGTCCCACAATACAAGACTTTGTCTATGCCAACATATTCAGAAAATTTCAGATCATTTGGGAAATCGCACCAAAAGTTATTCACGTTAAGCCATATTTTACAATCCTAAAACGTTTAATGTGAAAACTGCTTAATGTTGCTTAACGTACCATAAAGTGCCTAAACCTCAATCAATTGCCCTGAAACTTTGCACAACCTAAAGTTCTCCACTTCCCAAACCTATCCTGGAAGTTTCGTAGGATTTGCTTTCCCACAGGGCAAACTAGGGACATTAAGCTTGATTTTTGGGGCGCTTAATGTTGCTTAACGTACCAAAAAGACCTTAGATGTTAACCAATTTCCCCCAAACTTCCCACAATACAAGACTTTGTATATGCCAATATATTCTGAAAATTTCAGATCATTTGGGAATTCGCACCAAAAGTTATTCACGTTTAAGCAATATTTTACAATCCTAAAACGTTTAATGTGAAAACTGCTTAATGTGAAAAGCAATTTAGTGAGGGTCCTTGCGCTACTATGGCAGCTGATAATTGGTGGTGGGAAGTAAATTGTAAAGAAGTGCTAGGTTGCGGCTGTACCTAATATATGACAGGGTATATTAAACAAATTTAAAACAAAAGTGGTACTGCGCAGCCTATAGAGTATAATTATGCCCACTGGAGTCCCTCTAGTGGTGAAGACGTGTAAGGGCTCCATCTCTGGTCTGTCTGACATATAAATGACAGTTCTAGTGTTCAGGTGTGAGTGCTTAGTGCAATACTTTAAAATCAGCTCAGGGCTAGAAGGTGCTTAACATGTACAATCAGATTCCTATGCAGATAAAACCGTTTAGATCAAATGGAAGTAAATCCAGAAATACAAGTGCTTGACAAGTAAAATCAGATTCTGATGCAAATAAAACTGTTGGATAAAATAAATGACAATATCCAGTATAAGTGATTCAAATAAACATATACATAGAGTGGTGGTTCATGAAATGACTGTGCTCAAATAGCAAATAAAAGTCCACTTTCAAATAAAATTATGATGGTGACATAAAGTGATTTGTGCTCCAGTGTCCATTAAAACATTTGGTGCTTTGTTCGTATAAAGAGAGCCTCTTTTTTCTGGGGGGTTTTAAGGCGTATTCACCCCAAAGAGATTCCTCTAGACGGTGCTTCACTGTGATAAGTGCTCTCAGAACTCTCACCTTTGTGTATCAGGATATGTGCGCACCAAGGTATCTTTTAAGGATCTCGCTCTCCTGTTCCACACCTCCTTTCCTGCTACTCCTTAGGGGGATGGACGGTCGTTCCAACCGATCGATCGTCGATCTCCTTCTATGGGTTTATACCTCCTTTTTTGTCTCAGATGTAAGGGAAGAAACAAAAGGCTCCCATGGTGTAGTATGTATTAAGATCCAAATTTATTAAAGCCAAATAAAACCGCTTACATAAAAACAAGATAAAATCAATCAAACTAGTACAGCAAGGGTAAAAACACCTCTCACTGAGTATCCAGCAACGTTGTTTGCAGCCTACGCGTTACGTTACGTCACGTCACGTGACTTCTTCAGGGCTGCTGGATTGGTCAGAACGTGTGCTATTTATATGAATAAATCCGGACATTGTCCAGCCACCATTTTGTTGTAGTTCATGTACCGCGCATGCGTCGCGGCCATTTTGTTGTAGATCCTACCATCTCTGCTGACACCAGTTAATAGCAGTGGACGGATTGTAACTAGTGATTCCACCAATCAGATGTAAAGGGAGGAACAAAGGTGATGTGGGCAGAGACATTGATCTAGTGACTCACTGCTGATTGGTTATTCGTGTCAGAATAACCAATCAGCAGTGAGTCACTAGATCAATGTCTCTGCCCACATCACCTTTGTTCCTCCCTTTACATCTGATTGGTGGAATCACTAGTTACAATCCGTCCCCTGCTATTAACTGGTGTCAGCAGAGATGGTAGGATCTACAACAAAATGGCCGCGACGCATGCGCGGTACATGAACTACAACAAAATGGCGGCCGGACAATGTCCGGATTTATTCATATAAATAGCACACGTTCTGACCAATCCAGCAGCCCTGAAGAAGTCACGTGACGTGACGTAACGCATAGGCTGCAAACAACATTGCTGGATACTCAGTGAGAGGTGTTTTTACCCTTGCTGTACTAGTTTGATTGATTTTATCTTGTTTTTATGTAAGCGGTTTTATTTGGCTTTAATAAATTTGGATCTTAATACATACTACACCATGGGAGCCTTTTGTTTCTTCCCTTACATCTGAGACAAAAAAGGAGGTATAAACCTATAGAAGGAGATCGATGATCGATCGGTTGGAACGACCGCCCATCCCCCTAAGGAGTAGCAGGAAAGGAGGTGTGGAACAGGAGAGCGAGATCCTTAAAAGATACCTTGGTGCGCACATAGCCTGATACACAAAGGTGAGAGTTCTGAGAGCACTTATCACAGTGAAGCACCGTCTAGAGGAATCTCTTTGGGGTGAATACGCCTTAAAACCCCCCCAGAAAAAAGAGGCTCTCTTTATACGAACAAAGCACCAAATTTTTTAATGGACACTGGAGCACAAATCACTTTATGTCACCATCATAATTTTATTTGAAAGTGGACTTTTATTTGCTATTTGAGCACAGTCATTTCATGAACCACCACTCTATGTATATGTTTATTTGAATCACTTATACTGGATATTGTCATTTATTTTATCCAACAGTTTTATTTGCATCAGAATCTGATTTTACTTGTCAAGCACTTGTATTTCTGGATTTACTTCCATTTGATCTAAACGGTTTTATCTGCATAGGAATCTGATTGTACATGTTAAGCACCTTCTAGCCCTGAGCTGATTTTAAAGTATTGCACTAAGCACTCACACCTGAACACTAGAACTGTCATTTATATGTCAGACAGACCAGAGATGGAGCCCTTACACGTCTTCACCACTAGAGGGACTCCAGTGGGCATAATTATACTCTATAGGCTGCGCAGTACCACTTTTGTTTTAAATTTTTAATGTGAAAAGTGCTTAATGTACCATAAAGTGCCTAAACCTCAATCAATTGCCCTGAAACTTTGCACAACCTAAGTTCTCAACTTCCCAAACCTATCCTGGAAGTTTCGTAGGATTCGCCTTCCCAGAAGGCAAACTAGAGACATTAAGCTTGATTTTTGGGGCCCTTAATGTTGCTTAACGTACCAAAAAGACCTTAGATGTTAACCAATTTGCCCCAAACTTCACACAATACAAGACTCTGTCTATGTCAACTTATTCTGAAAATTTCAGATCATTTGGTCAATCGCACCAAAAGTTATTCACATTAAGCAATATTTTACAATCCTAAAACGTTTAATGTGAAAAGTGCTTAACGTACCATAAAGTGCCTAACCCTCAATCAATTGCCCTGAAACTTTGCACAACCTAAGTTCTACACTTCCCAAACCTATCCTGGAAGTTTCGTAGGATTCACCATCCCAGAAGGCAAACTAGCGACATTAAGCTTGATTTTTGGGGCGCTTAATGTTGCTTAACGTACCAAAAAGACCTTAGATGTTAACCAATTTCCCCCAAACTTCACACAATACAAGACTCTATCTATGCCAACATATTCTGAAAATTTCAGATCATTTGGGAAATCGCATCAAAAGTTATTCACATTAAGCAATATTTTGCAATCCTAAAACGTTTAATGTGAAAACCGCTTAATGTTGCTTAACGTACCATAAAGTGCCTAAACCTCAATCAATTGTCCTGAAACTTTGCACAACCTAAGTTCTCAACTTCCCAAACCTATCCTGGAATTTCGTAGGATTTGCTCTCCCACAGGGCAAACTAGGGACATTAAGCTTGATTTTTGGGGCGCTTAATGTACCATAAAGTGCCTAAACCTCAATCAATTGCCCTGAAACTTTGCACAACCTAAGTTCTTAATGTCCCAAACCTATCCTAGAAGTTTCGTAGGATTCGCCATCCCAGAAGGCAAACTAGAGACATTAAGCTAAATTTTTGGGGCGCTTAATGTTGCTTAACGTACCATAAAGACCTTAGCTGTTAACCAATTTCCCCCAAACTTCGCACAGTTCAAGATTCTGTCTATGCCAATATATTCTAAAAATTTCAGGTATTTTGATAAAACATGTCAAAAGTTATTTAGATGTAACTATTTTTTGCCTAAGACAGGTAAAGTAAACAGCTTTTCTCCTACGTTCACTGACAGACGCAGCTCTTCATGACATGTGGGGTTTATGCTTGTCCAACTAGCAGTTAACTAGGCAGGGAAAAGAAACAGCTGGCCCCTCCCATGGGGCCATCCTCTCTTCCCCCATAAACCCTCTCTATAGCCTAGCTCTTCAGTTCGTACACAAGCCGTACAGAAAACAGAGCACAGAGGGGTGGGCGCTGCGTCTGTCAGTGAACTCGGAGAAAAGGATTTTATGGTAAGTTTTAATAAAATCCCTTTTTCTCCTACGTTCACTGACAGACGCAGCTCTTCATTATGTGTGGGGATGTCCCCAAGCTGTGTCAAAAAAGAGGGGTGGGCAAAAAATAACAACTTTACCCAACAGAACCGCTAAGGAAGCGCCAGATGCGCCTACACTGCCGCCTGCAAAACTTTGCGGCCAGAGGCAGCATCCGAAGATGCTAGCACATAAACCTATAAAAAACTTAGAGAAAGTGTGTGCCGAGGCCCAAGAGGCCACCTTGCACACCTGTGACACCGAGCCAACGAAAGTAGTAGCCGACGAGGCCGGCAAAGCTTTGTGCAGACCCTCTGTCAGCGCAAATAAGGCATCAGCCTTCCGAAAAAAGGCTGTAGCAGCTAAATACATTCGTAAGGCCCTCACTACGTCCAAGGCATGCAACTCACTTTCATGTGGGTGTGATGGACGAGGGGACAATGAATGAAGAACAATATCTTCATTAAAGTGAAAAGAAGAAACCACCTTCAGAAGGAAGGAAGGAAAGGGTCGCAAGACCGCCTTGTCCTTATGCAGGACCAGATAGGAAGACTTGCACGATAGTGCTGCCAAGTCAGACACCCGTCTGACGGAAGTGACGGCAGCCAAAAGGCCACCTTTTGTGACCGCAGTTGTGAGGGAATCACCCTGATATTTACGTAGGGAGGTTCCTGAGGTACAGAAAGTACCAAAATCAGATCCCACTGGGCCGTCGGGTCTTCACCCGAAGCGCCACATGTCGCCCACCTTGTACAAAGGTACGAATCAACAAGTGCGAAGCCAAAGGTCTCTGGAAAGGAATCGCCAGAGCCAATCTCCGGCCCTCAAGAGAACTCAAAGCCAGTTTTTTTTTTATTTTTGTTCAGGCCCTGCTGCAAAAAATCAGGACCCTGGACACTACGTAAGAGCGCCTCGCACCAAGCTATAAAAGCCTCTCAGGTGCGGTGGTAAATCTTGCGAGAAGTACACTTGCGAGCCTTCAACAAGGTAGGGAACACAAGGTAGGGAATCAGCGACTCCCCTGTCTCTTAGCACCTGGGACTCAATAGCCAGGCCGTCGAAGCCAGCGTGGGTAAGGCAGGGTGCAAGATGGGCCCATGAGACAGAAGATCGTCTCGCAGTGGAAGCCGCCAGAGGGCGTTTGCCACCATTTGCACCATGTCGGCGTACCAAGTGCGCTGAGGCCAATCTGGAGCCACCAGGATTATTGGAATTCCCTCCGCCACTATCCTGCGTAGCAAACGCGGTAGAAGTTTTATCAGAGGGAAGGCGAAGAGAAGACGACAACGGCCCCAGGGGGCCACCAGAGCGACCGTGGCCACTGCCAACGGATCCTTCGATCTGGACACAAAGGTCTTCACTTTGTGATTGAACCGATACGCCAAGAGATCCACGCCCGGCGTCCCCCATTTGCAGAAAATCTGGTCAAAACCTCCAGGTGGGGAGACCACTCTCCCTGGTCCAGCGTCTGGCGACTGAAAAAGACGGCCTGCCAGTTTTCCACACCTGGAATGTAAGTGGCGGAGATTGCTGGAATGAGACG
>BLSH010033286.1:727654-754437 GCA_018402905.1 Glandirana rugosa
TGTGTAGATAGACTCTTCACAGAGTTTGACTACAGTTTGCCTACGGTAGTTGTGTTCGAGAATGGAAGTGAAGGACAAGACCTCCGCGTCGTTCTTCGCTCACTCTATTTGGGGAATCATCAACCGTGACGTTTTTCCACAGGAGTACAGGGCCACGGTTGTCTAAGTGGTCTGTCCTTACATCCTTTTAGACTTTGTCCCTGTGTCTCGTTATGTTTCGACAGTCCTCAAAGTCGGAAGGTACGTGATGATTCTTTTTCAAAAAAAAGGTAAAGACGAACTCAACGACAACCTTTTAAAGACAGTGAAGGACGGAACACTTTAACAACAGTGGTCATGTCCTTCACTCCTAGGTAGATAAATTGTCTCGTGGACCTATTGTCATTTTTGACCTGTCTCAAAATGAGGAAGGGGTGAAATAGTTTTTCATTTCTCTCGAAATGGGGGACAACACACTGTATTGATCTTAAATCTTAAAATAGGAGTGAAAAACTTGGTCTCTGTTTACCGTGTTGCATGACTGAGTAATTGTCATTCAAAGTGTGAGAGCGCTGAAAGCTGAAAATTGGTCTGGTTGTTAAGGGGGTTTAAGTGCCCAGTGGTCAAGTGGTTAAAAAACATTGTCCAATGACACATTTTGAAGCAAGTGTAAACGAGCCCTTAAAGTGTATGTGGAGACAATGCTTATTTTAGTTTTAGAGTGAGGAAGTGTTAAAACCCCTGTAAGGGTTTTGCTGCTGTCTAGTGGTCACTATATTCAGTTGTCTCTGGTTCAAAAAGTGAGGATAAAATTCTAAATTCTAGTTATGTCACACAACAGGGGGTAAAGCTCTCTTTACTTTTTGATAAAGTGGGGAAGGAGTAAAACTCTGTCCAGTTTTTACTGTTATCCAGGTGCTCTGTTAAATAGATGGATCCTCACTTCCTGTACTGGTGACAACAATTTCACAAGGCAGGAAGTGACAGAAATTTTCCAACAGCAACTCAAGCAGAAATGGAAAAAAAACTTTTTCTTAGTAGTGCATGGAAGGCTGAAACTCCTGACAGCTTTGTATTGCTCTGTGTCCCTGTTTCAGATTTTCCTACATTCCTGTCTGGTGAATCTGTTGGCACCGGGACATGAGGACACCTTTTTGCAGTGCCAACTACTAAGGGGTTTATCTCACTCGCTTCTTGCTGCGCCTCCAGAACAGGAAGTGAAGGTAAGAGCTTGTGTTGATGGCATCCGTTTGACATCAGTTTGAGACACTTCTCAGATCATTCATAATTAATTGATAGGTACATTTGACTTGCTTTAAAGCAGTTGTATCCCCTTCAATGTGATTTTTACTTACAGGTAAGCCTATAATAAGGCTTACCTGTAGGTAAAATTAATATCTCCTAAACCTGTACAGGCATAGCGCCGGACCTTGCTGGTAACTTTGCCGGAAAGACGGGATCCCGCGCACATGCACGGGAGTGACGTCTCGTGGCTCCAGCCACTCACAGCGCTGGAGCCACGTACCCGGAAGCAACATCTGAGGGAAGATGTCCGCTCCCTCAGAGGGGACCGAGCAGCCCTGACGGATCTTCATTCTAAGGTGAGTATTTCATAATGAGCTAGTATGTGGTGCATACTAGCTCATTATGCCTTTGTCTTGCAGGTTTTTTTTTTGTTCCCTGGGGATACAACCGCTTTAAGTGGGTTTTGCATTTCGATAGACTTGTATTGGATTGTAAAACCGGTTTGAAGCAAACAAAAGCCTATTGACACAGGCTTTTCCATAATGGGACAGCAAAAAAAAAAAGAAAAAAAAAAAAACAAGCCTGGTGAGCATTCTTTTCCTTCCTTACTGTATTCAAAACTTAAAGTGATATTCACACACGTAGCGTGGCTTACCCCAGTCCTCATCCCCGCTCTCTCCTCATTGGCTCACTGGCTTTGATTGACAGTATCTCCCGCTGCCGTCTCAGCCAATGAAGAGGAAGAGACCCAGGAGAGCCACTGCTCTTGTACACATTGCTGGATTGAGATGGGGCTCAGGCAAGTATTTGGGGGAGGGGGGGGGCTGCTCACAGAAGGTTTCTTACCTTCATAGAATGCATGAAGGTAAAAAGCCTTGAGGCTGGATTCACACCATAGCGGTGTGAATTCCAGCCTTTTGCCTGTGAGAAGAACTGGAGCTGCTGTTTGGTGGCTCCTGTCCGTTCCCACAGTGCAGCAGCTGCCCGGGAAGGGAGGGTGGAGGTGCAGCGAGCAGGCGGAAAGATCCCCGTTCAGTGCGGAACACATCTACACAGAAAACGCACACGTTTTCTGTGCAATGTGGACTGCGCATGCACCGCACCTATGTGAACCTGACACATTGAAAACAATGTGTTTTCAAGTGTCCTGCGAATTGGATGTGGTGAAGCCGTATCCAATTTGCATAGGTGTGAACCCAGCCTAAGCCTTTACAACCACTTAAAAAAAAATTCTAGTTAGATTTACACTTTAACCAGGACACTTAAATTTAACCCAACACTTGGCCACCCAAATCCTAATGTTAACAGTAACCCCTGACGCTTAATGCTAATCTAATTGCTAACCTGAATATTTAAATAGGAACTTTACCCTTATTTTAAAGTTCACAACAGAGACACTTTTAGAAATGTTTAGAGATGATAATCTGCAAACAGATACTTACGTTATACTGTAGACAGTTTACCTTTTTTATATTCTTTCTTTACCTTGTTTTTCTTTTCCTCCCCAAACTTTTCCCTGTGTGGCCATATTTACTAAGGGCAGATGCATCCACCCCCCTTTACTGCCTGGAACTTGCCTGGAATTCTGGGTCAGTCTCCTGTAACATGTAACCGGATCTTCCCAGGATGCAGCTGTGAGACCAGCGTTATATCACCAGTGCTTCACTCAACCAGGAAGTGGAAAAACAGTAATTATAAGTACTGTAAAAGCAAAAAATGCCTTAGCTAATAAATTTAAAATTATTTCATATCAACGTGCAGAGCTGCATGGTGATGTGATGTTTGGTAAAAGAGGGAAAGGTCCACTTTAAAGTGGTTGTAAAGCCACTATCATACTATCATGCCATCCCCTCTGTTAAATAAGGACATGTGCTGCACAGTATGTGTATTATAAAAAAAGATGCAGATTTTTACCTTCTTTCAGAGCATCTCCAGGCGCTTACATGACTCATCGGCTCTCTGCTCTCCTGAGCTGACAGCTCCAGTGGGCGGGGCCTAGAACTCCCACTGACTTCAGTCAGGAGGAGGGGAGGAGAGAGAGCCGAGGAGTCATGTGAGCGCTGGGAGACGCTCTGAAGGAAGGTAGAAATATGCATCTTTGTTATGAAACTCATACTGTGCAGCACATGTCCTGATTTACCAGAGGGGGTGGCATGATAGTACCATAGGTTTACAGCAGCAGAAGTGGCACTGTTACGAGTTGACAGGCGGGGGGGGGGGGGGCAGAAGAGGACAGGAGGGCTGCGGATGACGGAGGCACTGACCACGGTGTCAGGGCTCAGCAGCCATGATATACTGTGGTCAGTTTACAATGGGGAGGGCAGAACCAGGATCAGTCAGGTATTTCAGATGATACAGGGGGCCAAATTACACAGCACAGGCACTGTGCTGCATAACATGCTTTAAGGGAACAAGATCCATTTTTTTTTAGGGTTACAAACACTTTAACTTTATATAATCATTATTCCCCTTGTCTGCACTAAAACTATCTGCTCTGAAAGCTCTCAGTGTCAAAACAAACTGACTCAGGATAGTAACCACCAAGTGTTTACCACTTACCATTTAGCATAATTATATTTAACAGTCATATAGCCATAAATGTTACAGTTTATCTCTATTGAAGATAGTGACTTACCTTCTTCTATAGCTTCCTGTACCTTCTCAGCATCAGATGAGAGGTATAGATTGGTATGGTAAGCTTTAAGGTAGCCAATGGGGCTGTTGCCTCCAGTCATGCAGAAACGTTCAATAAAAAGATCTGAAAAAAACAATATACAGCGATTACAAACATTCAAGCCTTAGGCGTCAAGCACACATGGCGTTTTAAAAACACTATATATAAAGTCAGTAGCTTTGTAGTGAGTTTTTCAACCTTTTTGCAATAATGTTTTTTAGCTTTTTTTTTTCAGTGGCATCAGAAACATTAAAAAATACTGGTGAGCCATGTTTTTGGGCATTTTTGGAGGTTAGAACATTTTTACAGCTGAAAAACTCCTCTCAGAATCCAATAAAGTAGTCTTGAGTTTTTCTTACAGCCAAAAAACAGTTGATAACAGCCTATGTGTGCATGAAGACATAGGATAACATGACAGAGGGTTTATTGACTGTAGAAAAAAACATCTGCAGCTAAAAACAGCTGCTGTAAAACCATCAAAAAACATCCTGTGTGCATGAGGCCTTAAAGCGGTATTAAACCCAAAAGCAAACATGTATTATATTGCAGCTTACCAATCATCAGATGTGAGATGTGGTGGCAGCATTAGTTTCTTTTTTAGGCTTCTTTTCTATTTTCATCTGGTGGTCCAGCCAGTAAGTCTGTAGTTTTTCACAGTACAACCTCACCAGCAGAACTTATTAGTTTATATGGATGAGACAAATCACTTAAAACTGGCAGGGGTGAGTAAAATGATCAGCTTTTATTTATTTGTGCAAAACCTTTATCCCAAAAGGGAAAAAAAAATGTTTGCTGTAACTGCTTATAAAGTGTGAGCTGGAGTTTGGCTTAAATGTGTTAGTGGTTCTAAATCTGCTAATACATTTAATACTCCCCTCCCCCCAGACTGACAATGCTGCTGTCTGTAGTGCCTCCTCTGCTCCTTCCTCCAGAGTTTTGTCTCATTAATGCAGGAGGTGTGATACTAGCCAGATCATCAGGTGAAAATGACAAAGAAAAGAAAACTGATGCAGCCACCACATCTAATGATTGGTAAGTTGCAATATATTACATTTTTGGTTTCGGGTTTAATACCACTTTAAACATGCACCAGTCCAGGTGCGGACCTAAAGGGGTCGCAGGAGTCGCCATTGCGGCCCGGCCCCCTGTATGCCTAAATATGAGGAGAGGCATGGGAGGCTGAGACCGAGCTCCCTGCTTCTCTACCGAACTGTAAATCGGCACTGATTACACCTAAAGTGAGAATACAGTGTGCCTTTTTAACCGCTTGCCGACCGCTGGTCGGCAATTGACGGCGACAAGGTGGCTCTTTCCCGCAAAACGCCGTCATATGACAGCGGCTGTGGGATCGAGCCTAGTGAGCGCGCGCACCGCCGGAGGCGCGCCTGCACGCTCACTGTGTTCGGGGAGGGCCAGGGAGCGGGTGCGGCGGAGTTGATCTCCACCGGCCACCCGCGATGCCCCCCCCCGGAGTGAAAGAACGGAGGTCCGTGTAAGTAAACACGGACCTCCGTTCTGTGAAGGGGGAAGGGCTGTGATCACAGCCTTCCTGTACATGGAGGCTGTGACCACTTCCCTTCCCCAGCTAGGGCAGTCCCCCCACAGTAAGAACACGCCCAGGGAACACAGTTAACCCTTAGAGCGCCCCCTGCAGGTTAACCCCTTCACTGCCAATGGCATTTACACAGTAATCAGTGCATTTTTATAGCTGTATAAATGCCAATGGTCCCAAAAAAGTGTCAAAATGTTCCGACATGTCCGCTGAAATATAGCAGTACCGCTAAAAATCGCAGATCGCCGCCATTACTAGTAAAAAATAAAAAAAAATAAAAACCCCAAAAATGAATTCTCATCATCCGTAAACGCGACCACTTTTGCGCAAACCAATCAATAAACCCCGATTGTGATTTTTTTATCACAAATATGAGGAAGAATATAAATCGGCCAAAAACGGTGAAAAAAAATGTTTTTTTATATTTTTTTGTGGATTTGTATTTTAGCAAAAAGTAAGAAATTTGGGTTTTTTTGCAAAATTGTCGCTCTTCTTTTGTTTATAGCGGCGATCAGAAATGACGCAGCGGTGATCAAATACCACCAAAAGAAAGCTCTATTTGTGGGAAAAAAAGGACGCAAATTTTGTTTGGGTACAACGCCGCACGACCGCGCAATTGTCAGTTAAAGCGACGCAGCGCCGAATCGCAAAAAGGGCTCCGGTCCTAAAGCTGGAAATCCTTCCGGGGCTGAAGTGGTTAAAAGGATATCTGTATGTATGTGTGTTTATGTATGTGTGTGCATGTATGTAGATGTATAGTATCTCACAAAAGTGAGTACACCCTTACATTTTTGTAAATATTTCATGTGACAATACTGAAGAAATGAGACTTTGCTACAATGTAATGTAGTGAATGTACAGCTTGTATAAAAGTGTAAATTTGCTGTCCCCTCAAAATAACTCAACACACAGCCATTAATGTCTAACATCCACCAGCTCCGTGATGTCGTCATGGAGGAGTGGAAGAGGACTCCAGTGGCAACCTGTGAAGCTCTGGTGAACTCCATGCCCAAGAGGGTTAAGGCAGTGCTGGAAAATAACGGTGGCCACACAAAATATTGACACTTTGGGCCCAATTCGGACATTTTCACTTAGGGGTGTACTCACTTTTGTTGCCAGCGGTTTAGACATTAATGGCTGTGTGTTGAGTTATTTTGAGGGGACAGCAAATTTACACTGTCATACAAACTGTACACTCACTACTTTACATTGTAGCACAGTGTAATTTCTTCGGTGTTGTCACATGAAAAGATATAATAAAATATTTACAAAAATGTGAGGGGTGTACTCACTTTTGTGAGATACTGTATATACATACATGCACATGCACACACATACATACAGATATCCTTTTAAAAAGGCATGTGTGTGAATGCATGTATGTATGTATATGTATGTATGTATGTGTGTGTGTGGGTGCATTTTTTTTTATGCGTGTGCATATGTGCATTTATAAAAGTGTGTGCATGTATGTGTGTGTGTGTGTATTATGTGTGTATGTGTGTTTATATATGTGTATGTATGTGTGTGTGTGTGCGTACATGTGTGTTTACTTGTATGCATGCACATTTTAGGTATGCGCTTTTAATCCAGACCCCCTATATGTGTACAATCAGAACTGATTTTTTTTCCTCCGCTTGTTCATAGTACCAAAAAAAAAAAAAAAAGGTTGCTCCTCTGAAAAGCGATCCATGCTCAGATCACTTTTCAGAGGCATTTGACAGCCAGTAAGGAGGCAATATGTTGCCTCCTGACCCCCTGTTTTAACCCCCTAAATGCATCATCACTATGCTGCAACTGCGTGCAATGCACACAGTTATGGAGTGGTTGCAGTGCAGCCCCATTCACCTAGGGGTGACCTTCAAAGGTGCCCTGACTGGAAAAAGATTGAGAAAGACTGGCATAGAGGAACCGATCTCTCCATTTTCCTTCTGCAGCCGCTCAATGCCTGCGGAAGGAAGAGGAGGAGAAGCTGGGGGGAAATGGAGAAATCGGTTCTCTTATATGCAGCCACCCACTTGCGACTGGGCCCTGGCCTTCCGCCACTGGGCTCGAAGGAAAGGGCCCATCCGGGGGGTCATTCATGATTTCTTGCATCTGGGCTCTGAAGGTTCTAGTTATGCCACTGCACCAGTCTGTATATAATTATAACACTTAGTCACCTGCATTTAACACTGGTCACTTTATGCCAAACTTGTTTCATGCAGTTGTTATATAGTGTACCATTTGCTACACAGGTATGAAATAATGAAACATTTTTTTAATTACTGTACCTTTAACAAACAACGATAAGGGCCAGTTCACACTGCTGTGATGCAGGGAACCCTGCGAATCCACTGCGGGTTCCCGCATCGCATGTCTCCCAGCGACAGTTCACACTGCCATATGCGAACTGCGGGTAGTGCCAATACAAAGCTAATGACACCCCCAAATCAATTTGCAAATCGCACTGCGAACTGCAAACTCGAACAGGAATCGGATCGCATGGGTCCCACACCCATGCAATCCGATTCTGCTGCTGCGGGAAAAGAAGGGTCCTGTGTGAGTTTTTTTTTCCGAATGTGATTTCAGCCATACTAGATGTATGGCTGAGATCGCATCGCATAGAGATTGCATGTGATTCACACTGCAGTGCGGTGCGAATCACATCCAATCTCCGGGATCGCACCAGTGTGAACCGGCCCTTACACTGTATCTATGTAGACCCAAGTGGCTGTAGACTAGATAATCTCTGCCTATGGGCTTTAGGAGAAGAAGAAAGATCTTTAATTGTTGGCCACTTGAGCATTTAAATACTTTTTTTTTTTGCTTGTTGACAGCATCTATTATAGGACCTACCTACAGTGCCTCTAGTGGGTGGGTATCTCTCTAGAATGTTGAGAGTGGAGATGTCTGTTCAGGAAATGCTTTGACAGCCAGCAAAGGGAACATGCAGTACATTTATAGATTTTTAAATCCTTCTCCAGGGCTGGGGAATTTTTTTTTAAAAAAACTATTTGTTCAAGGGACTAAATCAGGGTCCCACTCTACTTATCCGTCATGACAATCTACTTGTCCTGATAAAAAAAAAATTCCCAGGATGGAAAATATAAAGTGTTGATGTTTTTTAATTAGGCAGAGGTGCTTTTAGGAATGTCTGGGGCTTTTAACGGCTTGACGCCCGCGCTATAGCCGAATAGCTATAGACGTCCTCCCGAGCATGCACTGTCTACGCCTCCCTGCGGGTTGTGAGCGGCGCAGAAGATAGGTATTTTTTTTGACAGCGTGAGGGGAAAAAAAAGCCAATCGCCGGCTTCTGTCATTGGTCCCTCACACAGAGAGCCGCGGCTGCTCTTCTGTGCCCACCAGTGCCATCTGCCAGTGCCACCTTTCAGTACCCACCAGTGCCACCTACCAGTGCCCACAGTGCCACCTATGAGTGCCCACAGTGCCACCTATCAATGCCCATCAGCACTGCCAATCAATGCCCATCAGTGCCTCATCATCAGTGCCACTGATCAGTGCTGCCCATCAGTGCCACCTATCAGTACTACCTATCAGTGCCACCTATCAATGCCCTTTAGTGCCACCTATCAGTGACCTTCAGTGCTGCCCATCAGTGCCGACCATCAGTGCCACCCATCAGTGCCACCTATCAGTGCCGCCTTTCAGTGCCGCCTATCAGTGCCCATTAGTGCCGCCTTATGGGTGCCCATCAGTGCAGTCTATCAGTGCCCATCAGTACAGCCTATCAGTGCCCATCAGTGCAGCCTATCAGTGCCCATCTGTACAGCTTATCAGTGCCATTAGTGCAGCCTCATCAGCGCACATCAATGAAGGAGAAAAATTACCTGTTTTCAAAATTTTAAAACAAACTGAAACAGTTTTTTTTTCAAAATTTTTGGCCTTTTTTCGTTTTTTTTAACAAAAAATAAAAAAACCCAGCAGTGATTAAATACCACAAAGAAAGCTCTATTTGTGTGAAAAAAAAATTATAAAAATTTCATTTGGGTACAGTGTTACATGACCTTGCAATTGTCATTCAAAGAGTGACAGCGCTGAAAGCTGTTCTGGGCGGGGGGATGGTTTAAGTTTCCAGTAAGCAAGTGTTTAAAAAAGAAAGGGGCTTTATGGCGACTTAAACTTTAATGTTTTTTTACTCTTTGGTAGAAAATGTCTTAGAACCCCCAAACATTATATAGTTATTTTTAAAGCAACGACCCTAGAGAATAAATTGGTGGATGTTGCAATTTTTTATGTCACACAATATTTGAATTTTTGAATGCAAAAATAACACAATATGTAACCTAATTTTTTGGTCAAATATAAAAAGATGATGTTACGATGAGTAAATAGATACCAAACATGTCACGCTTTAAAATTGGGCACGCCCGTGCAACAGCAACAAACTATAAAAGTTTACTATCCATAGGCGATGCTTTAAAAGCCTTTACATGTTACCACTTTAGATTTACAAAGGAGGTCTAGAGCTAGAATTATTGCCCATGATCCAACGTTCATAGTGATACCTCACATGTGTGGACTGATCGGTGTATGTGTGTGTGTGGGGGACCATCAAGTGCGTTCACCTTTGCGCATGAGCATGGGAGGGAAGGGATGCTTTAAAAACATTTTTTTCATTATTTATTTATTTTTAATTTATACACTGTTGCTTTACATTTTTTTTTGTTTTGGTAACTTTCATTGCTGTCATAAGGAATGTAAACATCCCTTGTGACAGCAATAGGCAGTGAAGGGCACACTTTATGGAGAGCACTGGGGTCAATAAGACCTCAGATTCCTCCTCTGTCCTTAAAAGCATTTGATCACACCAAAATCGGTGTGATCAAATGCTTTAATTTTTAAAAATAGTGCCGTGGAAACCGGAAGTGATGTATGCTTATTGCTTCTAGTTTCCCATATCATGGAGGTCCGCCTCTATGATCAGCGGACGGGTGCACCAGCTGGTCGATCAGATGTCCCAGTGGGACAGGATAGCCCGTGGAAGGCGGCAGGAGGGGAGGGACGCCCACTCCCGGTGCTTGTAAAAGCGCTCCAACGGCTAGTTAGCAGATTGGATTGCTTATACAAGTGAGACGGCCATCGGCTCGAGACCCTGGGCTAAATGTAAAAAAAATCTTCTTGTCTGGCGCCCAAAACTGAATGCTCTGGGTGTCAGGCAATAGGAATTCAACATCCCTACTTGTCTTTTCTCCACAGAAGAGAGGAGCATTGGTTGCACTAGCATGTTATTAAACTACAAATAAAGGCAAACCTTTTTTTTTCCTTTTAGTTTTGAATAGAGTGGAGAGGGATTAAAATACTTGTCTTGTTTTTATTGCTGTCTGTGCCCCCGTTAAGGAGATTCATCCTCTAATTGTGTCGATTATCATTGAAAGTGAAAGTAAAAGAAAATCCCAATTTTTGGGTTGTCCCCAAAGAAGTAATAGAGGGGAATTCTTCCAATAGGGCGCTAGTTCTGGTGTCCTGGGGGGCCCCAAAAAATTCCCTTAATTTGCAGGGATTTCCTCACAATTCCTGTTTGGCTATTGGACAGGAAGTGAAGGGAAATTTCCGCAATGGGACATAGATGGCAAAAAAAAGGAATACATTTGATAGGGGTTATAACCGTGCTCTATCCAAAATGAAAAAAAAAAACTTTTGCCTATAGTTCTACTTTAAGTCTCCAAATATTCTGCTAGGTAGTGCAGATTGGTCCCTGTATAACAAATTAATTGCTAATCAGTACAAGTATGAAAAGAAAACAACGGGGGGGGGGGGGGGGTCTGCACAATAGAGCCTTTGTGTTAGTTTTTTTTGCAGTATGACCCCATTAAATTTAAGACAGCCTTGCAGCAGTTTCAGTCATTTTACCGATGCCTGTACAAGATTCAGGTTGTTCTCGGTAGCAGCACTTTAGGAACCAGTCACTATGTCTGCAACAGATTCTTAAATAATTGTTGCCAATTCACAGATTATCAAACTGGTGGTAATTAAGACCATCTCTGAGTCTACATACATAGGTATGCCAGTACTGAGAATGGGGCACTTTGTGCCAGGAGGCTGTCATGAATATGGAAGCTTCCTGCATACGGCTCACTGGTTGCCTTGAAGCTGACAGCAATTGGTGTCGTAGCAACTGATGACTGCTGAAAGTCAACACGGGTGGGGATTCAAATACAATGGATATCAAACAAAATGTCATATTTTAGCAATCCTCCTCTGTGCTAGCTGAGTCTGAGAGGATGGAGTGTTTGGTTTGGACCTCAGTGCCACCCCCTCACCATGCCTCCATATAAGAAATGCATTTACCGTACTTGTTACTGACAGGTACATTAATTTGTCAGAGACACCAACATTTGTCGTGTGGAGGTACAACACTATAAATTCCTGGGAATGGCTCCAAGATATTAATGTCTTTTCAGAATGTAAATACCGTAGTTGTTTGAAATTCTGATTATGTTTATCTGGTAGCTATAGTGATAATTGTGGCATTGGTGTTTAGTGAAGTGTCCATGCCTTTAGATTTGGCCATTAGCATTTTTATCTCCAGTCTATCTTAACCACTTGCCGACCAGCTGCTATCGTTATACTGTGGTAGGTCGGCATATTCCCGCGAATCGCTGTAGCTGTACGTCGAACCTTTAAACCGCTATAGCATGCAGGGTGGGGGAGCTGATGCGTGTGGCCATCAGCCGTGAGGTCTGACGGCCAGAAGAGAGGCAGAACGGTGATCTGTCAATGTAGATCCCCATTCTGTCAGGGAAGTAGAGAGAGATCTGCTGTTCCTAGTGATCAGGAACAGTGTTCTCTCTCTACTCCCAGTCAGTCCACTCCCCCCACAGTTAGAAACACCTCCCTGGGAACACAGTTAACCCCTTGATCACCCCTAGTGTTAACACCTTCCATGCCAGTGACATTTATACAGTAATCAGTGCATTTTTATAGCATTGATCGCTGTATAAGTGTCAGTGGTCCCAAAAAAGTGTCAGAAGTGTCCGAACTGTCTGCTGCAATGTTGCAGTCTCGCTAAAAATTGCTGATCACCGCCATTACTAGTAAATTAATAATAAAAATGCCATAAATCAATCCCCTATTTTGTAGACGCTATAACTTTTGCGCAAACCAATCAATATACAATCATTGAGATTTTTTTTTACCAAAAATATGTAGAAGAATACATATTGGCCTAAACTGATGAAGAAACTTGTTTTTTTTTTTAATTTTTTTGGACATTTATTATAGCAAAAAGTAAAACATATATATCTTTTTTCAAAACCGTCTGTTTTTTTGTTTATAGCGCAAAAAATAAAAACTGCAGAGGTGATCAAATACCACCAAAAGAAAGCTCAATTTGTGTGGGAAAAAAAGGATGTCAATTTTGTTTGGGTACAGCGTTGCATGACTGCACAATTGTCAGTTAAAATGACGCAGTGCCTTATTGCAAAAAATGGCCTGGTCATTAAGGGGGAAAATATTCCGGCCCTTAAGTGGTTAGATTTGCTACGCATAGATAATACTCTATATGATAAGCTAGCAAACAAAGCATAATAAATATATAAAAAGTGTAATTACTAAAGCAACCAATCAGTTTTTATTGTTTTGTGTTATACTTTAGTGAACTACATCTAGTAACACGTATATCGATTGATGCTTGTTGCAGCACTTTACATACAGTGTACTTTGCACTTTCTTAAATTGCCTTATTAAATATTAAACCCTAGTATGGTCTTCCCACAAATACTGACGTGTCGTGTGTTGAAAACCTAAATATATATACTGTAGATGGTCATTACTAATGCCATTGTGCATGGAGTAAAAGAATGCAGAAAGTATAGGATCATGAATTACTGTGTATATAAAATAGTGGCTGCATAGCATCATACTTACTATAATGGTTTATGGTATTAATGAGTCTCACTCCGACTTGTGCGTGGTTATTTGTCATAAGGACAATGTCAAATAGATCTTCACTGTCTGGGTAAAGCCGACGTAGGTGACTGTTGACTGCTTCCAGGGCCTAAGTGAGAATCAAGACAGGAAAATCATAAACAGCAGAGAATTTATACAAATCGCAAATTTTCCCCTTACAAATGTTTTTTTTCAATACTTTTATTTTCAAAGACTGCACACGAGAAATACAGAGACAGCATAACACATATGTCCAGTGAAATACCAGGATCATACAACACATAAAAGATAACTAATCATACCTGGACCTAAGTCCAAAAAGGCAGTCCCAGTAACCAGGCACTAACTAGTCCCTGAATCCCGTGTGGCATTTTGCACAGAGAAAAACACAGTAAGGGCTCTTTCACACGGGCTCCGCTGCTCAGTGGGGATCCATCCGTTTATCCCTGCTGAGCCGGCGGATGACAGGACAGTCTCTGCAGAGACTGACCTGTCACAGCTCCATTCTCCTCTATGGAGGATCGGATGAACACAGACCGTCTGTCCGTGTTCATCCAATCCGATCCGCCAGATGGATGGAAAATAGGGTTTCCATCCGTCTGTTTTTGGCGGATCGGAGCGGATCGGGTGTCAGCGGACATGTCACCACTGACATCCGTCGCTCCATAGAGGACAATGGAGCATCTGTTCGGGTCCGCCTGAAAAACTGACAGGCAGACCCGAACGATCCGCTCATGTGAAAGGGGCCTAAAGGAATTATCCAGAGAAAGACACATAATAGCAAGAGAGGAGAGGAGGGAAAAAGGGAGAGGAGAGGGAAAAAAAGGGCAGAAGGGAGGGTAGAAGAAAGAGAAAAAAAGTGTAGGGGAGGAGAAGGAGGAGGGGAGGCCAGTCACACCGCCACCCCACTTAGCCCAAAGCAGAGAGGAACCCTCAGATCAGTCTCCAGGGCAACAGAATTAGTCCAGAAAGGCCCAGTACTCCTCAGAATAAACACATTTGTGCCAGCAGTACCATTTTTTTTGAGGACATTCATCATGGACACCTCTCCCCATGGCCACCAGATCCTCCATTTCGTTAATTTCCGTGACTTTTTTCAACCAGACGGCTATGGACGATGCCTGTATGTTTCAAAAAGAAGGGAATGCAACTCTTTTCCATGGTGATCAGTAATGGTAAGATAGAGCGTCTATAGGCCTTTTCAGAGAAGCAATCATGATGCAGAAGGAAAAGAGGGGGGTCCCTTGGGAAAACATAGTCAGTGAATTTTTGGGTAATACGATGGATGTCCGTCCAGTATGCCTGTAGATGCCGGCAGGGCTAGAAGACATGGAGAAGTGAGCCTGTCTCCTCTCCACATCTCCAGCCAGAGCCAGAGTCAGTGCAATGAGGACCCTTACAAATGTTTACCATCATCTTCTTGTCCTAGTCTGTTTAAATCCTTCAAATCTCTACACTGCTACAGTCAAATTAAAGCAATTCTTTCCGATAGCAAAATACCTATATGAGTGCATCATGTTACACAGGTACTTGGCTATGATGAACATGTTATGACAGTTTGCAGCCACTCTTTACACTATCACTGAACTGATATGTTGATTCATCTCACTGTCTACCTTCCGCCAGCAGGGGGAGCCAGGAAGTCGAGGAGCTCCATAGACTTCTATGCTAGATGCAGTGGAATCTGGGAAATTAAGTTCAGGAAGGCATACTATGAACACTTATTGACCATTGAACTGCATTTCCCAGAGGGAGATTGCCAGGAGGAGGGGAAAGAGTTGCATTTTATAAAGCTGTAGAGGACACAGCTTCCTCTTGTCATGAGGGAGCCCACAGAGTGCACATCATTGTTCAGTGTTTACCACCACTGCTGCATAATAGCAGCCTGAGCAGGATCAGGAGTGCTGAGTCCAGGTGTGTGGACAGCCAGAGTCACCAGTCTAATTGAGGTGTGTGAGCAGATGGTGAGCTGCAATATTACTGGGACTGGTGAGATGCCAAGAGATACCTCTCAGGGGACATTGCACCATAGCCTAGCCATTCTCCTAGAGTGCACTCTAGATTAGTTAAAGTATTCTTATACATATTGCAGTTAATGCTTATATGCACTGTTTATAGCTGACTTTGCTGATTTATGTGTTGATTCTAGTCTAGTGGTACAGAACTCTATTTTTAACTACCTTGGTATTGCGATTATACTTTCTAGCAAACTGTTTCTGAACCTACCTCCTGTGTGTCCATTTATGCTCAAACCATCATTTATTCCATACCATACCAATGTATTGAGTTAATTTACCACTAAATGGTTTTATGTCTATATCCTAGTACTAATTCACAACCAAATTAAAGATATCTACACTTGTGTCCCTATAAGTGCTTGCAATAAATTTCACTTAACTAGGTGTGTCAGAGGGGCTGAGGTTGTTCTTGAAGTCAAGGTGTGAAACAGAGAAACTGTCAGATTTCTGTGGTAGTGAGCCCTTGTAGAACGCCAACCCTGGATGGACTTGCAGCAAGCTGGAACCAGGTCACGGTTCACAGGTAGGCCTAGCGGATGATACGGGGGAAATAACTCAGGAGACACTCATCCTTTTGTTACTATTCGTTTATATAGACTCAGCAGAGGAGCTGGTTTGATTTTATAGTTTTTGATTGTGTTCTATTGCACGCCATTATTTTTTTCTGACATTAGGCAAGATATTCTACAGTTGCATCATTTTTATGTGTGCATCATCCGGGTCCAGCAGTCTTGTCCACGAGGGATTGGGTCAATTGATCCTATCACACACTTGTTAAGTAATGGCCATGTCTTCTCTTATTATCTTTTCTTGGAATACCAGAGGATTGAATTCTCCTGTAAAGAGATCTCTGGTGTTCCAATTCATTAAAAAGTATAGCCCCCACATATGCGTGTTCCAGGAGACCCACCTAGTGGGTAACAGAACCCATGCTCTCAAAAAAACATGGATTGGACACCATTACCACTCCACCTACTCTAATTTTGCGAGGGGTGTCAGTGTTCTGGTGCTCAAGTCGCTCCCCTTTAAGCTCTTGGACTTGACTCTGGACCCGGATGGTAGATTTGTTTTCCTTTATGCTCAGATCCACTGTCAGAAATGGATCATTGTGGGTATATACTTACCTCCGCCTGTCTCTCTACCATTATTGAACCAGATCACGGCCAGGATGGCAGAGTTTGCTTCTGATAACATGGTCCTCATGGGGGACTTTAACCTGGTTCCTAACTCGGGTATGGACAGGCTGAGGGCAGATGGCACACTGGTCTGGCAGCCTGGGCAGAAACCTATGGCTTGGTAGATGTGTGGAGATGGAGGCACCCTCGGTCTTGTGCTTATACATGCCACTTTGTGACTTACAAGACCTTTTCCCGTATAGATCTGGCTTACGATAGGGGATCTGTCCTGCCTTGAGTCAGGGACATAAAGATTTTGTCAAGAGTTATATCTGATCATGCTCCACTGTTTCTGAGCCTGGATTTGTCCATTGTCCCAGCAGATCAATTGTGGAGGCTTTCAAGGTTTTGGATCTCTGACAGTACGGTGGAGTCACAATATAGAGGAGAACTAAATGGCTACTGGGGTACCAACTCTGAATCAGCTGATGTTTTGCGAGTTTATGGGATGCCTTCAAGGCATTTACCAGGGGACAGTACCAGATCATCATTGCTAAGACCCCTGGGGGGGGGGGGGGGCGTAGTTGAGCACGACCGAGGCGGAGGCAAGTGCTCAGGAAGCATTGTATGCCAGGACTCGAGACCCCCAGCACTACATTAAACTGCAATCCCTTACTAGGGAGGTACTCCAACTTCGCATGTCTCTTACGCAAAAAAATCTGCTGTACCAATCTCAACGTATATTTGAACAGGGGGAGAGGACATGGAGACTGCTAGCTTGGCTGTCAAGAGAACAGGCCGGGGGATCAGTATTTCACACATCGTTGGGCAGGCAGGCAATCTTCTTTCCGCCCCTGACCAAATAAACCCATGCTTTGTCTTGTTTTATCAGACCCTCTACGGTTCTCGGGTGTCTTATAGTTCAGAGGAACTGTCAGCCCATCTAGAGGACATAGACTTCCCTGTCCTAACCTCGTCCTATCATGACAAGTTAGACGCATCTATCACGGTGGAGGAAATACTGAAGGCATTAATGACACTTCAGTCTGGCAAGACTCCTGGGCCCAATGGCATCCCAGTAGAATTTTACAAAATGTACGTGGATGTTCTGGCCCCTGGCCTCCACTTGGTCTTGGCTGGGTCAATGAAGGCGGAGAGACTTCCGGCTTCTATGGGGGAAGCGGTCATTGTGGTGATCCCTAAACCGGGAAAGGACCCTTCTCTGTGCTCCTCATATCGCCCCATCTCCCTGCTGAATGTAGATGCCAAGTTGCTGGCCAAGATCCTAGCTAACAGGCTAAACATGGTTATAACTGCACAGATCCACCCAGATAATACAGGGTTTATTCCGCAGGGAGGCACTGACATTAACATTAGAAGACTCTACACTCATATTGCCATGGTAAGCCCAAACAGGACGGGAGTGGTGGCCTCACTTGACGCAGAGAAGGCCTTTGAGTGGGGCTACTTATGGGAAGGTCTTTCTAAATTTGGGTTTGGTCCCCGGTTTTTAAACTGGATACGTATGCTATATTTCACCCCGCAGGCACGGGTTCAAACAAATGGAAGCCTTTCGGGTTGCTTTTCCCTGGGTCATGGGACACAACAGGCATGTCCCTTGTCCCGGGATTGTTTGCCTTGGCCCTGGAAGCCCTTGCCATCATTCTACGGGCAGATCAAGGGGTGAGTGGTATAGTGGTGGGGCCGTTGGAGGAAAAGCTGTCCCTTTATGCAGATGATATCCTACTCTATCTTGCGGATGAGTCTTTGTCTCTTTGGGTTGTGGAAACACAGATGATTACATGGAAGAAGATCTACGCCCTGTACAACTCATTCATAAATGCACAACATGCCAAAATCTTCCATTGACACCAGTGGGCAGGGTCAACTTACTGCAAATGGTTCACCTACCCAAATTTTTATAGTTTTTCCAAAACACACCGTCCCACATAGCTAAGACCTTTTTTTAGAGATTGGAGGGAGTGGTGGTGTCATTTGTCTGGGCCGGGCAACCTCTTAGAGTGAAGCAAAGCGAATGTTGTACCTCCCGTTATCAGGTGGGGGCCTAGCACTTCTGAACTTCTTACTTTACTACTGGGAGGCTGTCCTTGCTGCAGTACGCTGGTGGTTCTCTCAGCCCAGAGAGAATCCAGTGGTGCAGCTGGAGGCAGCTACATTGGGCTCATACACGGCCTTGAGTAATTGTTCCAGGGACCTAGAGCTCACCCACTGGTGACAGCTCCTATGAAAACTACAATCCGGGTATGATAGAGTGCTAGAGCACTGTACAGGAAACCTCTTTGTGTCTCTCCACATACCCCCCTATGTGGCAACCCCATGCTTCCACATTTATATACTATCCTGGATCCTTCGTTTGCACTAAAAAGGGGATCACTACTCTGAAACATATAATGGTGGATGGTAAACTCATGCCCTTTTAAGAAATGAGGTGCTTATACTTAGTGCCTAGTTCATTTCAATTCAGATATTGGCAACTTCGGCATGCCATCGGGGCCCAGTTTTCGGAACCCATGGTTCTTAAGTCTGACTCCATTGAACGCCTTCTACCTCTGGTGTGATGGGGAAACCCTTATCCTCCCTTTATTTTTACCTCACCGTAGCCTATGAAACTAAACCAACTAGATCCCTGGACAAGTGGAGGGAGGATATCCCGGCCCTTAATGAAGAGTTATGGGACGTACGTTTCGTCTCACATAGACGTCGTCATGGTATGCACAGTATATTGTGATTGATGTAAGTGTATTTTTATTCATTAAAACCAGCTTTTAAACAGTAATACACTATTGGAGGCTTCTTTTTTCTACATTTATGACTTGCACTGAGACGGAGCCTATCCATCCTAGCTGCTGGGATGATCATTTATGATACCCTGTAGTGGGGTCCGGGGTGAGCGGTCCACAGAGGCATTCCTGGTCTTCACATTTGAGTTCATCTTCACACTGGTTGGCCCTTGGGATAAGCCTAGCTACATACAGAAGGCATCCAGAGAGGAGTTCCATTGACATCCCTATTGGGGTCCCAAGCTGGGGGATAAGCCAAAGCGCTTTTTGCGCTTACATTTGGTAAGCTGCTACCTTACTTGGTGGAGGATCTTTCACTATTTTTGTATTCACAGAGCCACCCGGTGACCACTTACCTGGGATTCTTCTGCCTATATGAACTTTTTCAAATAATACATGTTTGATTATATGTATCTTCACAGTAGATGCACTTTATATTTATTATATAGCTAATTGGTGTATTCCATCTTTTAAAGAGACATTTATGAACTTTTATATTTTGAAGATTTTTTTTAATTTTTTATAATTATTAGTTTGTCAAATTTATTCCAACTACCACACTGCATGGATTTTTGGATCACTGGATGCCACATCTATATTTATGTTGATATAATTAGTAATATTATTTTTATGTCATTAATTTCACATTTATGTCATTAATTGTGTTCAGTGCAGCCCTATTTCACATTTTTTAGCAATTAGCACGGTATATATTTTTTGATATAGTGGGCAGGGCTGCTGGTAATTTCTTTTCCAGGAATACTAGAAAGCCTACTTGTACCTGGTCTCAGAGTAGGCCAAGTGCTATTAGAAATTGAAGCAGAAATCCTCCAATGCCTGGGGGTGATAAATTGCGTACGCACCCAGCTAGTAAGCTGTTGGACCTATGGGACAGGGAAAACACACACCATTCCCAGATGCAATAACTTATTTGCATTATAAAGAAGTCTCACCCAAGAGGCACTCCAGTAACCAGTAAACCAGTTTCCAGGAACAAGAAGCACCCTAAAAAGGGCAATATTGAGAGGTCTCTGAAAACCACTGAGTGGTCTAAGTGCACAGGGAGGCCTAATCCAGGGAGCACTTGTGGGGGGGAGGGGCTACTGGCCCTGTACGTGGGGGTGACTCTTCACGTGTATGCACTCACTAATGCCCGGAACCAGGCGGGCCTTGTTCATGTGAACTCAACATTAAAGCGGAACCCCAGATTAGAGATGACCCATACATCTTGTGCAGCTGTGTTACAACATGCAAATTCCTCCTGTAACCACTTCATTCCATGTCGCTGCACACCTTGTCTTCTCAATTTAGCATGTAGAGGGGGACACCACTGAGCTTCGGGCCCGATCCACCAGTTCAGCTTTCCTCTGCCACCTCATTCCCAGTGACAGATTGGGGTCCCGCTGTGCACTACGCCCATACTTCATGTGTGTACTTAATTGATTCCTTACTCTCCCGTACCATGTGGCTAGATCCATGGGGTCTTCCTACTGCGGGTTTGGTCCCGATTGCTTCTGGGGAACGGATCTCTAGGGAGGTAGTCAGAGCACCAACCCCCTTACTACTGGAGGACCCGTCATCCATGCCAATGCCACTCTCCGCTGTTTGGCTGCTATTATATTCCCACCAGTTCATGGTTACCTGTAGCAACTACACACTTCCTGCCAACTCCTTTGCTGAGTTAGCCCTTTGTGATGGCCTTCTGTTCCTTGCTCTTTACCCCGTGCTTGCAGGCCTCTTTTGATATGCTGTGTACCTTTGAGCATCCCTTTGGATAAACTTCAGACCAGGCATTAAACGGTTAACAGTAACTTTACTGAAGACTTTCAGCTGTGTAATCCATAATGCAGCACGCATTAAACACAGTTCATCCCTAACTAACTAATGCAGGCTGCCCAGGTCCATACCTTATCCAAAGGAAAGTCCATTCAGCAAAATTCCATTACTGGCAGAGTCCTGATTCCAGGGGGAAATCCCAGCAGGTACCCCGGGAAGGAGCCACGTTCTCCAACAGGACTACATAGTGCAGCAGTCTTTCTTCTGTAATCCCATGTAGAAGAATAGCTTGCTCTGAGCCCTCCCCTTGTGTATATGTGGCTCACAACAGGGAGCAGGACCCAAGAAAATCCGGGAAAAAGTCTAGACACAGTTACATACCTCCCAACTTTGATGGGAGATGGGAACTAGGGATACCTATTAGCAAAATTATGTAGGCATAGTACACCCCCCCCCCACCACGCCCCTTAAAGGAGAATCAAACAAAAACAAGATTAGTTAAACCTACAAGTGCTTTTTTTTACCACTACTATTCCTTTATACTGGTTTTTGACATTTACAAATGTAGCAATTTAGAATTTGGATGAAAGGTTTAGCACTGCGAAACACTTTTTGAAAGAGAAATAGTGCGTTTTATATACAACTATGTAGATCAGACCAAAATGGGGGACAAATAAGGAGGAAAGAGGGACAGAGGGATTTTGTTCCAAATCGGGGACAGTCCCTTAAAATTAGGGACAGTGGGGAGCTATGCAGTCAACCCCTTCCCATCCTGGGCAGCCTGAACTATCTGCATAGCTACACAGTGCAATTAAT
The DNA here is from genome assembly GCA_018402905.1 of Glandirana rugosa. NCBI lineage: Eukaryota > Metazoa > Chordata > Amphibia > Anura > Ranidae > Glandirana > Glandirana rugosa. Next base: position 749,521 of record BLSH010033286.1, read on the forward strand.
ACAACAGAAGAAATACATTCAATGGTACCCTGCGAGTACCTGCTTACACACTGCCGAGACTGAGAATCAATATAGTGCTGGCAGTGTGACGAGTGGGGACATATTGCTGCCAAATTGCTTTCATGCCAGGTTACCATGAAATGTGACATTGTCACGTATATGTCCCTGTTTGGTTGATAGTGTGATCAAGATAATTGGGAATAGTGTATATGTCATTCTATACTCTGGCAGCCTAGGTACCATAGGTATCATGATCAGCTCACTGATCATGAACATTTGAACTAGCACCAGGTTGGAGTTGTGTGTTTGTGTGTGTACATAGTGACTGTAAGAAGTATCCTGCTGCCTTGGTGACCTTTAGCCCCGGTTCACATAGGTGCGATGTGGGAACCATGCAAATTCACTGCGGGTTCCCGCATCGCACACGACTCGCACGGCAGTTCACACTGCCCTATGCGAACTGAAGAGAGGAGTCAATACATTCTTAACGACACCCCCTTTTCAGCTCGCATATCGCAGTGCGAACTGCAAACTCGCACCCATGCGATACAATTCTGCTGTGGACCAAAAAAAGGGTCCTGTGCGTGTTTGGTCCGAATGCGATGCAATATCAGCCATACAATCTGTATGGCTGAAATTGCATCGCATGGACATCGCATATAATTTGCACTGCATATTGCTGAGCGCACTGGTGTGAACCAGGGCTCAAATCCATAGCAATAAATAAGAAAAAAATCTGCGCTAGAAACTCAATCAAAACTAAACAGCAGCTGTGCACTATACCCAAAAACTAGGCAAAACAATCATATACAAACAAAGTGCAGCGCTATACAGATAAATAAAGTGCAAAATGTGCATATTACATACAAAATATGTGTAAACAATAGGCAACAATAAAGTGCAATCTATGCAGATAGATAATGTGGAATAGTCCAAAGCCTTTGTAGGCTCTATACTGAATAAACAAATTGCTCAAGTGAAAAATTAATAATGCGAAAAGCCCAAAGCCTTTGTAAGCAATATGTTGAATAAACAAAGTGCTCAAGTGCAAGAGTTCATATGAACTGGATTCCAGATGAAGATTATCTTATAAGAAACCATGCTGAAATTGATGGTCATGCATCCCTTAATGTGACACCCATCACCATAAAACAAATGGAGGCTTACCAGAAAGCCAGCGATCTCCCTTATTCAGGGAGATCACACAGCCCGTGTTTGGATCTCTGATCCATTGAAGAGAGTCCGGATGCTGCTCTCCTGCGCTCGTCTCCTGTGTCCACAGATGGTATTCACCAGGGATCCAATGCATGTAGGATATATTAAATCCTCAAAGCCGAAATATAAGAGACAGAAAAACTCCACATAGTGTGATACTGTCTCAATCTCTATTTAAAATTCAGCGCACTCACATGAAACGGGTAAAGGGACAGCTCTGAGTTAGCATACAAAAACTCCAAGCGCCGGTCACAATTGTTTCTTCAGAAATGACGTTGTCACATTATCACATTATCTATCTGCATAGATTGCACTTTATTGTTTTCTATTGTTTACACATGTTTTGTATATAATATGCACATATTGCACTTTATTTATCTATATAGCCCTGCACTTTGTTTGTATAACATCCATAGAAATGGCTAATGGTGCACTGTTCCTTTAAATAGTGAATTGATGTGAAAATGAAAAATAAAGTGAATAAACCAGATATCTACCCAAGTGTTCAAACATAAACTATGTGTGTGTGTGTGTGTGTGTGTGAACAATAAGGTATTTCAAAATGTCAATGTGCAAAAAAATGCAAAAAATTCAAGTGTATAAAAAATTAGGTTGCATTGAAAAATTTCAAGTCCTTATACAAATCCATACACTTAATAAAGGGTGTGACAAATGAGAATGGTATTCAACTCCGTGGCTACCAGTGTTCAAGAAAAATGGCAAAGTGTTCCATCCATAAGAAAAGAGAGTGGCCTCTTACCAGATCTGATGGATCCCTATTACCCTGCCCCACATAAGGGCAGTGTTGGATTTAACCTATTAGCATTCCCTGTTGGGGTCACTTGGGGCATGACTGCATTTCTTTTGGCCTGGGTATGTGCAGATGTGAGAAAATAGTGTGAGTTTAATGCCTAGTACACATGGGCCACATGTCGAGAGACATCGGCTGGTTCAATAAAAACTGTTTGACATTTGGCCCGTGTGTATGTCAGCAGGTCTGACAGATGCCGGCCATTCAACCGGCTTTTGTTGGTCGAGCATGCTGGAAAACCAGCAGCCAACCGGCTCCCGATCAGCGCTTTCAGCCAATGGCGTCCCCCATCAGAACACAAGCTGTACTAACATTGGAGTGTACCAGGCTTTAAAAATAGTGTCAGATCACTGCCACCTTTTCAGCGAATAGCAATGCACCTGGTAGGGCCAGTGGTTAAAGCGGAGTTCCGCCCACATTTTTTTTTTGCTGCCATCCACCTAGTTAGTATTCATTACACAAATAAAGTAATTGATAGCTTTAAATCTGGGTAGTCTTCCTATTTATTTTGTACTTACATTGCTGATTTTTTCTTTACTGGTAGTTCCCATCTTAGCTGTGGGCATGTGAAGCCCACTCGCACCCTCCTCGAGTCTCTTCCTGGATAAGATCTCGAGTGTATGTCTCGTTGCCATAACAATGGGCAACGACGGAAGAAGGTCCCGTCCCGTTGTTATGGCAACATAGATAACATGTCTCTCCCCCCACAAAATCGCGTAATTTCCTGTCTGGAAATAATGCGATTTTACAGCTCAGGGATGCCCACTGACTCATGGGAAATGATGACTCACATCTCCCATGAGCCCAGACGAGGCAGGAAGTGATGCGGAGCGCCGCAGATCAGGAAGTGGAAGATTACAGGGACCACATAGGGCACTTAGGGTGAGTATAAATAATTTATTTTTCCAAAGGTGATTCATCATGCATAGAGGATTTGAAATATATAAAGATGTATTTGTAGGTGGAACTCTGCTTTAAGTTAAGCAAACTTTAGTGTACCATCTCCAGACAGTCAGGTTGGTGGAAAGGTTTAATAAAACTTTGAAAAATATGCTTAAGAAAGTGGTACACTGAGATAGGAGACATTTGGGAACATCTGTTGCCCAATTATCATTTGCTATCTGTGAGGTATCACAGTTCTCAACAGGGTTCTCTTTGCAGACAACTGTTTCTGGTAGCCAAAAATTTGTGATCCAGACCGGTGCCTGAAGTATAGGCCTGGCCTGGGGGCTGTGCTGTAACAAAGTGGTTGACAGAAAGGAGCACCCATTGTTTTTCTTTCTTTGAATAAGTGACTGACAGCAGCAGAGAGAAATTTTAATATTGTGTGGAGTGACAGTGTCTGGTCATTGAGCTGGCCTTGGAGACTTTACTATTTTCAGGGGCGTTGCTTCTGACAAATAACAGACCATACTCCCTTAACATGGATGGCCCCGGCGCAGGCCAAGGGGAGAAATTCATAGGTCACCTGCTGGTTCCTTGCTCTCCAGGATTTTTTTTTCAAAATAGAGCACCAGGCTGGATGTAATTAAAAAAAAATGTGGATGCCCTCTCATGAGCACACTGTTGCTGGGCTAAAGACGTTCGATCTCCGGGGTTCAAGCAGAAGTGGAGGGGTCCTTACTTCTAGCTATTGAGTCTTAGTCCTAGACCTATTTTCTCTTTTCCTTGAGGGTACACAGTTGATTCATTTAAACTGTTGATGTCATTTCTGCTAACTATTCAACCTATCTCTATGTAGCCATGACTTTCTAGGGAGCCGCTGGAAATAACTGGGTTCTCCTACCTTTCTTGTGGTTACCTGCCCTCTATCTGGATCCAACAGCTTACTAAAAACATCTGGCAATAATCAGGCTCCAGTTCCCTTGAACTCGTTACTATTTATTGCAGTACTTAAACTGGAGAGAGGCTCCAGTGATGCAGGATACCTCCAAAATAGAACAAAATAGGAGGGCGCATATGCTACAGCAGCAGGTCCTCTGAGTGTGACCTCTGATTAGATACTGATGGAGAGAGGACAGTCAGATAATCTGCAACCCCTTACAAGCAGTCACAGTTAGTGTTGAGCGAACCCGGACTGTAACGTTCGTGTCCGTACCGAACTTTTGGGTGTCCGTGGCACGGACCCGGACATTTCAAAAATCGTTCGGGTTCGGTCCGGGGTTTTGCTATTTTACTCCACGTGTTGAGAACCTGCAGGGCAGCCAATCAACAAGCGTTTCACTGGTTTGCCCTTAGAAGCCATCACAGCCATGCCTACTAATGGCATGGCTGTGATTGGCCAGTGCATCATGTGACCCAGCCTCTTTATAAGCTGGAGTCACAGTGCTGCAGTCACATGCTCCTTGGGTTAGTGTAGGGAAAGGTAGCTGAAAGCTTGAGGGAGAGATTTGAGACATTTTAAGACCTGATCCTGCATCCTGAGATAGATTACTTTACTACTGCTGTCTGTGCTGTTGCTCTGAGGACAGATAGCAGAAATTAGAGATTTCACATACCGCTGCTTTGAGTTGCAGATCAAACTCTGCTTAAAACAACGATCGCTACGATCGTGCTCAACGATCAGATTGTTGGGGGAATTTGAGATTTCAAATACCGCTGCTTTGAGTTGCAGATCAAACTCTGCTTAAAACAACGATCGCCACGATCGTGCTCAACGATCAGATTGTTGGGGGAATTTGAGATTTCAAATACTGCTGCTCAGAGTTGGAGATTGCAGATTAAACTCTGTCTAACGAAACAATCGTACGTTCGTACACAACGATCAGATTGTGGGATCGTACACGTCAGTCTAGTGAGTTTCGTCGTCATACACTTTAGACTTTAATGAGGGTGTTAGACTAGCAACACATGCTAGGGTGTTAGACTAGCAACACATGCTTGCATGCTAA
>BLSH010033286.1:755744-775948 GCA_018402905.1 Glandirana rugosa
ACCATCGGTCATAAATGACGTTAAATGACCGTCCCACGTTGAACACACTGTCACACCATTACTGGGCCGTTGTTTTCAAGACCATAACGGTCCAGTCAATATCATACGACAGTCCATACCGTCATATCCTCCTAGTGAGAGGCCCAATATTTATAAGTAGACTGGGTAAGTTATTGACTCCACGACATAAATCTCCGTACCAAACCCCTCTACTACCTCGACCCATCTCGACGGAAGACCTGTAATATCCTAAGTAATGGGTTTCCGAGTCTATCAAAACAGACGAATTTATACCTGATTTAAGTCTAATTCCTAGTTTCTTTGTGACACTGATCTCATGTCCGTGCGAGCGTTCGGGTTCCGTCCGGACCCGGACCCGGACTTTGTCCCGAAGTTCGGACGGACCAGCAGAACCCGAACGTCCAGGTGTTCGCTCAACTCTAGTCACAGTGTTTCTTTGATCCTTAATCTGAATTTAGTCCATATTTAAGCAGACAAAACTATCTGAGCCTTTGGGTAATGAATCCTATAATGTCCAGAAGGCAGCTCTACCCAGCTCCATCATCTCCCCAAACCATGCCTCTAAATACAGCACCTCAGTTATTGAATGGGTCAGATGAATATTTATAACCCGGAGAGTGATCCTCCTATACTGCCATACCTGACAGCATACTATAACTGACCTGGCAATACCAGAACTTTTGTTGCCGGGTCATTACCACACTGTCACACAAGTTGCACCCTGCCAGTAAATTGCAGTAAATACTGGCTACCATGAGAGAGGGAGGAAAGGGGCGGGAGCCGTACCTGTGTGAGAACAAAGTTGACCACGTGCGGCTGATTTGCCTCCGGGGTGACTTTAATTAAACATCGCTGCTGCCCCAGGCTTTTTCACCTGCACTATCGGCGACACAAGGTACTGAAGATGACACCAGAGAGATAAGTGTTTGGATGTGTATGCTGTGTGTATATGCTGTATGTTGTATGCAGTGGGTATGTACTATGTGCTGTATGCAGTGTATATGTGTATGTATGCAGGGTGTACATATGTTGTATGTCTGTATGTTGTATGCATATATGTGTATGTAGTGTGTAGGCAAGGGGTAGAGGGTTGCGTGGGTGGTGGTCGTGTCCTCCGTGTTTCCCTCCTCGTTGGGCGCCAAGCAAGGGTCACATGAGAGGCCTACTCCCGGGTCGGTTCTTCTGGGCTACACTAGCCACCTTATACAGGGTCACTTTACCACACATTGGATACCTTTGCTTCGTGCCATTTTCATCAATGCCCTGGAGCAAGACTGAGGTTGCCACGGGGGAATACTCAACCTTAAGGTGGACCTCTACTCTTAGAGATGAACATCTCTAACAATGCATACACTATACACTTGTACTGCGACAGTTCTCCAGCTCCCCGTTTGGGTTGCACTCTGTTTCAATTACACAGCAGTGCAGTAAATAAGTGGTTCTGCTATATGTACTTGTTGCATTTTAATGTATCATTGTTTTTGTACATTGGGTCCTGTGTACCCCACCCCATCCTCTTCCCTTTCTTCTTTTTTCCTAATTGTAATTTTTGTAATAAACTATGAATTTTTTATACTACTTTGTACCTTCTTTTTAGTGGAGTCTATGTCCTTCAAAGTCCCATCAGAGGGTTTTGGTTTTCTAGTTGGCGGAAGGAGGGCCAACAACATCTCCCCTGCTGCTAGAGGCAATATCACCTACTGTATAACAGGTACACACTATCGACATGCTGCTGTAAAACTAACATTAGCCTAGATATCCACTCGTGTCTTCACACTGCTCCACACCAATATCTCTATACCCCAATGCATTTAAGACCCACTCGAGTGATGTGTGTTGGTTACTTGTATTTCACTCCTTTCAGTAACTTCAGACCAGGCAGGGACAAATTTCAAAAACTGACATCTCAAAGTCCTGCATACAAGAACAGGATTTTCCTTATGCCCCTACTCTTAACTACAAGCTTGAGCTGCCCCAGCATACCTGCAAAGTTAAAGTCAAAGCAATTATAAGTCCTTCAGAGGCATTCTCATATAGGCACAGAGGCATTTCCAGTGCTGGTGTCTTCGGGGTGAACCGCGGTGTTAGGGATTTCGTACAGCAGGTTCTCATTCTCGTGCAACATGTGCTCATTCTTATGTGCATGTGCAGAGTCATAAGCATAGAAACCCAAGACGAGCAAGGACTAGAATGTGCACGCAAATGCGCATTGGCACGTGTGCGGGCAAGTGTATATACACGTAGACGTGGGCACTCATCCATAGATTCTGGCGTGCAGCAGCTTATTTAAACTGAGAGTCTGCCTGGCCTCAGTGCAGGATTGTCTTCGGCTCTGGTTCCTGATTCTAATCCAAGTCTGCTAACCTTGCTCCTGACTCGGCTACGTCTGACACCGCTGTTGGATCACTCCTGTCTGTTATATCTGCTGCTTGCTTATGTTACCAACCTTGGCTTGGATTTCTGGCTATGTCCTGATTTGGTACCCCATCGACAGTACGTTACCGACTTCTGCCTTTTCCCAGCCTCGAACCTCATCCTGACCCTGAACCTGTCTGCCTGGCTGTCGCTGAACAAAGCTTGTGACCAGACTACATACCATCACTGGAAGGACTCTGGTGTCTCCAAGCTACAGCTTACTACTACAGCTTCCTGGTACCTGTGCCCTTCCACTGCCCTAGCAGTCTCTGTCTCCACTAGCAAGGGTGCTTGGAAGGGAATTGCGCAAGAGGCCACCCTTGTTCCCTTACTGGCACATTCCCAGCTCTCTCTCTTCTTCCTTCCTTCTTGGGCTCCAGACCACAGTCCCTTTGATATCTCATAGGACCAGTGGGTCAGACCCAAAGATACCTGCCAAAAAGCAAAGAACCAGAAAAGGTATTAATTGCTACCTACCCTCCTGGCCAGGACATTGTCTAGCTGGCTATTCCAACCTGCTTACAAGTATAGTGTGTATGAATGTTATATATATGTGTATGCATGTGTAAGTATGTAACATGTACAGTATGTGTATGCAGTGTGTACATATGATGCGTGTGTGTGTATCAAGTGTGTATGTATGTTGCATGTATGTGTGTATGCAGTGTTTATGTATGCTGTATGCATCTGTATGCATGTATGTGCATATATGCTGTATGCATATGTATGTGTATGCAGTGTTAATGTATGTATGCATATGCATGTATGTTGTATGCATGTATATGCAGTGTGAATATATGTTGTATCTGTGTGTATGCAGTGCATATGTATTTGCATAGATTGTACTGATTTACTATGTAGAAGAGGGTGGTAGTGAAAAGAATGTATGTTACCCAACCCAGACCCCTGCACTATGTACATTACCCAACCGAAACCCCTACACCAAATATGTTACATACTTCTGACTCCTGCACCAAGCACGTAAGCTAAAGTTTTAAGCCTCTCCCACAAATTGGCACAATTTTACCATACCCACCATTCAATGCTCTTAGACCCACCCACCACTCCACCCCCTTCTTTGCCCAAATTCTCAGACATTCTGATTTTCAAAATGTCTCAAGTATGTACTGTAGCCTCCTCCCTGCAACAGATGGAATCAGCTCACCAGCCTTTGGCAAGATCTGCAGATCCCAAAACAGCAATATTTGAATATTTGCTTAGGCTGGTACAGCCTAGTAATAACACTTTATTAGAGACAAAACTGCACAGGGCAGGGGCGCTACATTAACTACAATTTTAAGTTGTTTGCACATATAAAATGTTACCGTTATTTCCTTTTGTGGTATGTTTTACCTACTGAAATCCCTGATTTGTACCTGCTGACATTTGAATAGTTCTTTAACTGTTGTAATGATATACAGTATCATACATTGCTGCAATTGTTTAAAATGTATTGAACGGGAAAATTAAAAAGTAATTTGATCATCAGAGAAATCTAGTGAATATTCTTCTACCATGGTGTTGGTGAATTGTGAAGCTCTTCACCTTGGCCAATCCAAGGAAGACTTTTATGCATTGATAAAAATGCAAGGCTTCTCCAGAATGACTTTGATGCACTAAGACCAACTTGATCTATACCCATCAGCAGAGGGATAGTGTCTGATCCTGCTGCCAGTGCACAGTTCCGCTTAGGGCCGGTTCACACCTAGGCGATCCGACTTCAGAGGCGACTTTGCGAGGAGATTTGAACGTGACTTAAACGCAATTTTGGGTGACTTACAACGCGACCTGAAGCGACCTCCATGCCAGGCGACTTTGCTTGTGGCAAATCAGAGAAGAGAGGGAGGGGGTTGCCTTAAAAAAAAAAAATATTTTTCCTGTTTCCTGTTTCCTTTTCAGAGTCGTTTCAATATAAATGGGGGATCCGACTTGGAGGCGACTTCCATTAAATTCTATGGGCACAAGTCGGATAGAAGTCGCGTTGAAGTAGTACAGGAACCTTTTCTGAAGTCACCTTGAAGTTGAAGTAGCGTATATTAATACAGCTCCCATTAATTTCAATGGGATTTCTCATGTAAAGTGACTTGGGGCGACACAAGTCACCTGGACAAGTCGCCTAGGTGTGAACCGGCCCTTACTGTATCTAATGCCACTACAGTCTAATATAGCAGCCCCAGCGGCCAGACCGCATGGAAATAATTTGTTGGGACCATTTTGGGCCAAATTACCTATTTAAAGTGATATAGAACCTGGAATTCTACTTTAAAGAAAATCCAATCAGATGTGGAAACACTAATGTATTCACTATCAGTTTCCTAGCCAGATTCAATGTAAATAAAGAAAACACAAACTATCTTACACATGAATTCTGCCTCAAATAAAATAAATAAAAACCTCTAGTAAGACTGTGCTGTATAGGAATACCCCTGTGGTTATGTTTCCCTGAAGTCAGATAGTCACACCATAACCAGACCATAATTCTTAATTGACATTGTAACATATCTTAAACTGTATTTATTTTTTTTAGATAGCATGGAGAAGAGTATGAACTCTGTCAGGTTTTTAATTGCTTTTTAATTTATCATTAGATAGATCCTCCCTCCCTATCTATTCTGTGTGAGCCTCATAAGGAAAGCACTAAATTTGGAAGAAATAGCCTTTGTTACTGCTCACACACCTTAACAAAAATAGGATGATTTTAGAATTGGCAGGCAGGCAAGCTATTCTGCAACATGCTCAATCTACAAGGCAGACCAGTGCCATGATGCAGCTGACCAATTTGTAAGAAGGCTTGGAAGTTCAATATGTAGACTCAGAACCTAGAAGCAGTTATGTAAGGATATAGCTAAGTTGGCAGATAATGTGGCAAACAGTAATGAATTTCAGAAGAGCATTTTTGATTGCATTGCAGATTTCTTTGAAATGCAGTATATAGTTTCCATATTAAACATCAGAACATCATAGCAAGTCCCTAGACCAGTGGTTCTCAACTCCTGTCCTCGGGACCCACTAACAGACCAGGTTTGCAGGATAACTGAAATACATCACAGGTGATATCATTTGCTGCCATGTGATTGCAGTATTCTAGTCTGCATCTCCCCAAAGTAATACTTAAAATCTGGCCTGTTGGTGGGTCCCGACGACTGGAGTTGAGAACCACTGCCCTAGACCATCTATGTAAATTTATAATAATGGAGATGGAGAGTGTACAATAGCCTACCACTTGGAATGCTAATTCCCTATGGTATTAGAAAACATTAGTACAACAAATTTAACAACAATTTAATTTAGCAACCTATTTTGTTCTACAAAACAACTGAGATTTATTTCTGTGTTTTAAAAAATGGCAAAAGGTTACTGTCATCACCAGGATATCAGGAAGGACATCTTCAGGACTGAACTACAATGCCACATCATACTGTATGGCAGGGTTGCCAGCTGCCTGTAAATTAACAGTTTGTAAAAATCAGGTGGTTTATACTGCCCATAAATGTCGTTTATGGGCATCGGATGGCCATAAAAAGCATGCATAAAAACCACACCGATGTGCAATTTTCCTGCCAGCTGCCATTCCATCACAGGAGCCGGGGGGGGGGAACGCACCTCTGCCACCAGCCACTTGTCGCTCGGTAACGCACACTCTGCCTGCCTGGAGGCTTCCTGTCGTGCCACACACACACACAGTGACATTTCCGGCCTGCCTGTGCCTCAGTCTGCCTGCTACTGCTGCCCACAAGTTGCCCAGAAGATCTGTCTCTCATCTCATCTAAATTCTCATCTAAATTCAGTGTGTAGAGGCCAGGAGCAACAATAATTCAATGGAGCAGTCTGTGGGGCCTGGGGGCAATTATTGCCACAGAGCAGTCTCTCTGGGGGCCAATCATGAATGAACGCAATCGTCAATGGAGCAGTCTCTCTGGAGGACATTATGAATAAAGTCAATGGAGCAGTCTACTGGGGGCAATATGAATGAATGCAATGAAGCAGTCTCTCTGGGGGCAATTATGAATAAAGTCAAGGAAGCAGTCTACTGGGGGCAATATGCATGAATACAATGGAGCAGTTTACTGGGCAATATGAATGAATGCAATGGAGCAGTCTATTAATCTCTGGGAGCAATTATGAAGTAATACAATGGAACAGTTTACTGGTGGCCAATTATAAATTAATGCAATGGATCAGTGATCAGTGTACTGGGGCCAATATAAAGGAATACAATGGAGCAGTCTACTGGGGGCAAAATGAATAAATGCAATGGAGCAATCTACTCTTTGGGGCATTTTGAATGAATGCAATGGAGCTGTCTACTACTCTTTGGGGGCAAATATGAATTAATGCAATGGAGCAGTCTACTCTCTGATGGCAATTTGAATGAATGCAATTGAGCAGTCTACTCTCTGGGGGCAATATCAATGAAGGCAATAGAGCAGTCTCTGGGGTAATGACTGCAATGAAGCACTGACAGATATACTATTATGTTCAGTTTTTCTCCTTCTCCCTCTTTGTGCACTTAGCTTTTCTTGAACTCACAATGAGCCTTTTCTACCACTGCTGCCAACACTTTGCCGCCTGCCGCCCTCCTTGGATCAAATGAGCTGCACCAAACACAAGGTCAGCTGCCTACCTACAAGCACCAATGCCGCCTGCTGCACCTCCTGAAGCATTCTCTGCCAGTCTTTTACTTCGTTTAATACTGCTATATTGTACAGTAAACAAATACACAATTTGTTGAGGTGTTATTTCCCCCAAAATGATCTGCTATAGTATCCTTCTCTCTCTCTTTGCAGTTAGATTCTCCTGGACTAACAATCACGCCGCTGCTTTTGACCAACCTATTCCCCCATTGCCACCAACACCTGCTGCCTCCCTCCTTGAATTAAGTGAACTGCACCAAGCACAAGGTCAGCTGTCTGACTACATGCACAAGTACCGCCTGCTGCTACTCTTGAAGCATTTCCTTTGGCCTCATTATACAGCTATATCATACGGTAAGCAAATACACAATTTGTTGTGGTGTGTTTTTTCCAAAAATGATCTGCTATAGCCTTATGTTTGGTTTTCTACTTCTCCCACTTTGTGCTTTTCCTGGATTCACAATCATGCCACTGCTATTGACCAGCGACTAACACTGCCTCTGGCTCCCTCCTTGGGTCAAGTTAACTGCACTAAATCTTCAAGCATTCTGTGACAGTCTGACTGGAACTCTATCCTCCGGTAAGTATATGTCTAGTTTGGAAGCCAGTTTTTTTGGGTGTCAGCTTTGTTTATATGTGTTGGGAACTGGGGTCACAGCAATCTGATTTATTTATTTTGCTGAGGTTAAGACATCAACAAGTACAATTTTTACACTAGATTAACAATCTCTATTTGCCATCAATATTTTGTTTCTGCACATCAGTAAAGCTAAAATAAAGTTCGGAATAAATATTACCACATTCTCATCTCAGAGGCTTGAGCTCACCTTTACAAAGGGGAATGCTGCTCCTGGTTTGAGTGGCTCATTTTCATGATCCAGCTGGTATCGGACATACTCTTCCAAACCCTTCTCTTTGTAGATTCTCTGTTCTTCCTCCATAAGGAACAATGCCCGTGAAGATACTGCAATGGTGATTGCATTTTGAGGCTTTGGCTGTAAACAGAACAGATATGTCACTGTGACACAGTTATGACCTATACATACAGTACATACCCCATTGTGCTATTGCATTATAACTAAGAGGTATGTTAGGTGCAGGTGTGATGCGTTTTGCTTTAAAGCAGAGTTCCATCCAGATTTTTTTTTTGGCATCCTCTCTTTTAAAACTAAATAGATATAACCTTGTGTTTGTATGCTTTCAAACCGCCTAGTAATTAACAGTTTTTTTTACTCACAATTTTGTTTCTCTTTCATTTGGACTTTCCATATTAGGTGAGGGCATCTGAAGCCCATCCGTAGTCTCCTGGCATCTCTTCCTGAAAGAAGTGCATGGTGGGTAACCATTATGCACTCCTCGATCTCGCGCATGCGCACTGGACCTGCGGCCTCATAGCCGAGTCTCCGTCTGGTTGCCCACTGACTCCTGGGAAATGATGAGTCACATTTCCCAGGAGGCCAGGCAAAGCAGGAAGTGAGGAGAAGAGCCGCGGACCTGGAAGGGGCAGATTACAGAGACCACCTAGCAACAAGCAACTTAGGGGGAGTATAAAATGTTTTTTCCTTCAAAGGTAAGTCTATATAGGCAAAGGACTTGAATGATGCTAAAAAAATGTTCAGGGTGGAACTCTGCTTTAAGTTTAAATGAATTGCCATTCATTCCTTTGGAAAGTGTTCTTTGCTGGATTCTCTCAACCACAAAAGCAACAAGCAAGATTTTTTTTAACAGACAGCACCAAAACACGGGGGTGTGAAATAGCCCTTACTTTTGTTGTGCTACACAACCAGTCTACTAAACAGTCTATGTTATCTCTCTCTCATTTCTAAAACAACAACTTTACACTGAAGAAATATTTTGCAGCTTACCAGTCCTTAAATATTGCGGTGAAGAAATCAGACAGTAAGTGACACTTTTGACACTTTGCGGGAACCGGTGACACAAATACAGTGATCAGAGCTAAAAACATGGGCGGAGTGGTACAGCTCAGTGTACATTGATCCGGCACCGGGTTTTATGACCTGTATAAGCTGCTCGGGTTCTTGCCAATCTGCCCTGAACCTAGATATCATTAAGCATTTGCACCTGTGGGTTAGTGTTTGAGCAACGTGTCTCCATGCTGAAGCCAGACCTCCTTGTTCCTCTGGTGTTTGCTGTTCCTTTTGTACACTTGTATTCTGTGTGTTCGGTCTCGTCATTGTTCTCAGTGTTCCCTTATTATTATTATTATACAGGATTTATATAGCGCCAGCAGTTTGCGCAGCGCTTTACAAAAATGGAGGCAGACAGTACAGTTACATCACAATTTGGTACAAGAGGAATCAGAGGGCCCTGCTCGTTAGAGCTTACAATCTAAGAATGCTGTGCTCTTGTATTTCCGTCAGTTTCTGTCCATGTATGCCTTTTTTTCTGTTGCCGTGGGTGCTCTCCACAGCATTGTTTCTTGTTATTTGGCTTTGCCCCTCATTCCTGCTTGCTGTGTCCATCTCTCTGTGCACTATTGCCCAGTTTCCCCCGCTCTCCTGTGCTAAACTCTTGTTCTCTGCATCCTCCCCTTAGTGTCTCTTCTTGCTAGCTGCTGTAGTCTTTCCTTTGGTCCTTGCTGTGGCGAACGTGGGTATCAGATCCCTGCCCTCCTCACTAACTCTTGACAGAGGACCGGCCAATCTGACACTGCGTTTGTCACTAACGTAGCAATGCCACTCTCAGCTGCATTCAGCACAACGATTTTCCAGCTTGTGGGACCACCATCTAAATGCCAGCAGCCTGAGAGTGATTGTCAGGGGGCTAATTTAAGCCTTTTCACTGCCACCACCCCTTCTTTTGGACCAAGGAAGAGGAACTCGAGATTTTAGCAATACCAATTATGATTTTAGGATAATCGCCTGTAAAACACACTATCACCACAGACAGGAATATTCAGATGATTTATCCTAAACAGTAGCACTTCTTTAAGAAACAGGTTCGTTATAGCTTGCATTAAGAGCTTTAGGGACAAGATTAACACTTTTCAGAATAAGGTTTAATAATGAAAAGTCAAAACTGGTGCAGATAAAATATTTACAGAAAAATGGTGTTACAAAGCAATAAAGACATAATATACAGCAGCAAAGATATAAAGCAGAATGGAAGGGAGAAAGATACTTGCAGTTAATGTCCGTGATTGAACATAGATTTGTTGATGAGTCCAACAGGTTCTCAGATGTCAGATGTTCGTTCTTTGATGGTAAAAAGGAGAACTGAACACTGCTCTTGCAGTCTATTTTTCTCTCGTGGGGGGGGGGGGGGGATGGGGGCAAACATGACAGGTTTCCAATAATTAATTAATCTAGGAGGACGAAGAATTACCAGTGGTTCCCCATATGATCTGGCCTATGGGTATTTGGACTTAATTGGTTCAGCGTAAAATTCTGCATTCAACTATGTACTTTTTGTTAAGGTGTCTGGATTTATGAACCCTGTGTATATTTCTTACGTTTGCATGAGGTATAGGGGTTGCTGGAGGGTCGCTTCTGCCTGAATTCCCCATTACGACACAAATTATTTCAGAGCATCTTGTGATGCTTGCTCTTCTTCTTAATGGATCTGGTTTATTGTTTTACAATAAGGCCTGGCAGGCAAAACCAGACACCTTTGTGACTTTTAAAATGAGCTCAGGAATTCTGTCCCTGAACGGGGGGGGGGGGGGGGGAGATACTGGCAGTGTGATATCATTACACTTGCATCCTGTGTGTACCCTGTGTCCATCCTGTGTGCTATCTTCTGGCACTGTGCCTTCACAGGTGTGTTAGAAAGCCACAACCTGGGGGCTGCCTTGCAGTGCAACATCTACACATCTAGTGGATATGGTGAAGACCAGGCGGCTCCTTAGATTGTGCGCTTCTGACACACCGCCGTTTGCATGTGGTCACACTGCTCCTATACCTTCCAGGAACCACACCCTGGCACACTCGTGTAGGCATCCCTACTGCTCCTTTAGACCCGGAGTTTTAAGGTCCCAGGTGTTCTAGTCCTCCTGTTGTGTCTCTGGAGACAGGAGGTGACAGGTGTTTTAACCCTTTTCTACTATATTGAAAAAAAAGTTTTTACTATAGACACTCTTTAGGATTTGAGTGCTAGTAGGACAATGGAGCCTACATGTGATTTAATCAGACTAATTATAGTACACTTCCCAGAAAAGAATGATTTCTGCAGTGTAATAAGCTACCTATATGCAAGTTGATAATGACGGACAGCTGTTATAGACATAACATATATATTACATAAGATACAAAAAAAAAAGCAAAAGACATAGAGTATCTCACAAAAGTTAGTACACCCCTCACATTTTTGTAAATATTTTATTCTATCTTTTCATGTGACAACACTGAAGAAATTACACTGCTACAATGTAAAGTAGTGAGTGTACAGCTTGTATAACAGTGTAAATTTGCTGTCCCCTCATGCACTGCGCATGCGCAAGCCGCGCTGTGCGCTGTGAATGGCTGGGCAATCTTCTGGGACCCGTGACGTGTCCCAGAATATTGCAGGGAGGGAGGGAGGGGGGAGAGGTGAACTTCCTTCTGGTACTGTGGTTCCAGAAGAGGAAGTGGGAGCTGGGTATAGCTGAAAACAGGGTACCCCCCCCCCCAAAAAAATGACATGCCAGTTGTGTCACTGGTACTTAAAGCGGAAGTTCCACTTTTGGGTGGAACTCCGCTTTAATATTGAAAATACTGCCCTCCTGAACCTTATTCGCCCCCTTGATGATATAGCGCCAACAGTAGAAGACAGACTAAGCAGTAGCATGCAGTGTCAAGCTGCGACTACCAAAGCCAGCAGAATATTAGCATGCATTAAAAAGGGAATTTACTCCAGAGACAAAATGATTATTCTGCCACTTTACCAAACTCTAGTTCGGCCACAGCTGGAGTATTCCATCCAGTTTTGGTCACCAATACTCAGAAGGGATGTGCTGGAGCAGGAGAGAGTCCAGAGAAGTGCAACTAAATTAATATGGGGACTGGAGGACCTTAATTATGAGCAACAATTACAAGCGCTAAATTTATTCTCCCTGAAGAAGAAACGCTTGAGAGGAGATATGATAGCGATACACAAATATCTCAACAGTGATCCCAGCGTAAGTATGACGTTTTTCAGTCCCAGGGAGTTTAAGAGGACACGGGGCCACACAGTGAGACTGGAAGAGAAGTGGTTTAAGCTGCGTAAGGGGTTTTTCACTGTCAGGGCGGTAAGGATGTGGAACTCTCTTCAAAATTTGATGGTGTCGGCAGGAAGTATGGATAGTTTTAAAAGACTCTTGAACGGGCATCTTAGCGAAAACAATATACGGGGATATGGGAAATGATTTTTCTACACACACACACCTACACAGGTTGACCTGAATGGACTGTTCTCTTTATTCAACCTTACCAACTATGTAACTATATGTAAGTTTACAATACAATTTAAAATAAGAGCGTTAGGAGGGCATAGACAACTAGAGTCATCATAAAAAGAAAATGGTCCATTATTGCCGATAATAGAAGTGGATCAAAAGAGCCAGACTTGAAGGTGTCTAGATTTCCTAGATACAGCATTACGATCTTTATCAGTTGCATTAATCATTAAATTGTCTTGTTAACTTTATTGAAGATGCTGCTTAGGTCATTACAATCAAAGCCATGTGGCCACAATTATCATTTCACATAATTCAATTATCTTGACAGTTAAAAATGGTTTTCTTGCTTAGATATAATTGATTTTTTTACAGTGTATCTGACATGACATATAATGCTATCAAAGATAGTGGAGTACTTGCACACTGTTGATTAGGATTTGTATGTGCGTTGATGGCCTGTGCATTGTTGACAAGCCTTCAAAGGTATAAAACATCTCTGTGGGGGGCTGTGGGATCAGTGCATACTATACTGTTCATCAATAACCACAAGTATTTGTCACTCTAGAGGGAAATAGTCACAGCAGTAACACACCATAAGGCTCCATGTACACTGGCTTAAAAATCACTGCTTCTACAGCAGTTTTGTATTTTGCCTGTGGAAGCAGCTCAATGTTATCCTATGTATCCATGCACACTAGGACGATTAGGCTTCATGTACATGGGACGTTTAAAATCCTCTCCTGAACAATGGAACTTGACAGCTAGTAACCGACGATTAAAAACATCCATTTTGCTGCGTTTACATGCCATGTTTATGCGCATTTAGCTGCGTTTGCAAGCTGTAACAAGCATTTGACGTTTCAAATGGCAATAAACATCCATCCTGAACGCATTTTTTTGCTTTAAAAAAAATGCCACTAAGCTCAGCTGCCTCTAAATTACTATAAACTACTCAGGGTACAAGGACAGATAAGATAACATAGAGGAGAGCTCAGGGGCGGGTGAAAAAATTGCCCACCTGTTCCTAAACGTCCGTTTATCAGCAGCAGTGTACGCGAGACCTTACAGGCATATTTTGAGCTCAACGTTTAGGCCTCATGCACACAGGACGTTTTTTGAAGTTTCTATAGCAACTGTTTTCAGCTGCAGACGTTTTTTTCTACAGTCATTAAACCCTCCATCATGTTATCCTATGTGTTCATGCACACAAAGGCTGTTATCAACTGTTTTGAGCAGTGACTTTTTTGAGCTGTAAAAAAACCCAAGACCGGAGGGTTCTGAGAGACGTTTTTCAGCTGTAAAAACGCTCCAAAAACGATTACTAACGCTCATTAACGCTCAATAACGCTGCTCACCAACGTTTTTGGACATTTTGTATCCATAAAAAACGCTCATTAACGTTCATTAACGCCGCCGCAAAAACACTAAAAAAAGCTGAAAATATCACTGATAAGCTACTGACATTTTTAGGACGTTTTTTTTAACTTCCTGTGTGCATGAAGCCTAAGAAGCAGGAAAAAACATCTGGTTTGCATTACTGATTGGATCTTGACATGTGTAAGATAGATAACCTCCAGCATTGTTCCAACCTGCTAGACCATCCCTTTCAACTATATGATAAAAGACATGACAATTTTGTTGGAGTAAAATGGCCAGCGCAGCCTTTTATTTCACATCATACATAACTTCCATAAATAACATGTTTAACATAACAAGCAGACAAAATTGAGCAAATAAAGCTTGGTGGTCTTTGAGGGCAACAACACACAAACTAGTCACTGCGACAACCTTTTTCTTAAACTTAGGCCTCCATCCGCAAATCACAGTTACCTCCCTTTACATATTCCGAGTTAAACCCCTTGATAACCGGAATGAACCTGAGGACACCATACCACCGATGGGTCCCGACCATTCTATAATTCAGGGTTTTCTCCTCCTCCAAAGATCCACTACTGCCACAACATGTAAGGGGTAAAGCCTTACCCTTATGTGCACTTCCACACCCTTAACGCTCGCTGAATTCCATCCTGCAACCCCAGGGACCACAAACCATTGCCAACCGCATTGAGGTGCACCCCGTCACTCCGAAGATACCGCCAGGTATCCACTTACAGCTCTCTATACCTGATGGCTAAGCCCCCATTGTGAGTCACAAACTTACCTACCTCCTTGTTCTGCCCACCATATCTGACCACACTATCAGCATCTCTGGAAAAGCTGTACGTAGACGTAAAAAATCAAATTTTACATAGCGGATGATCTCCTGCATGGACCGGGCACCCAGATCAGTCCTACCCACGTGTAGCACCAAAATATTAGGGGGTCTATCAAGACGAGAAAAGCGATGCACTTCTGGCACCACCCTGCTTTACAGCATGCCAGGCACCCCGATCCAACGAACCTGAGCCTCGTGCCTGGAGATGCTCAGCTGCCTACCATTAGGCTGGAAATATGCTCGTCTGGCCCCCTAAAACATGTAGGAATGGCCCAGAATCCAGACCAGGCCGAACTCACCATCTGTAAAAGAGGTAAACAAAAATAAACACATAACAGCATACTCCCCCTGGTCCCTATCCCCACAACTCCTAACAAAGCCCCGCTACAGCAACAAATGAGGGCGAATGTAGAGTTTAAACTGTTCTGAAACCTACCTCCTGGATGCGCTTAACAGCCTATGCATCCAAACCCACCTGGGCAGCCTCCCTGGCCGCCCCGATTCAAAAGGAGTGGGAGAAGTAAGACTGAGGGTCAAACCCCGCAGCACCTAGACACTTCCTAAACAATGCAATGAATTGATGACAAGATAACTCCATTCCATCTAAGTGCACCAGGAAAGAATCCCCCCCAACGTTGGACGAATTGACAGGAAGGACTCCACCGCCCTAATTGGACAAATGAGTGAATCCAGAATGCGACAACAATTTGCATGCCCCTTCCACTCTGGTCAGTTTTAGACCTCCGTATCCACAAACTAAGCAACTCCCCAGAACAAGCAACCTTGTGTACCAACAGACCCCCTTGAGCCTTTTTGGAAGGGCTAACCAACTCACTCACCCGCATTGCCCTGAAAAAGGCAAGTGCAAATGCTGCCTGAAATAAGGAACACTCGTAATCTGAAGTGCAAATTGAACCTAAGTGAACAAAGAGGTCATGCAACATTGAAAAGGAAACCGGGCGACGCCCATTCCTGCTCCTGTGGGCTTTTCTGTACCCCATAACAGTCTGCTTAACCCAAAATTCCTTTGTGTAATCCCTGCCACCTTGCAGCTTAAACAAGAAGGCCAAGCCCGCCAACGTACGATCAATAGCAGATGAAGAGGCCCCACGTTCCATGCTCAGGGTAATGAAATAGAGAACTGTATCTTTTACCTCCCGACCCTCAGGATCAACCCCTGTCCTGTGCAAAAATGCCAACCATTCCCGCTATACCTTGGAATAGGCAGACCAAGTAGCCGTATTCACTGAGCGTTGAATCCACCTCGCTGCTACTCCAATGCTATGCTCCACAGCCAGCCAGGACAGAGAACCCTGCGTTGCTCCCCTTCCAGTGCCAACTCTCAGAACCTGTCCCACTGAAAGCGAGACAGAGCATCAGCCAAAGTGTTTTTTACCCCAGGGAGGTGCACAGCGTAAATTAAAGTATTCAATTGTAACAGCGCAGAACTAGATGACGTAGCAACTGAACCACCGGTTGCGAAACTGCCGATATACGGTTAACCACCTGGACAACACGAAGGTTATCACAGTTGAAGTGCACCTTTATATTGCAGAAGGAGTCATCCCAAATTTCCATTGCTAACACAATCGGAAAAAGTTCCAGTAGTACTAGATTCTTCATGAAACCAGCTTCCTTCCATTCCAGAGGCCACGGCGCAGCACTCCAGCTTCCCCGAAAGAAAGCCCCATATAACGCAGCACCCGCTGCATCCGTAATCAGCTCCAAATCGAAGTTGCTGATGGGCCCTGACATCCATAAAGCATGTCCATTGAACGATTCAAGGAAGCCATGCCACACCAGCAAGTCATCCCGGTGTTCCTTGGACAAACGTACAAAATGAGTGGGAGCCTTCACGCCAGCCGTAGATGCTGACAACTGACAATGAAATACCCTGCCCATGGGCATGATGCGGCAAGCAAATTTCAACTTACCCAACAACGACTGCAACTGGCTGAATTTTGCGTTTGCCAATTCCTTAAAGTGAACTACCAACCCACCTGTTACCCTTTCCAAGCTGTCCCAAACTATCCCTCCTGTCATGCTGTCCTTGCGCTCATCTTTTTTCTTTTTCTTTGCTCCAGGACTCCCTTTCTGGCAGGAAAAATGCTAAACTCTCCTAAACTCATCCAAACTGTGTACAAAAATGCTCTATAGTGCTTTTTCTGCATTTTTTTAAGCCCAGTGTGCATGGAGCCACAGTTATTGGAACTTGGATTAAGGTGTCCTTTTATAAAACTGTGATCACCGCTGATCACAGTTCATTTTCGGTTTATAAAGCAGAGATAATTGGGAGAGAACACGTTCTCCACCGATTATCTCCACACACGGAGAAGCTGTCATTCACTGACACAGAAACGGCCAGTTTATGAAGCTGCGATCTCCGCGCTTCACTGGTGAACTGGGTCAGAATTCACCCTCCCCAATTCACCAGCTCAGAGGTAGAGATTTCGGGGGGTGAAGAGGGAATCCCAGGGAAGGAGGAAGATTATAGACTTCCTCCTGCTTCGTTCAGACCCCCCAACACAGTAGCCATGTCCCCCTGCCCTGTATATGTGTATATATGTATATACATGTATATGATGTGTGTATATATATATATATATATATATATATAATGTATGTGTGTATATATAATGTGTGTATGTGTTTTATATATACATATATAATGTAGGGGGACTAATAATTTTACTAACTAGGTGGGCGGGCTCCTCCGAGAATGTCCGTTACTGAGCAGTGATAATTTATCACTGCTTAATAAACCGACATCTCAGTGTTTCTGTGAATTTCTGGTTCCGTAATCTCGTTATGTCTCACAAGATTAGGGCGTTCTCCAGTGTTTGAAGCGTTTTTAGATCACTTCACAAACTATGAAGTGATCTACACCGCTTAATAAACAGGCACACAGGGGAGAACGATCTCCTCTGTGAATGCCAGAGAACTGAGCAGTGGAATTTTTACACTGCTTTATAAATGGACACCTAAATCTAGAATATTGGGTGACTGGCCGTAAGTCCCCACTCTAGGCTTAGCATTAATGTTTACAAAAGTAATATTGAAACTGCTGCTACAATATCCCCACATTTTCACTGCTATTCTTTTTACACAGTTTAGGTCTTGATTAACTACTTCACCTCCAGAAGATTTACCCCCCTCCCCCTTCCTGACCAGGCCATTTTTTGCAATACGGTACTGCGTAACTTTAACTGACAATTGCGTGGTCATGCAATCCTGTACCAAAATAAGATGTATTCCCCTTTTTTCCCCACAAATAGAGCTTTCTTTTGGTGGTATTTGATCACCTCTGTGGTTTTTATTTGCGCTATGAACAAAAAAAAAGACAATTTTGAAAAAAAAAATAATTTTTTACTTTCTACACTAAAACACATTCAATAAAAAAAAAATCTAATTTCTTCATCAATTTAGGCCAGTATGTATTCTGATACAAAAATCCCAAAAACCATATATTGATTGGTTTGTGCAAAAGTTTTAGCGTCTACAAACTATAGGATATATTTATGGAATTTGCAATTTTTTTTTTTTTTTTTAATAGCAATGGCTGTGATCAGCAACTTATAGGGGGACTGCAATATTGCAGTGGACAAATCGGACACCTAACAGACACTTTTTTGGGAGTCAGTGACACTAATACAGTGATCAGTGCTAAAAATATGCACTGTCACTGTACTAATGACACTGGCTGGGTAGGGGTTGACATCAGGGGTGATCAAATGGTTAAATGTGTGCCTAGCTGGATTCGGTGTAGTGGGGGGGGGGGGGTGCTTTTACTAGTGGAAGGCATGGATCAGTGTTCCTGCTTTACAGGAACACAGGATCCATGCCTTCTGTACTGACGGAATGGAGTTCTGCCTGTGTACCAAACGATCAACGGGTGCCGGTGGACATTGGGTCCGCATGACCTGCTGTATAAAATACCCAGAAGTGCAGGATCGCGTATATATAGCGAGGCTGCCCTGTAGCAGTAAACATGCTATAGGGCGGTTCACAAGCAGTTAAGGGGATGTAGAGCTTTGCTTGCTCATGTCAGAGTCTCCAGAAAGGAGAACAGAGAGTAGTACAGTAGTGACTAAAACTCACTCCAAATCTCCCAAGACTAGCAGTCAGAGGCAGCAGTGCATAAGGCTTCTTTCAGATGGGTGAATGAAAGTGAATAAGTTGCTGTGTTTGGATGCAGCTAAATGCCATCCTCTTGATGCAGCAGCAACCTGTGCTATGGCCGTGTACAAACAGAATGATTAGCTGTGGTCAACTTGTATGTGTCCAGAGGATGTCAGAGCCTCTAATTGCATGTAACTACTTGGATTAGCAGTTACATATGAACAGTAGCAGGGGCATCCATTCATTTGTACAGGGTGCAAATCTGGCCACACTGCTGCTGGCCACAGATATACATGGGGCTGAAATTTGTCTGCCACAGATTTGTGCAATGAAGAAACTGAACACCTGTCTGAATGGTCCCTAATCTCACAATGCAGATACTGTATATACAGTATCTCACAAAAGTGAGTACACCCCTCACATTTTTGTAAATATTTTATGATATCTTTTCGTGTGACAACACTGAAGAAATGACTTTGCTACAATGTACAGTAGTGACTGTACAGCTTGTATAACAGTGTAAATTTGCTGTCCCCTCAAAATAACTCAACACACAGCCATTAATGTCTAAACCGCTGGCAACAAAAGTGAGTACACCCCTAAGTGAAAATGTACAAATTGAGCCCAAAATGTCAATATTTTGTGTGGCCACCATTATTTTCCAGCACTGCCTTAACCCTCTTGGGCATGGAGTTCACCAGAGCTTCACAGGGTGCCACTGGAGTCCTCTTCCTCTCCTTCATGATGACATCACGAAGCTGGTGGATGTTAGAGACCATTCCCTCTTCCACCTTCCATTTGAGGATGCCCCACAGATTCTCAATAGGGTTTAGGTCTGGAGACCTGCTTGGCCAGTCCATCACCTTTACCCTCAGCTTTTTTAGCAAGGCAGTGGTCGTCTTGTATGTGTGTTTGGGGTTGTTATCAAGTTGGAATGCTGTCCTGCAGCCCAGTCTCTGAAGGGAGGGGATCATGCTCTGCTTCAGTATGTCACAGTGCATGTTGGCATTCATGGTTCCCTCAATGAACTGTAGCTCCCCAGTGCCGGCAGCACGTCCTGTCGTAAGGTTGAACTATTGTTGGGGTTTGTGTGTATGTTCTGCTGGTGACGGAACGATTTTTTCGACTCCCATTTCCACTACCTGACCGGTTCGTCCAGAGGTCTGGATTTGGGATAACTCTTAGACACCCCGTAGGAGTTTACCTTCCACCTTCTCCCTTACCAGAGATTGTAGGTGGTCGAAGCACTACAGTAGTACTTCCTCTCCTTCTCCTGAGGTCACCGTGGGACACTTCGAGACCACTTGAGGTACGGGTTCTCCCAATTCCGTCACGACCTTTTATTACCACCGGTGTGTTTTATAACTGTAAAACCCGAGTTAAACATGTAAAAGTGAATCCCCACATGAGTGAAAACAACGGT
>BLSH010033286.1:783092-804005 GCA_018402905.1 Glandirana rugosa
CCCAACGGTTACTAAGGAAACGACGGATATATCGTGTGACACTGCTGCACGCAATGTTGATGGTGAACAGATCAAAACACTGACAGAATCCATGGATGGCAGGCTTTTGAGTGTCCTTGCAAAGAAAGGTGGCTATATTGGTCACTGATTTGTTTTTGTTTTGTTTTTGAATGTCAGAAATGTATATTTGTGAATTTTGAGATGTTATATTGGTTTCACTGCTGAAAATAAATAATTGAAATGGGTATATATTTGTTTTTTGTTAAGTTGCCTAATAATTATGCACAGTAATAGTCACCTGCACACACAGATATCCTCCTAAAATAGCTACAACTAAAAACAAACTAAAAACTACTTCCAAAAATATTCAGCTTTGATATTAATGAGTTTTTGGAATCATTGAGAACATGGTTGTTGTTCAATAATAAAATTATTCCTCAAAAATACAACTTGCCTAATAATTCTGCACTCCCTGTATATAGAATCAATAGATTAAAAGCTAAAGGACAAATAGACCATACAGTGTGCTATATAGGCAGCAAAGGAATCATTGGCAACCCCAGGGTATGTGGATGGGGTGGAACTTGCCAACTGGTCCTCACGATTATAAGGCCTCATACACACGGATGTTTTTTTGACGCCGGCGTTGCAGCTCTCCATGTTAGTCAATGGCCCCATAAAAACGTTGGCGTTTTTGAGCTGTAGATGGCATCGGCGTTAGTGAGCTGAAAGTAGAACCCACGGCCATCGCGTTCTGAGGCTGTAACGTTTTTGGCATTTTTTGATGCCACAAAACGCCAACAAACGCCAACTAATATTGTACTGGCGTTTTCCAGCGTTTTTTGACACCAACGTTTTTAGGTTGAAAAATAGCAGAGGGATGATTTTTTTTTTTAAAAACGCCTATTGATGCCGACGCTCACTTACGCTCACTAACGCCAAAAAACACCGATTTTTTTTCCTTGACGTCGGGCCCGATGTTTTGTTTATTTTTAAAGATACGCCCGTGTGTATGAGGCCTAAGAGTTTGTAGCTGCCCCTCACTTCAGGTTGTGCTTATGAATTAAACTATAATGTGCTACAGTGTCCATGATTTATGCTATTTTGCTGCTACCAAATGTCTGATTGCTGTGACGCTTGTAGGTGGGCCCTAAGTTGGGTAACTTTGTATTGGGAAAAAATACTGGCACATATTGTATATGGTATTATTATCTTTTATATAACTCTTGCTCAGCTGGTTTGGAGCAACAAATTACTATACATGATTTATATAGCGCCGACAGTTTACGCATCACTTTACAATATAAAAGGGAGCCATTACAGTTACAATACAATAAATGTACAAGTGGGTTAAGAGAGCCCTGCTCATAAGAGCATACAATCTAAGAGGGTGGGGCAAGTGGTACAAAATTGTGGGGGATGAGCTGATAGAAGTGATAAAAGGTTAGTTGGAGGCACGATAGGATTCTATTAACCTCTCTGGCAGTATGATTATGTCAGGTTTTTGCATCTCAAAGCGGTACATTGTTTTGCATAGAAATTTGGGGCTTTATATTGTAGGCCTGTAATTCTTAGGAACAATTCACTTACATCTGTCCAAACAAGAGTCTAGTAGACATCCTGGCTATGATAAAGTTTGAAACAACAAAATCATAAATTATAATATAATAAATAACTATAAATAATTATCAAAAATTATAATATAATAATAATAAAATGTATTCAATAATGTAATCAAATTAAATACACTGAAATTTGCTCAGTTGCAGAATTGTCGCTGTCATCACTTACAGTGTCTGATGATAAATTCCCCCAAAAATCACTAA
Organism: Glandirana rugosa; assembly: GCA_018402905.1. Taxonomy (NCBI): domain Eukaryota; kingdom Metazoa; phylum Chordata; class Amphibia; order Anura; family Ranidae; genus Glandirana; species Glandirana rugosa. The sequence continues at coordinate 784,919 of BLSH010033286.1, forward strand.
ATTCTGCAAATGATTCTTATTTACTATCGCTGTTTTCTAGCTGATCAAAAAACGCTTTTGACGTAAAGGGACACTTTTTGGATGCCATGGACATTCTCAAGTTTACAGGCAGAAAGAATGGCATATATAATATAAAAGTGCATGCAGGGCACTAGACAAAGTACTAGGGACAAAGGGGGTGTGAAATGATTTGATACAGTAATGTAATCTTACAGATTACAGTGTAATGTATGTGTTGTGTGTGTTTCACTTTTTGAATTTGCCACCAGACTCCATCTCCATACGACGCAACACTCGCAGAGAACGTAGCCCAGCATCACAGTGAATTGGGGGGAGGACAGAGCCCGCAGACACAGCGGGAGGACATTGCTGGATCCAGGGGACAAGGTAAGTAACACTGCCTGGATCCAGCGATGCAACCCCGGGTGTGGCTCGGGGTTACCGCTTTTGGCAGTGAAAATTAACCCTGAGCCACACTCGGGAATACCGCCTGGGAGGTTAAGAGATGAGTTTTCAGAGATCATCTAAAGCAGTGGTTCTCAACTCTGGTCCTCAGGACCCACTAACAGGCCAGATTTTAAGTATTACCTTGGGGAAATGCAGACTAGAATACTGCAATCACTGAGCAGCAAATGACATCACCTGTGATGTATTTCAGTTATCTTGCAAACCTGGCCTGTTAGTGGGTCCTGTGGACAGGAGTTGAGAACCACTGGTCTAAAGGCAGCCCGAGTAGGAGACAGAGCCAGACAGATTGAGGTAAAGAGTTCCAGAGGATGGGAGAGGCTCTGGAGAAGTCCTAGAGATTAGCATGGGAGGAGGAGACAAGGGAGCTTGAGAGCAGGAGGTTTCGAGTGGACGGATTGAATAATATTTGGAGATAAGTTTGGTGATGTAGCTCAGAGCAGAGTTGTGAATGGTTTTGTATGTTGTTGTCAGTATTTTGAATTTAATTTGCTGGGCAATCAGAAGATAGTGTGGGGATTGGTAGAGAGGGGGAGCAGACACTGAGCTGTTGGTAAGGTAGATAAGTCTGACAGCAACATTCATGATAAACTGAAGAGGGGATAGCCTTTGGAGAGGGAGGCCTATGAGAAGGGAGTCACAATAGTCAAGGTGAGAAATAACAAGGGAGTGAATGAGTAGCTTGGTGGTTTCAAGTAAACTTCAGCACCGTTATCAACAGTCCAGAACATAGCATACATACTCTTAGCATTTACAGCACATTGCCAGAAGATGGCTTCCATTACCAGGAGTAGTGTCCCTTCTGGTCATAGACAAGGAGGGTTCCTGCAGTCAACCCCGACTCCACTACTCTGCACCATTCACCAGAGTGTTTGTAGTGAAGAAGGAGCCTTCTCTACACAATCCCTCTTCACAAGGAACTGACCCTGAGCTAACTGTCCCTCAAGTGGGTGCCTCTTCCTGGGTGCCTCTTCCTAACACCCACTCACCATAACCAAAGTGACATGGGGCCCTGAATTTAAAGGAATCCCTCACTCAAGATAACCGCCAAGGTCAACAGAGGTTGCGGCATCCAATCAGACAGCTGTTTTCTCTGAGACACCAACAGAGTCCATGAGTGGAGAATATACCCTAAATACCCTTTACCCTAACAAACTCCACTCCACCTATATGATGGCACAGTGCCACCTACAGGATAGGGGAAAACCTACACCTGCCTACACACTGACTACAATATATACTGTATATGTGTGTGTGTGAAAAATGCTGTAAATTAGGAATGCTTTCAGAAATAGAAGTGTTTATAGTTTATTTTTAGCAATTAAAAGTGCAGTATGGGATTAGAAAAAAATAAACAATCATACTTACCTAGAAGGTTGCAGTACTGATCCCAGCTGTAGCTGTCCCTTACTGCCTCTAAGGCCAAGAACTGAGCGATTAAACACTACTGATCACTCAGCTCTCAGTCTTCAGCCTACAGAGAGCAGGGGACTGCCAATCACCGTCTCTCTGCTCTGCCCCTCTAGTGCTCCCTGGAGGGCTGAACTGTACATTGGGCAGGAGCAGTTGGTTCAGGCTCTTAACGGCTCACTGAGAGAGCTGAGACAGCTGCCGGTCCAGGCTTTAGGGTGGATTCCAACGATATGGTCAGGACATTTTCAGAGCCTGGCCAGGGCCTGTGACGTAAAGTCTGCTTTCGGCTGAAAATAGGTCACAGTAGTGCAGAACTAACTGCACTTCTATGATCCATAGGAGACATTTATTTAAAAAAAAGCTTTTAACAAAATTGAAAGAAAATGAACAGAAGAGAAATCAAAATCAAATCATTATTTGGTGAATCCACTATCCACCCTTTGCCTTGTAAACAGCATCAATTTTTTCTACTTCTTCACTTGCACACAGTTTTTGAAGGAACTTGACAAGTAGGTTGTTCCATACATCTTTGAGAACTAGTGGAGGCTCAGGTTAGGAAGAAGAAATCCTGGACAGCCGCACTCTTGATGCTCACCATTTATTGAGGAATAAAATCAAATCAAAATATCACAAAGTGGCATGAATGGAACCCAAGACAGGACAGGCTGCTAACGTGTTTCACGTCTCAATGTGACGCTTAGTCAAAGCCCACTTTGTGATATTTTGATTTGATTATATTCCTCAATAAATGGTGTGCATCAAGAGTGCGGCTGTCCAGGATTTCTCCTTCCTAACATCCACTAGCTATAGCTAGCTTGCACCTGATCAAGAACAGCGGCCAGGCATTACGAGTGATTACAGGGTCAGGCTTGGAGCGGGTGTTCTTCTCTCATCTTTGAGAACTAACCACAGATCTTCTGTGGACGTGGGTTGCCTCAAATCCTTCTGTGTCTTCATGTAATCCCAGATAGACACAATGATGTTGTGAGCAGGGCTCTGTGGGGACCAACCCATCACTTCTAGGACTCCTTGTTCTTTTTTACTGAAGATAGATCTTAAAGAGGAAGTAAACCCTGATGGGTTTTACTTCCTCGTTGTTGTTTACAATTCCCCTGCAATGTAAAAGCATAATAGGCTAGTATGCATCTCATACTAGCCTATTATGTGACACCTACATTGGAAGCCCGCACTGTCCCTGCAGTAGGAAGCGTCCATCTTCGCCCCTCTTCCTTCTGGAGCCGCGGACTACGGCTCTGTGATTTGCAGGAGTCGTGTGAAGTCACTCCTGCGCATGCGCACGGAAACCACCAATCGCTGCACCATGTCAGTGAAGGAATGGCACGGAGGCCATTTCTTCACTGCGCATGTGCCCGATGATGTGGGCACATTACAGTACATTGCATATCTCCTAAACCGTGCAGGTTTAGGAGATATGCAGGGAACCTACAGGTAAGCTTTATTATAGGCTTACCTGTAGGTTAAAGTGGTTGTCATCAGTTGACAAACACTGTGTGAAGACATTGGGGATGATTCACTAAAGGCACATATACTGTCCAGAGCAAAGTAAATTAGTTAAAGCTTCACTTTGCAAAGAATACTCAATCACAAGCAAGGAAAAAAATGCATTTTTGCTTGCACATGATTGACTGATAGAAATCAGCAGAGCTTCTCCTCTAGATTCCGAGCAATTGCACTTGCAGTGCACAGTATAATTGCCTTTAGTAAATCAACCTCATTGGCTGTACGTGAGGTCTTTGCCCTGTTGCAGAATTCCGGGCCAATCAGATGCCTCCCTAATGATCTGGATGATGGATAAGCATCTGCCTGATTTAGATTTCATTTAGATTTTTCTTCTGTTCACTCACTTTGCATTTTGTAAATTGATAAAAAAGAAAAAATAAGTAATTACACAAACATTCGATTTTTATCCAAACAGTGCCTACAGCAAAAAGTGATATACGTGAATAAAAGCACATGGAAATTTAGCTTTGTATTCATCTATTCAACAAAAATATCCATGTAATGGTGTGCTTTGGAAAAAGTAAGTACATCCCTGAGTCCAGAAGCTGATGCAGTGCACCCATTAGCAGAAAACTTAATATCAAATACTTACCACAATTTTCCTTTCCTGACAGCTCCATGTCAGAACACACATGGGTACGGCCCCGCCTACCCTCACATTGATAGGAAGTTTAACTCATAAATTTCAGCACCTGAGCCAGCACCACATTCTGTAACTAGCACTCCGAACGGGTGGGCAGGTGTGCTGACATGGAGCCAGTCAGGAAAGGAAAATTGCGGTAAGTATTTGATATTCAATTTTCCGTTTTCCTGACAGCTCTATGCCAGCACACACATGGGAAATAACTAGAGAAAATACAGGGTGGGTATGCTTGCAGAATAAATGTAATCAACGTGACACAGAGCCTGTGACTCTGCGCCCAAACTCCACTGTAGTTAAGGCAGCTGGTTCAATACAATAGGGAGTAAGAAAGGTATGTCTTGATGATCGAGTGGCCACCTTGCAGATTTGCAGTTTCTATGGACACACCATTTGCTTCTGCCCGATATGTAGATATACTGTGAGTAGCATGCTCATCAGGCAATGCCAACCCATTCTCCTTATAGGCTAAGGCTCTAGCTTTAACTATCCAGGAAGTGATTACCCTGCTAAATGCTTTTGAGCCCTTGCTTGATCCTGTTGGAAAAAGAAAGAGCTGAACTGGAGACCTGATTGAGGATGTGACCTCTATAGGAGTTTAAGGTTCTCCTTAAGAGAGAAACGAATTGGCTATCTCAAACCGAGAAGAATGTCAGCAGAATGATTTTCTGGTTAGATGGAATACAGTAGGTACCTTCGGAATGAATCCTAGCAGTGGAACTAGGACCACTCTATCCACATAAAAGGTTGTGAATGACTCCTTGCAGCTCAGGCTGCCATCTCTGAGACTCTCCTTGAGGAGGAGATTGTGGCCAAAAGGCTGCTTTTAAGGTTAGATGCCAAAGGGACATAGTTTGTAAGAATTTATCTGAAGCCAGAGAGTTCAGGACCATGGGTAGGTCCCATTTAGGAAGGAGAGGTTTTCTTGGAGGCTTTAACCTCAGGACCGCTTTGAAAAATTGAAGGCTATTGGCAGTCCACTGAGTCCCTGTGAAGGCAGACAGGACAGAAACATGACCCTTAAGAGTACTACGACTTAGGTTCATATCCAGGCCTTTTTGAAGAAAGTCCAAAATATTACATATTTGAGAAGAGGAAGGGGAGAAGCCTTGGGTGGAAGTAAAGTCCTGGAACTTGATCCACACTTTGTTGTAAGTTACTGGAATTGACTTCCGTGGCCCCGAATTCAGTGGACACAGAAGCAGAAACCACGGACATTTGGGCCAACTGGGTAGTACTACCAGAATTGGGACTTTCCCCTTATCAGTCTTCTGAGAAAGTTGAAGATTAGTGGTGTTGGTGAAAAGGCATATGCTGCCTGAAAAAAACACGCTGCTGTCAGAGCATCTGTCACTGCTGCCTGTGGGCAAGGTAGTCTGGTGTAAAACATTGGCAGTTTGGCATTTGCTGGGGATGCAAATAAATCCACCCCGGCTGAAAAAGCCCAACTTATAAACATTTGACAGGTTTGTGGATTCAGGAACCACTCGTCATTGTCTAACTGATGTCTTGACAAATAGTCTGCCTCCAGATTGGAGGGACCTGGAATGTAGGCTGCCTGCAGATGGAGAAGAAACGACTGAACTTCCCTAAATTGAAACTTGAAAAGCGAGAAAGGGCTTTGAAAGGCAGCTCCCATCTTCAGGATGTTGGATGCTACATTCTTCCCTTGGCAGGGCCACTTGCCTTAGGCTACTCCCCCCCCCCGGCAGGTAGCTCCCCAGCCTCGAGTGCTGTCATTGGTTGTGACTACTATTCAGACAATCAGCAAATGGGAGTGACCGGGCAAAAGATTCCTGGTGTCTAGCCACCAGCTCAGATCCTTCTTCATCCCTGATGTGATCCGAATCAATTAGCTTGTGTTCTCTGACTTCCACTGGGACAGAAAACTGAATTGGAAAGCTCGGACCTTCCACTGAGCCCATCTGACCATGGGTATTGCAGCCACCATCATCCCCACTACTTGTTGGCACTGTTTTGGTTGAGAGAAGTTGGCAGTCAGGGCAGAATGAAATCTCTGATGAATCGCTGGAATCTTCTACTCAGGAAGGGACACCATGCTTTGATGAGTGTCTATAAACACTCCCAAGTATATGAGGCATTGAGTAAGTGTGAGATTGCTTCTTTATTTTTTAAGTCGATCAGCGAACCAAAGTCCTGAAGAACTGACAGCACTGGCGTCTGGTGTGAAAGAAGAGTTCCCCGAATCTGGGCCCACGAAAGTAGATCGCCTAAGTCCACTAATGGAAAGGGACCACCAGGGAGAGAAGAACCTTGGAAAATGCCTTTGGAGAGGTTGTAAGCCTGAAGGGCAAGCAAACAAACTGAAGATGTAGAGGCCCTAAGGCGAAGCGGAGATATTATTGGCAGTTTTGATGTATCAGAATATGAATATAAGAATCTCTTAGATCCACGGATAGTGAACAATCTCCTGGTTTAACAACTTCTAGCATAGCTTGAAGTGCTTCCATCTTGAAGTGTTCTTTCCTTATATATGCTCCTGATTTTTTTTTTTTTTTTGAAACCAAAAATATTGGAGAACACACGCCCGAGAGGCATTCCTGGGATGATTGCATTCTGGAACAGCAATGTGTTTATATAGGAGGGAAGAATCTTCCTCTTCACAGCACAAAAATCTTCATTGGAATGAACATGGAGTGCATCATCTAGTACAACAGTCAAGAGTAACCCTCGAATATGGTGCCCAAGGCCCAGCCTCTCTTGGCCCTCTTCAACACCAGAGCAGGCTGGCTCATACTGGAAGAGACCAGGTGAGAAAACCACCAAAATGACTTTGAGGCTTCCCGTAGTTGGACCCAAGCTTTTCATCCACACCTCCATGGCTTTGCCACTGACGCCTATGCCACTGTAGGCCTGCATGCCTCACCGGCTAATATTTTTGAGGTCAAGGTCAGCTCTTTGTCTACGGTATCCCTAAACGATACTGCATCTTCTAGAGGTAGGGTCACATGCCTTGTCAACCTCAACTGGGCAGCGTTCACAACAGGCGACTCGTCCTGGTACGTGAAGTCTTCTTTCCTGAAAAGATAAAGTTTGGAAAAACAGCTGAAAAAAGAAAATTTGTTATTTATTTGGGGCCCATTTTCCTGTAGCTATAACTCTGAGTTTTTCTATAAAGGAAAAACCCCCAAACTGTTTTCCCCGATATTCTTGAAATATTTCTTCTTTTTGGGCCGAGCCTCCAGCTCATACTCCCATACCAACGCATGTCTGAAAATCACCTGAAATCAAAGCTTAAGGAGGTATTGGTAGCTGCAACATGGGTTGCATTCTGGAAAACAGAAGCCATCCCTTGCACTGCAGTGTGTGACTGATTAGCATATTGCTTCCAAGGTGTCTTGAAACATTTGTTTCATTAATGACACTATTTTTGATTTGTCTACCTCCCTCTCCCTTGTGGCCTCCATGAAGCAAGTTTGCAAGCCATTTGCCAAGAAGGGCCACATTTCGACTGTCCCAGCATCCCCTTGGTTGTAGCTGTGAGCAATCAGACTAATCGTGCTGCTGAGATGGTTTAAGTCTAAACTAAGAAGAAGCGGGGAGATGGGAACCATTGTGACTGGAATGATGTCTTTCCTTTGATCTGGATCCATGTCTTGAAGGGGAGGCACAGTCACCGGTGGAATGGTGAGATCTGGAATTAGCCAGACAGCTCACGAGGGAGGAGGGGAATTAAAAAAAAAGTTGGGTGGTAGGTGGCAGTGCAGAGCACCCCAACGTCTATGCAGAGAAATTGGGAGAGAGCAAGAGCTTTTGTTTCATGTGAGCTGGCAGACGTGTGACTCAGCTCAGCTCAATGGGAAACTTCACAGATCCGAAAGAAGCCTGTAGTGAAGCCGTCTGGCTGGAACGCAGGGCGTACGTTCCAGCCACTCTGAAGCCCGGATCCTTGTTCCTTCCAAGATGGAAAAGCCATGCCAACCCTCCACACAACCAGGATTTACCCAGCCACACAAGACCCTGATGACCAGCAGCAAGGGTTCCCTCACCCTGCTCCATTTGGAAGTACTCAGTGGGAACTGCATCCAGGCGGACTCGGATGGACAGCCAGGAATTGATTCCAGCAAGGAGAATAAAAAAGGAACGTGGTGCTGGCTCAGGTGCTGAAATTTATGAGTTAAATGTCCAATCAATGTGGGGGTGGGCGGAAGCCATACCCATGTGTGGGCTGACATGGAGCTGTCATTTTTTTGCTAACTGCCCATCACTCTCTAACATCAGTTTTTTTTTTTTTTTTAATTTTTGACCACTCCTTTATAAAAAAAATCCTTCACAAGCAAGATGTTTCTTTGTATCAAAACCCCCACAACAAATTTGGCAATCTTTTTGAAACCTGTGCCAGACACAAATGCATCCACAACCTTCTTTTTAAGGGCTTTAGAGAGCTCTTTTAATATTGGTATGATGGCCTGCACACAGGGCCGGCCCTACCATGGGTCCCAGGAGGCACTTTAAGAGGGGCTGCACTCATCCCAGGCAACAACAAGGGCATTCTGCAGTGACATATCATTAATACTTAAATGCTTCACTTCATGTTGTTGTGTGTACTGCTGTGCGTTGGGCAGCGGGGCTCGAGAGCAGGGGTGGAGCTATTCAGACTGCTGAGTCCTCTAAATGCCACCCTCCGCCATCCCTTCTGTACAAGGGAGGCTACGGGTGCCCCTTGGACCATGGGGCCCAGTTGCAATTGCAACCCCTATCGTTACACCCCTGGCCCAGTGTATTAATATATATATATCTACATATATATATACTAATACACTATATACGTATGTATATCTACATGTGACAGGGAATATCTTTGACCTATAGAGAAAATTATGTAAATTATACCACCTCTCCTGAACACATTTAGTATATACTGTATATATATATATATATATATATATATATTTTTTTTTTTCCTTTAATGCCAACCCATTTCTATATCTATATTGTGCCAATGTATTAAGAAGCTGCTGGTTGTTAAAGCGGTTGTATCCCCTAATTTTTTATTTTTACCTACAGGTAAGCCTATAAGACTTACCTGTAGGTAAATGAATGTCTCCTAAACCTGCATGGCTTAGAAGATATTCGCCTGACGTCAGCGGCGCATGCGCAGTGATGTCCTGCTGGAAACCTTGCCGGCAAGACGGGCTCCAGCGCGGGAGTGATGCCTCACGGCTCCGGCCACTCACATCGCCGGAGCTGCGAACCTAGAAGGGTCCCCTGAGGGAAAATGTCAGCTCCCTTAGTGGGGACTGAGCCGCCCTGTACGATCTTTGTTCTAAGGCAAGTATATCGTAATGAGCTAGTATGCGGTGAACAGGGATGCACTGGACCCCCTGCTGTGAGCTGCGGCCACAGCAAGTGTGAACCCAGTCTGAAGGTATAAGAAGAAAAATGCCAAACACCGCTATTTACCTGTTGAAAGCCTGCATCTGCAACATCACTATAAGGACTAACAAAGGATAAAAAAACCTATGAAATTAGACTGTTTGCTTGCTGGAAACATCAATAAAACAGTCAGGGAGTATTAAGTAACAAACAAAACTTTGATCAGGTATATGTAATAATATATGTAATAATAGTGAGGCACCAGAAGTGCCAGACACTCCAATGGCCAATTGGCAAATGCCAACGGCGCTGGACCTCAGGAGGAAAGGCCCAGTACAAGTGCTGGAATTTCACGGGAAAGAATTAGGGCCCAAGCAGTATATCCCAAGTAAGAGGGCCATGTACGGATTGAAGCTCAACAAGCTCTGTGAAAGCTCCACCAGATATGTGCATGCCTATCGTGTGTACAAAGGCAAAGACTCCCAGCTCCAGCCCCCTGAGTGTCCAGCCTACATGGCAATAAGCACGAAAATTGTCTAGGAGTTGGCAATCCCACTCCTACAAAAATGGTATCATAACAACCAACCATATCACTGCCTTCCATGTAAACTGACCCTTGGCTGTTTATCGACTATTCCTCTGCCTGCCATCTGCATTGTTTATCTGCCATGTTTCTGCCTTTCACGTGAACTGACCCTGGAGTGAATCGACTATTCCTCTGCCTGCCGTTTGCATTGTTTATCAGCCATGTTTCTGCCTTTCACGTGAACTGACCCTGGACTGTATCGATTATGCCTCTGCCTACCATCTATTTCTGACTTTTTACCTGCACTGACCTGTTGATCATGTTTTTGCCTGCCCCTTGGACCGATTTTTCAATCTGCTACATAGGGGTTTCACATATGTGAGGGGTTTCAGAATAGTGTTCAGTATTGAGAAAACCAGGTTTTTGGTTTTCTCTTTGTTTTGTAATTCCCAGAACAGCGCCTGGAGTCTTCAAATCGATTTGAATGGGAGAAACCTCTACCCCTGTCCCCATACTTTCCTGACCAAGGCCCTAAACTTGATGGTCCTGCCTGCTGCCTGGACCAATAATTTGGCTGTACTGACAATATCTCTGCCTGCACTGACCCAGGACTTTTTATGGACCATGTGCCTGCTGCCTAGACCAATACTTTGGCTGTACTGACCATATCTCTGCCTGTTACCTGTAATAACTATGGACAGTATTTCTGCCCGCTGCATGGACGATCCTTTCGCTGCTGACCACATCCCTGCCTCCTACCTGGACCAATGCTTTGACTGTGCTGCCAATATCTCTACTTGTACTGACTATGGACAGTATTCCTGCCTGCTCTGCTGACGCTGTCTACGTTCCTGCCTGCTGCCTGGACCGATGCTCTCCTCTGTGGACCACTATACTACTAAAAGCACAGGCAATCTTTTGTTTACCCTTTGCTCAGCAAAATGTATTTTGGTGTGTAATTGGTATGTACAGTAAATGCTATGTGTTAGCGATGGGCCTTCAACAATGTGATAGGTTGGCAGGAATTTATGTGTCTCTAGAACACCTGGAGGTGCTGCTTGGATGTTGAGCCTCTCTATGTGGCTATTCTGTGTAAAAGTCTCACACATGTGGTATCGCCATACTCAAGAGGAGTAGCAGAGTGTATTTTGGGTTATCATTTTTGCTATGTACATGCTATGTGTTAGAAATATCTTATAAATTGACAACTTTGTGTAAAAAAAAAAAAAAGTTTATTTTTTTTCCCACATTTTCCAAAAACATATGGAAAAAAATGACCTGTTCAAAATACTCATAATGCCGCATAGAATATACATTGGGGTGTTTGCTTTCCAAAATGGGGTCATTTTCTGGGCGTTTCCATTGTCCTGGTGCCCCAGGTGCTCCAGGGCCTTCAAAAGTGTGATAGGTAGGAATGAAATTAGATGTGTAATTGCTCCTAGAAAGCCTGGAGGTGCTACTTGGATGTTGGGCCTCTGTATGTGGCCAGGCTGTGTAAAGGTCTCACACACGTGGTATCGCCATGCTCAGTAGCAGAATGTATTTTGGGATGTAATTGCAAGTATGCATGTGCTGTGTGAGAGAAATAACTTGTTAATGACAATTTTGTGTATAAAAAAAAAATAAAATAATAATTTTCCTAAGAATTGTGTGGAAAAAAAATTACAACTCACCTTGTCTCTTACTAAATACCTTGGAATGTCTACTTTCTGAAAAGGGGTAATTTGAGTGGGTATTTGTACTGTCCTGGCTTGTTAGTATCTCAAGAAATGAGATAGGCTGTCAGTACATCAGGTGTGATCAATTTTCAATCATTGGCACCATGACTTGTAGACTTTATAGGTTTCACAGAGACTAAATAGCCACTAATTTGGGTTATTTTTACCAAAGATATGTAGCAGTATACATTTTGGCCCAAATTTATGAAGAAAAATTACTTATTTGCAAAATTTAACAACAAAAAGGTGGGGTTTTTTTCAAAATTTTCAGCTCTTTTTTTGCTTATATTGCAAAAAAAAAAAAAAACACAGGGGTGATTAAATACCACCAAAAGAAAGCTCTATTTGTGAGAAAAAATGATGAAAAATTTGTTTGGGTACAGTGTAGCATGACTGAGTAATTGTCATTCAAAGTGTGAGAGCGCTGAAAGCTGAAAATTGGTCTCGGCAGAAAGGGTGTATAAGTGCCCTGTATTGAAGTGGTTAAAGAATAACTGCAACATTGGTACAATTGTCCCTTAATCATTTCCATCACCCCCTTAAATGCAGCCTGCCAACTTACCATCCTCCTCAGTCCATTGATCTTTGCTTTGCAATCCTTCCAGACAGCTGAAAGGTTCCTATGAATAAGCTGTACTATGCTGGTCTGCCATAGGTCACCATAAGTATGGCTTGCCCATAGAAATGCACAATAAAAGTTTGCTCTGGAGGGGCCTATTTTGGAAGAAGGGCTAGGCAGGGCCACACGGGGAAGATTGCTGAATCAAGGAAAAAAGTAAGTATTTGAGCTGATGTGTTACACACTGAGGTTGGGAAGAATTAAAAGAGGTTATAAAGTGTCAAGGTTTTTCACTTTTAATACGTTCTATGGTTAAGGTGAAAAACCTCCTGTGGTGCACCAGCCCCCAGAGCCCCCCTAATACTTACCTGAGCCCGATCTTTCCTGCGCCGGAGAGGAGCACACCCGCTCCAGCCAGTGTCTCGGGTCCTGATTGGATAGATTGATAGCAGCGCAGCCATTGGCTCCCGCTGCTATCAATCAAATCCAATTATGCAGCAGCTGGGGGGGGGGGGGCTTAATCCTGCTATCTGTGTCAATGAACGCAGCAGCAGGACACGGGAGCGCGCCCGCACAGGAGGGACTGAGGGGCCCCAGAAGAGGAGGATCGGGGCCACTCTGTGCAAAACCGCTGCACAGAGGAGGTAAGTATGTCATGTTTGTTATTTTTTTAAAAAAGCAAACCTTTACAACCCCTTTAATTAATCAACAATTGTACCAAAAGTACTCCTTTTACTTTGCCCTGCATTGGTAACGTGACAGTGTCCCTTTAAATGATAACTGTACCCATGGTACAATGGTCCTTTAATTAAAAACAAAAATATATATATATAGTAAATTGTAAAAAATAATAAAAACAATGAATTGTAAAAAAAAAAAAAACAACTACTGACACAGTCAACGCCTCATCAGTGCCCATCAGTGCCACCTATCAGTGCCCATCAGTGCTGTATATTAGTGCCACTGTCAAATGACATGAAAAAAAAGTTTTGGCGAGTACTTAAATACTCAGTATTTGTACTCGGTCTTAAAGAAGTGGTATTGGTGCAACCATAGTGCATACCTCCCAAACTTGGAACTTGAGAATGAGGGACACCTAGGGATGGAAAAGACATGTGGAGTGCACTGTGGCAAAAATGCACTGAATATTGAGGTTTTCTTAAAGGAGCGAGTTTAAAGTGGTATTAAAAACTCAAAAGAAAACATTTATTTTATCGCAGCTTTCCAATTCTTAAACATGATGGCTGCATTAGTTCTCTTTTTTAGGCTTTATTTCCTTTATTTTCACCTGGCAATCCTACCAGTAAAGCCTCGTACACACGGTGCGACGGTCGTATGACCAAATGGCTGAAATCGTATGTTGGCTGTTGTATCTTGCGTACTTGGTGGAAAAATGGACTGTATGAAGCATTTGTCCAATCGCTCTTCCACCCACCTGCAGCCTGAAAAAGAGGATAAAGGCAGAGACCTGTACTTTAACCACTTCCCGACCGCGTCCCGTGTTTTCACGGCGGCAGTCGGGATGCTGAGCGCGAATCGACATAAAAAGGTGGCGATCTGCAAACAGCCACTAGGGGGCGCGCGCCCGCCACACTCCTGAGGTGTGTGCCCGCGGCTCGGGTGTACCCGATGTCCGCCGGCCAGGCCGCGATGAGCGGCCACAGGGAAAGAACGGGGAACCGCTGATGTAAACACGGCGGTCCCCCGCTCTGTTAGTAGGGGCATGAGAGATCTACTGATCCCTGTCACTGGGATCAGTTAGATCTCTCATGCCCATGTTAGCCCAACCCCCCCACAGTAAGAACACACCCAGGGAACACAGTTAACCCCTAGCTCTCCCCCCCAGGTTAACCCCTTCACTGCCAATGACATTTATACAGTAATATGTGGACATTTAAATTTCTGATCGCTGAATAAATGTCATTGGTCCCAAAAAAGTGTCAAAAATGTCCGACATGTCCGCTGCAATATTGCAGTACCGCTAAAAATCGCAGATCGTCACCATTACTAGTAAAAAATAAAAAAAAATAAAAACCCCAGAAATTAATTCTCACCATCTGTAAACGTGGCCACTTTTGCGCAAACCAATCAATAAACGCTGATTGCGATTTTTTTTATCACAAATATGAGGAATTATATAAATCGGCCAAAAACGGTGAAAAAAACATTTTTTTTATATTTTTTTTTTGGATTTGAATTTTAGCAAAAAGTAAGAAATTTGGGTTTTTTTGCAAAATGGTCGCTCTTCTTTTGTTTATAGCGGCGATCAGAAATGACGCAGAGACGATCAAATGCCACCAAAAGAAAGCTCTATTTGTGGGAAAAAAAAGACGCAAATTTTGTTTGGGTGCAACGTCGCACGTCCGCAAAATTGTCAGTTAAAGCGACGCAGCGCCGAATCGCAAAAAGTGCTCTGGTCCTAAAGCTGGGAAACCTTCCGGTTGGTAAGTGGTTAATGGAGTTGTATGCCAGACCAACCTCAAGCGCTGATTGTAAAAATGTCCAGGATATTGGCTAGAGCTGGGGACACAGGAGAGAAAACGTTTCTAAGCAAATGGCACAAACTTCCCTCATATCCTCTTATATGTAGCATTCGTGGTCTTGTGGTCTTCACCAAGGTCTGAACCACACCGGATGAGAATCCCTGCACCATTAGTCCGGTTGATTCAATAGCCAGGCTATTAAGAGTCTCACTGGATTGGGGTGCTGCCGTTGACATTGGCATAAAAGATCTTGTTTGACTGGAAACAGGATTGGTGGTGCTAAAGACATCTGGGGAAGCAATGAAAACCAAGGCCTCTTCGACATGTGGAAAGCACCTGTATGGCATAAACGTGTTCTGTTCAAATCTTCAGAAGAATCTTCATAATCAAGAACACTAGAGGAAGACAAACACCAACGGAAAAAAGCCATGGCACTGTGAATCCACCTTCTATCACTTCACCTTTGTACCTTGTTACAAATACCGAAAGCTGTGTGTTCAGTGGACTCTCTGTAAGCTTCCGCTGGAATGCACCATAGAGCCAACACAAATTGAGGTATGTATTGTTGGAAAATAGTTTGCCTAACTGATTCGTTAGTGGATCCTACTTTTCCAGTAAGTAGACTGCTGTTAACTGTCTGTAAGCGGCTCTCCACCCAGTGAAAAGTTTATGTTACGAAAAGTAGCAGGAAAAGACAGACACTTGGTGCTCGATTGGTAGGCAATGTACGCTACTGCTGTCTTGGTGTCAATCATCAATTTCACTTGGGCCTCTTGGAGAAATGATCCTGAAAGGCTTGCAAGGCTAGAAAAAACTGCCTTAATTTAAGTCAGCCAGAGCATCTGCATTCCTCTAGGCTCCAACGCCCTTGCACTTGTCTCCTCAGACTGGAGGCAGACTGGCATCTGACATTAGAATTATTCCATCTCCTGGGCTGAGAGGCACGCCACAAAAGAGGCACACCGGTGTCCAAAACTCCCGTTATTACTAATTTGCGCAGACACAAAGACCCTTTGATCCATAGGCAGCCCATCCCATTGACTGAGGAAGCCAAATTGAAAAGCCCCCATGTGCCACCTGGCCCAAGTCAGCACTGGAATGGCCACTGTAAAATGTACCACTGGGAACAATGCAATCCCTCACTGACATAAATGCTGTCTCCATGACTCTTCATACACAGATTTTCATTTTGCAAACTTGGCAGTTTTGGAAAACCACTTGACATATTTGGGCATGAAAAACGACGCCAAGATCGTTCACAGATTAAGAAGGGGTTAACTGTTTTTCCTGTTTGTTCACTAGTCAACTGAACTTGGAAAAAGGATTTCTAGGACAAGGTTGTGATGCTTTGCCAGCTCCTGGCTTACACCTGCGACAATCGAAAGTCGTCCAAGTAGTGGTAGAGCCTTATCCCCACATACAAATTACTGCCACTGCTGCCAACAAAATGTTCAAAAAGTTTCTTGGTGCTGTGTCAGTTCTAAAAATGGCAAACACCTGAACTGGAAGTGACAGCCGGTCACTGCAAATCTCAGATGTCTTTGGTGTTACGCACCTATTAGCATATGGAAGTATACATCAGCCAGGTCAATTGACTCTAACCGGTCCTCATGCTGAACTATTGCCATGTCTGTTTGCACAAATTCCATCTTTAACCTTTTGTTGTGTATGTACCCATTTGCTTTCTTCAAACCCAGACAGTAGGGAAAGCTCCTGATGCCTTGGGTGCTAGAAAAAATGTGGAAAAAACCCAGATTTTTTCTTTTGGAGGCACCAGCACTATGGACTTGTTGCAGTATAATTCTGATACGTAATCTTGAAGTAATTCTTTCGTCTTGAGATCTGGTGGTCATGAATGAAAGGATTTTGTGATTTTACTCCCAGCTAACTGTCTTTGATGTTTGTCGCCCAAACCCTCTAAAAAAGGAGGCTATCCTGGCTCCCACTGAAAGACACTGGTTGGGCCCAATTTCCACATATCTAGCAACCTGCTCTGGGTTTGATTCCATGCAAACAGGAGGTTTGAGCGCCCTTCACTGTGATCTGGTGAATTTCAGCCTGGCCTATAAGATTTGACCTCCTGAACCCTTCTGAAGATCAACTGACTTGAGCAAAAAGACGGCTGCTTCCTCTTATTAGACTGTGGCCACACTCTGGACATTTCTTCTGTCACTCACTTCGTCCAACGTTTTGCCAAACAACAACCTCCCATTATGGAGAATGTTACAAAGAGCTTGTGTGGAAGCTTCATCCACCCTCCAGTGGCGCCACCACAAGGTTCTCATTGCTGTGACTTAATGCGCCAGCCCTAGAACTAGGTCTATTGAAGCCTCGGCCAAAAGTCAGTAGCCAGGTTCAAGTCCTCCAGAACCATGCCCATTCCTGCCTGAATTAAAGGGCATTTCTTAATGCTTTCAACATCACAGTTAACGCTGTTGCTAGTCAACAGGCAAAAAACCTGCCACCGTATAGATTTTCTGCAAGTCTGCGGACCAGTTTACCACAATTTGAGTTGAAGCGGTCTTTCTGCATGCACATTTTTGAGGTGTTCAGGTGCTTTTTCAATGTATTTTGCCATGTTATAGACGTGTTCTATAGAGAAAAAAATGTGACATGTTCTCCTTAGTTAACTGTACTGGTGTGGCATAGGCCATTGGAATCCATGGTAAACTCCGTTCCTGCATCTTTGACTCCAATAAAAACACATTGGACTGCATCCGGTGTGAACCAGCCTTGAGTCCACTTTCCAGTCCGTAGGATTCCTAAAGGTATTCAAAGGCAAAGACACTTGCGCACCAGATGCTGGCAGGCCCCATCCACTCCTGGAAGTGCGTTGCTTAAACATGTATCAGCCAACTTTATTGGATAAAGCTTGGAGACCATTACTGTAAATTGGTCTTCTTATCACATCTCTTCCATTTTCATCAATGAACTTTTAACTCTGTCACTATGGGAAAAGAAGTCCTTCCTTTTACACATTTGGTAATATCTGCATGCGTTTGCGATGGTTATGCCTGTGTCTTGCCTGTGACATGGATATTTACTGCATACTTTCCGCTACAGCCTCTAGGCTTTGTAATTTGTGCATCCACTTCCATATCCATATCCATTGGCATTTGAGGCAATCCATGCCCATTAATCGCCAATATGCCTAGGGCAAGGCATTTCCTATTGCGCTGATTAAAACACATGTGAGCCATTTCCACATGAGCTGCTTGTGGAGCATGAAAGCCACCCTGTGTGGGAATGCAGGTTGTCCTGGTCGGGGGATTACCAGTGGCGGGTCTTATGTTTTCTGGAATGTTTGCATTTAGGGCTTCTGCTCCTAAAATTATGCAAAACACCATACTTTTTGCATTCCTTGACCACTCTTTTGAAGACATGTCCCATGCCGCCCCTCATAACTTTGCTAAACTTCTGTGCCACTGACAGGTGTGGTGAGCTCAAATTTGCAAAAAAAGTATGGAAAAAAACATAATTGTGTCACCAAGAATAAAACAGGTACACTGTCCCTTTAATGCCCATCTGCTTTCATCTACTTACTTCAGAAGCAGCAGCAGGTGAGGTCAGTAGCCTTCCAGAAGCATACAGGAGACACAGATTCTGAGACAAAAAACAGCCAGACTATCTAATCCCTGGGAACACAGCACAGCAGTGGAGCAAACAGCAACAAGTCTTCATTGCACTAGAGAAAACTGGCAGGCAGTGGCGGCTGGTGAAGTTTTTGGATGGGGGGGCGCCAGGCCCCGCCCTTCTTTTTGACCCCTCCTACTTCTAATAAGCCCCACCCCTTATAGAATCCACCCACTCTGTCCCCTGTATTCCACATATTGTGTCAGGAGTATACAGCTCAGCATCACAGGACACAGTATACAGCTCAGCATCACAGGACACAGTATACAGCTCAGCATCACAGGACACAGTATACAGCTCAGTATCACAGGACACAGTATAAAGCTCAGCATCACAGGATACAGTATACTGCTCAGCATCACAGGGCACAGTATACAGCTCAGCATCACAGGATACAGTATACTGCTCAGCATCACAGGGCACAGTATACAGCTCAGCATCACAGGGCACAGTATACAGCTCAGCATCACAGGGCATAGTATACAGCTCTGCATCACAGGGCACAGTATACAGTGAAACAGGTGGGGGCAGTTATGTAGCCAGTGACACAGGTATGGCCAGTTATGCAGCCAGTGACACAGGTGGGGCAGTTTGCAGCCAGTGACACAGGTGGGGGCAGTTTGCAGACAGTGACACAGGTGGGGGCAGTTTGCAGCCAGTGACACAGGTGGGGGCAGTTTGCAGCCAGGACACAGTGACCGACGTTTGACGGGGAGGACATAGTGACCGACGTTTGACGGGGGTGGACACAGTGACCGACGTTTGACGGGGGTGGACACAGTGACCGACGTT
>BLSH010033286.1:814369-834909 GCA_018402905.1 Glandirana rugosa
TTCCCCCCTGACTCCTGTGACTACATTTCCTCCCTGACACTACACTTCTCCCCCTCGACGCTACACTTCCCACCCGACTCCTGTGACTACATTTCTTTACATCAGTGTCCTCAGCCCACCCTTCACATCGCAGCTCCCCCTCTTCACATCACTGTCCCTCCTTTACATCAGTGTCCTCAGTCCCCCCTTCACATCACAGCTCCCCCTCTTCACATCACTGTCCCTCCTTTACATCAGTGTCCTCAGCCCACCCTTCACATCGCAGCTCCCCCTCTTCACATCACAGTCCCTCCTTTACATCAGTGTCCTCAGTCCCCCCTTCACATCGCAGCTCCCCCTCTTCACATCACAGTCCCTCCTTTACATCAGTGTCCTCAGCCCCCCGTCACATCACAGTGAGCAATTTTTGCTATTGCAAACATTTCTGTGGTAGGCTTGAAGGTAAGAGGAGGGTGCTGCAGCAACCATCAGCTAGAAACATCCTAGAACAACATACGGTACATATTACCAGTACACCAAAGATCTTCAAATAACATCCAAATGATGCTGCACAGGAACCCTTTGTCGGGTATGTCTAATGAAGGGTGCTTGCATGTCCCTAAAACTTTATTTGAAGATCCCCAGTGTGCTGGCAATATGTACATTATCTCACAAAAGTGAGTACTCCCCTCACATTTTTGTAAATATTTTATTATATCTATATTATTATATCTTTTCATGTGACAACACTGAAGAAATTACACTTTGCTACAATGTAAAGTAGTGAGTGTACAGCTTGTATAACAGTGTAAATTTGCTGTCCCCTCAAAATAACTCAACACACAGCCATTAATGTCTAAACCACTGGCAACAAAAGTGAGTACACCCCTAAGTGAAAATGTCCAAATTGGGCCCAGTTAGCCATTTCCCCTCTCCAATGTCATGTGACTTGTTAGTGTTACAAGGTCTCAGGTATGAATAGGGAGCAGGTGTGTTAAATTTGGTGTTATCGCTCTCTCTCTCTCATAGTGGTCACTGGAAATTCAACAGGCCACCCCATGGCAAAGAACTCTCTAAGGATCTGAAAAAAAGAATTGTTGCTCTACATAGGCCTAGGCTATAAGAAGATTGCCAAGACCCTGAAACTGAGCTGAAACAGGCCTCGCCATGGTCGACCAAAGAAGTTGAGTACACATGCTCAGTGTCATATTCAGAGGTTGTCTTTGGGAAATAGATGTATGAGTGCTGCCAGAATTGCTGCAGAGGTTGAAGGGGTGGGGGGGTCAGCCTGTCATGCTCAGACCATATGCCACACACTGCATCAAATTGATTTGCATGGCTGTTGTCCCAGAAGGAAGCCTCTTATTATGATGATGAACAAGAAAGCCCACAAATAGTTTGTTAAAGACAAGCAGACTAAGGACATGGATTTCTGCAATCATGTCCTGTTGTCTGACGAGACCAAGATAAACTTATTTGGTTCAGAAGGTGTCAAGCATGTGTGGTAGCAACCAGGTGGGGAGTACAAAGACAAGTGTGTCTTGCCTACAGTCAAACATTGTGGTGGGAGTGTCATGGTCTGGGGCTGCATAAGTGCTGCTGGCACTAGGGAGCTACAGTTCATTGGGGGAACCATGAATGGCAACATGTACTGTGACATACTGAAGCAGAGCATGATCTCCTCCCTTCGGAGACTGGGCCACAGCTCCAAGATGACCACTGCCTTGCTAAAGAAGCTGAGGGTAAAGGCAATGGACTGGCCAGGCATGTCTCCAGACCTAAACCCTATTGAGCACCTGTGGGGCATCCTCAAATGGAAGGTGAAGGAGCGCAAGGTCTCTAACATCCACCAGCTCTGTGATGTCGTCATGGAGGAGTGGAAGAGGACTCCAGTGGCAACCTGTGACTCTCTGGTGAACTCCATGCCCAAGAGGAATAAGGCAGGGCTGGAAAATAATGGTGGCCAGGGCCAGTATAAGGCAGGGGCAGAAGGGGAGGACGGCCTGGGCGCTACAATTTCTGGAGGAGGGGGGGCGCCATCAGGGGGGACAGCCCATACGGCTGTCCCTAGGTTGCTCTTGCTGCTGTTCAGCAGGGAAGGAAGGGGGGTGAGCGGCTGAGACAGAGAAAAGACAGAGTGCCGCGATCTACAAAGCTGTAGCACTAAAACAAGAACAAAACTTTCCCCGGCCGAGCGGACTCTTTCTTCATTTTCGGGTGTGTAGTAACCTCCTGTCATTTTCAACAAGTACATGTAGTTCTGCCCTCTTCTATATCAATCCGCCGGGCAGACCGGAACAACATGTACTTGTCGCAAATGACAGGAGATTACTATGCGGCGGCACCCGAAAATGAAGAAAGAGTCCGCTCGGCTGGGGAAAGTTTTGTTCTTGTTTTAGTGCTACAGCTTTGCAGATCGTGGCGCTCTGTCTTCTCTCTGCCTCCCCCACCCACCTCCCTTCTTTCTGAGGGATTCCTCTGACTGGGATCGCTCAGTGACCCCAGGACCAGAAGCCAGCCCCAGTAGCCAGCCCCAGAAGCCAGCCCCCGGACCAGTAGCCAGCCCCAGTAGCCAGGACCAGTAGCCAGCCCCAGCCCCAGTAGTCAGCCCCAGGACCAGTAGCCAGCCCCCAGGACCAGTAGCCAGGACCAGTAGCCAGCCCCAGTAGCTAGCCCCAGGACTAGTAGCCAGGACCAGTAGCCAGCCCCAGTAGCCAGCCACAGTAGCCAGCTCCAGGACCAGTAGGCAGCCCCAGGACCAGTAGCCAGCCCCCAGGACCAGTAGCCAGCCCCAGGACCAGTTGCCAGGACCAGTAGGCAGCCCCCAGAACCAGTAGCCAACCCCAGGACCAGCAGCCAGGACCAGTAGCCAGCCCCAGGATCAGTAGCCAGCCCCCAGGACCAGTAGCCAGCCCCCAGGACCATCAGCCGGGCCTCAGAACCAACAGCCAGCCCCCAGAACCAGCAGCCAGCCCCCGGACCAATAGCCAGCTCCCAGGACCAGCAGCCAGCCCTTAGGACCAGTAGCCTCCCCCCAGGACCAGCAGCTAGCCCCCAGGATGAGTAGCTAGCCCCAAGACCAGTAGCTAGGACCAGCAGCCAACCCCCAGGACTAGTAGCCAGCCCCAGGACCAGCTTCCAGCCCCAGGACCAATAGCCAGCCCCCAGGACCAGCAGCCAGCCCCCAGGACCAGCAGCCAGGCCCCAGAACCAACAGCCAGCCCCCAGGACCAGCAGCCAGGCCCCAGCAGCCAGACCCCAGGGCCCAGCAGCCAGACCCCAGGCCCCAGCAGCCAGACTCTTGGCCCCAGCAGCCAGACCCTAGGACCAGCAGCCAGGATCCAGCAGCCAGACCCCAGAGCCTAGCAGCCAGGCTCCAGCAGCCAGACCCAAGCAGCTAACCCTAGGTCCCAGAAGCTAGACCTCATGACCAGTAGCTAGCCCCCAGGACCAGTAGCCAACCCCCAGGACCAGTAGCCAGCCCCCAGGAGCAGTAGCCAGACCCCAGGCCCAGCAGCCAAATCCCAGGACCACAGGCCAGATCCCAGGACCAGCAGCCAGACTCCAGCAGCCAGCTCCCAGGACCAGCAGCCAGGCCCCAGCAGCCAGACCCCAGGCCCTAGCAGCCAGACTTTTGATTCTAGCAGCCAGACCCTAGGATCAGCAGCCAGACTCCAAACCCCAGAGCCCAGCAGCCAGGCTCGGCAGCCAGACCCCAGGACCAGCAGCCCAGCCCCAGCAGCCAGGCCCAAGCAGCCTAATCCCAGGCCCCAGCAGCTAGATTCCATGACCAGCAGCCAGACCCCAGGATCAGCAACCCAGCCTCAGAAGCCAGGACCCAGTTCTAAAAGCCAGGCTCCAGGACCAGCAGCCAGGTATCAGAACCAGCAGCCAGCCCCAGGAGGACCAGCAGCTAGTTCCAGTACCCATTATGTAAGGTAAGTGAAGTCTTCTAGTGCTGGGCCTGGACATCAAAGTAATATTGTTTATTTTTACTATTGTTCAGTGACACTCTAATGTAGTCCCAAATGGGGCCTGGAGGTAGGGGTGCTGAAATGAATCGATGCATCCTCATTCGGTAGTCTGTGATGCGGCATCGATGCAGCGACTGCCCATAATTGATTATGGTGACGTCATCCGACTTGTGCGCAACTCAGCGCAACCTCTGCACAACGTGACTGGCAAATGACTTAGTAGTCAATGCAAGTCGCCCCCAAAGTCGTACAGGAACCTTTTTCTAAGTCGAAGCGACTTGAGTCGCTCCGACTTTGAACAGTTACAATTGCAGTGCATGGAGGCGACTTGTCAAGTCTCCCATGTGTGAACCGAGCCAGCACTGTTGCCACTTCTTCCCGCATGTCTTCCTAATTTTCTCACCTGTGATTAACCCAAATTACATTTTTAATTAGTACATTTGTCCAATTATCCTTCGAGTTACGTAGCAACATACCGCAGTGCCTCTCTCTGCGCTCGTTACCGCCCAGCCTGCCGCCCACCTCTCTCCTCTCCGGCAGACGTCAGCAGTGGATTCTCAGCCCCATCCGCTGACTGTAGCTGACAGGTCAGAAGACACACCCACTGACACCCCTCACACCCACCCACTAATACCCCTCACCACCCACTGACACCCATGTGCCCTAATCGTGATGCATCACGGAATCATATTGAATCGTTGACCTGATAATCGTAATCTAATTGTGAGGCCAGTGAAGATGCGCACCCCTACCTGGAGGGGTCTCTTTCAATCAGAGACTCTCCAATGGTCACAGAAAGGGCCTCTGTTAGATAGACCAACCTCCAGGTCCCATTAGACTCTGTTGTAGTCTCCAATGGGGCCTGGTGGGGCCTCTTTCTGACATAGACTCTCAAATGGACACAGAGAGGATCTCTGTTAGAGAGACCCCCCTCCAGGATCCATTAGACCCCATTATAGTCTCTAATGGGGCATGGTGGAGAGTCTAACAGACTCTCTAATGGATACCAAGAGGGCCTTTGTTAGAGAAAGCCCCCCTCCAGGTCCCATTAGACCCCGTTGTAGTCTCTAATGGGGCCTGGTGGGGTCTCTTTTGAACAGACTCTCTTCAGAGGCCCTTTTTGTGTTCATTAGAGAGACCCCCCTCCAGGTCCCATTAGAGTACTCTGCTTATTTGTTTAATGTTAAGAGATCATGGGAGGATCCCTAAGGGGAGGGGAGGAGTTAGTAAGTCCACGCCCATGGGGGCAGTTTGCCATCTTCGCCCCGGGCACCAAATGACCTTGTCCCGGCCCTGATGGTGACCACATAAAATATGGACATTGGGCCCAATTTGGACATTTTCACTTAGGGGTGTACTCATTTTGTTGCCAGCGGTTTAGACATTAATGGCTGGGTGTTGAGTTATTTTGAGGGGACAGCAAATTTACACTGTTATACAAGCTGTACACTCACTACTTCACATTGTAGCAAAGTGTAATTTCTTCAGTGTTGCCACTGAAAAGATATAATAAAATATTTACAAAAATGTGAGGGGTGTACTAACTTTTGTGAGATACTGTACATTGTTCCCTTCACCTCACAGTACAATCTCCTTAACAAAAAGTTCCCCATTTACATCACAGATCTCCCTTCACCTCACAGTACCCCCCTATGGTCATGGTTCCCTTCCTCAGCCCCCACCCCCCTTCACAGCCCCCCTTTACTTACGACCCCTTCACATCAGAGTCCCCCCACTTTACATCACAGCCCCCCCATTACATCACAGCCCCCCCTTACATTACAGTCTCCCTTGCCCTATCCTTTTAAATTAGCGCCCTAGCCTTTTTTTTAACTTTAGTTGGGGTTTGAGATCATAAAAACTTTCAAAAATATCAACTTTCAAACTATTTTGTCATGTTTCCATTTTTTTAATCAAACTACATTTTGTCATGTAAATGCTTAATATCATGTATGATATACAAAACTGAATATTTTCAGCAAATGTCTAATAACAGAAGAAATTAATAATATTAGAGATGGGGTGTTTCACGCTGTATAAATTTGCAGAGTCATGATACAAGGGAAGTATGTATAAAATATTATTTTAGATAACGGATCACTATTGTAGTAACTGCATGGAATTGCTATAGTTTTGCAAACTATACTTTATTTGTTTCACATGCATAATGTAGGGCTATTTCTGTTACATTTGACATTTATTGTGAAAATTCTGTCTGAAGCTTTTCAATCTAGTTAACATAAAAACATATCCAAATTCCAAAGACAAACATGCCCATATGGATGTCAAGCTGATCCAATGGCTTCAGTACTTTCTTGGTCACTTAGATTTGATTCTGACATGTGGATATTCTAGGTCAGCATTGCAGCTATAGACAGCCAGGTCACTAGTATTTTGGCAATGGCAGCATTTATAGTTGTCTTCTGTGCAAGAGGATGAATAGCGATTAACTGAAATAACATAAGAATATGTTGGACTGGTGGGTAATCAAGGCACCATGTTCTTTAGTAGCATGGATGTTTAGGCAAAAGCTAACTAAGGCAGGCCATACACAGTTCGAATCTTGGTCAGTTACTGCTGAATCTGCCGAAATTTGAACCATGTATGGGCAAGCTGAATGTACCAAGTTGATCGATCGATCAACTTGGGTACAACCAGCATGCCGCGGGTTTACCTCCGATTATCGCTAGCGGCTGCTATAGCCGCTAGCAATAATCACTGCCTTCTCCCTAGAATGTGGCATAGAGTAGGATTAGAGTTAGTTAGTTTTTGCTTAAACTTCCACTTTAACCTTTTCGCTGCCAGAGCCATTTGTGCATTTTGTTTGCACACATGTTTAAAAAAAATAATTTTAGGCCTGAAAATTACTCAAAATCCCTAAACATTATGTTTTCTGAAAGCAGACACCCTAGAGAAAAAAATAAGGGTCCTTTCACATGTACGGATCATTTGGATCCTTTCACATGCACAGACCGTTCAGGCCCGACTGTCAGTTTTTCTGAACGGACACTGCACTGTCCTCTATGGAGCGACGGATGTCAGCGATGATATGTCCGCTGACATCCGATCTGCTAAACACAGACGGATGGAAACCCTATTTTCCATCTGTCTGGCGGATCGGATGAACACGGACAGACAGTCCGTGTTCATCCGATCCCCAATAGAGGAGAGCGGAGCTCTGACAGGTCCGTTTCTGAACGGAGTGCAGAGACGGTCCTGTCATCCGCCAGTTCCAGTAATCCATGTCCTTAGTCTGCTTGTCTTCAGCAAACTGTTTGCGGGCTTTCTTGTGCATCATCTTTAGAAGAGGCTTCCTTCTGGGATGACAGCCATGCAGACCAATTTGATGCAGTGTGCGGGGTATGGTCTGAGAACTGACAGGCTGACCCCCCACCCCTTCAACCTCTCCAGCAATGCTGGTAGCACTCATACGTCTATTTCCCAAAGACAACCTTTGGATATGATGCTGAGCACGTGCACTCAACTTCTTTGGTTGACCATGGTTAGTATCTGAGTGGAATCTGTGCTGATAAACTGCTTTATGGTTTTGGCCACTGTGCTGCAGCTCAGTTTCAGGGTCTTGGCAATCTTCTTATAGCCTAGGCCATCTTTATGTAGAGCAACAATTCTTTTTTTCAGATCCTCAGAGAGTTCTTTGCCATGAGGTGCCATGTTGAACTTCCAGGGACCAGTATGAGAGAGTGAGAGTGATAACACCAAATTTACCACACCTGCTCCCCATTCACACCTGAGACCTTGTAACACTAATGAGTCACATGACACCGGGGAGTGAAAATGGCGAATTGGGCCCAATTTGAACATTTTCACTTAGGGGTGTACTCACTTTTGTTGCCAGCGGTTTAGACATTAATGGCTGTGTGTTGTTATTTTGAGAGGACAGCAAATTTACACTGTTATACAAGCTGTACGCTCACTACTTTACATTGTAGCAAAGTGTAATTTCTTCAGTGTTGTCACATGAAAAGATATAATAAAATATTTACAAAAATGTGAGGGGTGTACTTACTTTTGTGAGATACTGTACTATATATTACTATTTTAAAAGTTTATCTATGGTCAAAATGTAAAATCATATTCATTTCCACATTGAATTTGTATTATTTGTGCTCTTAGCCCCTCCTAATAATCTGAATGATCTTGAAGTCTGCAAATGTTTTCTTGAAGAATCCCACACATTTAATTCTGTGACACATATTTACTATATCCTGTGAATATGCACTGCTGTGTCACCCATTTCAGAGAAACCTGCTGTCTCAGCTATAGCTATATCTCTGGACATTTTAAAGAGGAGCTGTTTCAAGAGGCACAGACAGTACAGAAAACACACCACATCACCACAGCTTGCAGGCAGCATGGTACCATGGGATATGTAGTTCTTAGAAATTGAAAGTAAACTGCAGAGGAGAAGCTGCAAAGCATGCAGGGAATACAGGAAGCCATGAAAAGAGATGACCAGCAGACAGGCAGAACTCACAACATGAAAGGAGATTTTTCAGGTAAGCTTACAGTATATTGGACTGTCAAAAAATACCAGTTGCTTGAATTGTTATTACAATGCTGATATTATAAAATGAAAGTGTATGTTGTGACTAAATATATCCTTTGAAAGGTTTGCATATGTCATAGAAAGCATCAGTTCAATCACCCTGTGAACCAAAGGCAATAACTCCCAGATAATAGACTGCAGGGGATATATAAGAATCTGTAGCTCCCCCTAGCAGAGGCATCATGGCCATTTCCCCCAGCCAGTGGCCTACAGTGGAGATAACCCTTAAAACTGGTAATTCACTTAGATTTTCAAACAAATGTTAATACAAAAGAAAAAAAACAGTAACCCCTTATCTTCATCTTCCCATTGTATCTGACTTGTATTTGAATTCCTCTTCCATCTGTGTATGACCTTGCCTAGTGCACCATTACTAAGATCCATGGTTTGACCCCCGTAAAGCGGAGTTCCACACTGTTTTTTGTTTATTAAAAGTCAGCAGCTACAAAAAGTGTAGCTGCTGACTTTTAATAAACAGTAACTTCCCTGTCTCCCGGTCCAGCGACGGCTGCTCCCGAAGCCTCGCTCGTCTCGTTGCCCCTTACCGACGGCCCCGCCATTCCTAGTGTGGGCACCCGGCCCGGCTTCACGGCCGGGCACCCACTGCGCATGCGTGAGTCGCGCTGCGCATCCCTAGTGGCCAGGCAATCTTGTGGGACCTGTGACGTGTCCCAGAAGATTGCCAGGAGGGAGGGGCCGCCTAGGAGGAGAGGAAGAGTCGCCTAGGCAGCCCAGAGGCAGAAGGTGGAAGAGGGACAGGAAGTCCCTCTGAAACCTGGGGACACCCCCCCCAAAAAAAAATTACATGCCAAATGTGGCATGTAAAGGGGTGAGGATGCTTAAAGCGGAAGTTCCATTTTTGGGTGGAACTCCCCTTTAATATCAGAATGTTTCTTCAATCCAAAATATTGTGCCAATAATGAAATTACCTTGTACTTTTCAAAAATGGGTTTTTCATACTATCCTGGCATTTTTACTTGATATGTTTTATAACAGAAATAAAACCAACAACTCAGTGGTTATAAAATAGCACTAAAAGAAAGTTCTGTCTTAAAAATGATGCAAAACTAATTTGGGTACACCATGACCGAGTGTCAGTCAATCATAGCACTCAAAACTGAAAAATGGCTTGGTAACGAAGAGGTAATATACGTTGGTATTCAAGCAGTTAAATAGCATCCGCAAGGAACTAGTTTATAAATATAGTAGTTTATGAATAATAAAAGATCTATCAGAATCCTCCATTAAACAAAGACATTGCACCAGGCCAGCATAAGTGCAAGGTCCCAGAATTTCAGGTATTGCTTTAGCCCTCTGCATTTCTCCAAAGTAAAGTACAGGACGGGCTCCTTTTAGCTCCAAAGCTCCCCTTATATTCCTTTGGTGCCATGACATCCAAATACGCATGCGCACTCCAGATCAGCACATATTGTACTCTCAGAACTGTTTTTGTTATCCCCCATGTGTTCCACGCTCCCGCTGGCAGCGAGCAGAGTGTCTATCTAAAACAGGAGGAAGACTACACACACAATAAAGGAGAAGCCTACGGCTGGCCATACATTATACAATTTTCTTGTACAATTTTCCTTTAGATTTACCCAAACCATATAATATGAGGTCAAACCTAAACACTTTCTCAATTTGTATGCAATCAGGCAGGCCCTTGTACTACATAGTTGTAGGGAAAAGGAAATTGAATTAAAAAATTGTATAATGTATGGCCAGCTTTTGTGGAGAATATCACAGCGTATCGTAATGTGGGATCTGGATTAGACCTCATATACAAATATAAGGCCCAGATACAAGAACAGTGCTCCCTTAGGATGCCCATAAGGTCAATCAAGAAAGAGAAGCAAAAGCCACAGATCACAGCATGAATAGATACATAAAGCAACCCAGCCCAGGAACTTGGATTGCTGTTAATGACTGTATAACGCTTCCCCCCACAGGAGCTGCTGATGATAATGGGTCCTCTTTTCTGCCACGACTCTTAAAACCGCTCAGTCACCACTGACACACCCCATTAGAAGCGGGGGACCACTAACACCTGGATAACTTAACCACTTCAGCCCCGGAAGGATTTCCCACTTTAGGACCAGAGCACTTTTTGCGATTCGGCACTGTGTCGCTTTAACTGACAATTGCGCGGTCGTGCGGCGTTGTAACCAAACAAAATTTGCGCCATTTTTTTCCCACAAATAGAGCTTTCTTTTGGTGGTATTTGATCACCGCTGCATCATTTCTGATCGCCGCTATAAACAAAAGAAGAGCGCCAATTTTGCAAAAAAACCCAAATTTCTTACTTTTTGCTAAAATACAAATCCAAAAAAAATATAAAAAAAAATGTTTTTTTCAACGGTTTTGGCCGATTTATATTCTTCCTCATATTTGTGATAAAAGAAATCGCAATCGGCGTTTATTGATTGGTTTGCGCAAAAGTTGCCGTGTTTACGGACGATGAGAATTAATTTGTGGGGTTTTCATTTTTTTTTATTTTTTACTAGTAATGTCGGCGATCTGCTATTTTTAGCGGTACTGCGATATTGCAGTGGACATGTCGGACCATTTTGACAGGTTTTTGGGACCATTGGCATTTATATAGCGATCAGTGCTATAAAAATGCACTGCTTACTGTGTAAATGCCATTGGCAGTGAAGGGGTTAACCTGGGGGGGTGCTCTAAGGGTTAACTGTGTTCCCTGGACGTGTTCTAACTGTGTTGCTGTTTGACTTGCAGGGGAAGGGGAGTGATCACAGCTTCCATATAGAGGAAGGCTGTGATCACAGCCCTTCCCCCTCTCACAGAACGGAGATCCGCGTTTACTTACACGGACCTCCGTTCTTTCACTGCGGGGGGGGGGGCATCGCGGGTAGCCGGCGGAGATTGAGTCCGCCGCACCTGCTCCCTGCCCCCCCCGAACACAGTGAGCGTGCGGGCACACCTCCGGCGGCGCGCGCACACAGTGCATGATATCGCAGTCGCCGTCATATGAGGGCGGTTTGCGATATCGAGCCACCTTGTCGGCAAGTGGTTAAGAGTTAGTAGGTCACCACAATATAATAATGCACAAAAATTAGGCCACAGAGTACCAGATTTTAAATTAAAGTGTTACTAAACCCAGTAATATGAAAATAGTTCATCCCCCCACAGTGCCCACAGCTTATAAATCTTCTTTATACATTAAAACTCTGCCACTATATAGATTTTTTACTGATCTGTATACCACAGTTATATGATAAACTGCACAGTTTCTCCAGTCCTGATATTTCAGGTAGGAGGAGATTTCCACTACAGCCTGTTTGAACGCCCACATGTGTGATGTCAATATCATGTGGCCTGGCTATCTTTGAGAACAAGTACATGTTCTCTCCAGCATAACAGACACAACTGAGCATGTGCAGGAGGACTACCCTGACTGTGTTAAGCTGGCCTTCCATAGATAAACAGTGCAGGGAGGGAAGAAGCTATGCATACAGGATAAAACAACCTTTTACACAATGCAGAGGATTAATCCCTTAAGTTCCACAGTGAGTCTAACAAGCTTGCTTTGCTGCACATACACACAGATTATACTGTTGTGGATTTAGTAACACTTTAAGTAAGTGTGATTATATCAAAGCAGATGGACAATGCAAGACTTGGCATCAAACAATAAACATTTCAAAATTATAGAACTAATAAATTGAATTCTGGCCTATCACAGGAGGAAATACCTAACTTGCCTTAATGTTAGTCCAAACTTTACTGATATAACTATATCTACACAGGCTAGATATCGACAGGCTTTTTACTGGTGTATAACATATATAGAATATGTTAAATTCACATATAATTTTGAGGTGAAGATTTTTGTTGAAATTAATGTACTGGTGACATGGACTCTTTAAATAAGTTTTTCTTTATTTTTAAAAAATATTTCCATTTTTCAGGCATTATATTGCTGAAACCATGTACGACCCCAATTCCAAAAAAGTTGGGACACTGTAAAATCTACATGAAAACAGAATGCAATGGTTTGCACATCTCATAAACCCATATTTTATTATTCCCAACAGATAAAATGCCAAATGTTTAACCTGAGAAAATGTACAATTTTAAGGAAATAAACAGGGTAGTTTTGAAATTAACAAGTCTTAAAAAAGTTGTGACAGGGCAACAAAAAGCTGGCAAAGTAAGTGGTACTAACAAGGAAGAGCTGGAAGAACATTTTGCAACCAATTAGGTGAATTGGCAATAGATTAGTAACAAGACCGGGTATAATCCAAGTGTCTCAAAAGGAAAGAGGTTCACCAATCTGTGAAAAGTTACATTTAAAAATAGTTGAACAATTTTACAATAATGTTCCTCTGTGCAAAGCTGCAAAGACTTTAAATATATACAGTATCATCATCTACAGTACATAATAACATCAAAAGATTCACAGAATCTGGAGAAATCTCTGTGTCCAAGGAACAAGACCAAAATGCAATATTGGATACCTGTGATGTTAGGGCCCTCAGACGGCACTGCATTAAAAGCAGGCCTGATTCTGTGATGGACATCGCTGTCTGGGTTCAGGAATACTTCCAAAAGAAGAATCCATAGCTGAACACGATCTAAAAACACTGCCATCTTCTCTGGGCCAAAGCTCATTCAAAACAGTCTGTTGCAAAGTGGAAAACTGTTCTGTGGTCAGACAAATTGAAATCTAACATTCTTTTTTGCAACCACTGGTGTCGCGTCCTCCGGACCAAAGAGGAGAGGATCCTTCCCGCTTGTTATCAGCACTCAGTTTAAAAGCCTGCATCTCTGATGGTATGGGAGTGCATTAGTGTGTATGGAAAGGCACCATCAATGCTGTAAGATATAACCAGGTATTAGAGCAGCATATGCTTCCATCCAGATGTTTTTTTTTATCAGGGAAAGCCTTGCATATTTCAGCAGGACAATGCTAAACCACATACTTCATGGCTTCACAGTAGGAGAGCTAGGGTACTCTACTGGCCTGGTTGCAGTCCAGACCTTTGACCAATTGTAAATATTTAGCACATCTTGAAATGAAAAATAAGAAAAAGACCCAGGACTGTTGAGCAGTTAGTATCCTATATCAGGCAAGAATGGGACAACATTCCTCTCCTAAAACTCCAGCAAATGATCTACTCAGTTCCCCGAGATTTACAAAAGAAGAGGGAATGGTAAACATGGTACTGTCCCAACTTTTTTTAACCACTTCCCTACCGCCGTATGCAGAATGATGGCCGGAACATGATTCAGTTATCCTGACTGGGCATCACATGACGTCCAGCAGGATAACAAGCCAGTGCGCGTGCGATCGGTGGTGTGGTGTGTCAGTCTGACACACCGCATCTCCGATCTAGGTAAAGAGCTTCTGTCAGAAGCTCTTTACCATGTGATCAGCTGTGACGAATCACGGCTGATCACAGTGTAAATAGGAGGAGCCGTTTATTGGCTTTTCCTCTACTCACGTCTGCAGACAGGGGGGGTCTGCGCTGATTGTTTATCAGCGCAGCCCCCTTAGGATTGCCACCCTAGACCACCAGGGAGCCCTCCCAGGACCACCAGGGATGCCACCCAGGGACAACCAGGGATGCCACCCAAGACCACCAAGTAAGGGGCACACAATGCCCAATAGGGATGGCACTGTGCCCATCTGTGATGCCTGCCAGTGCCATCTCTATAGCTTCTGCCTAACAGTGCTGCCTATCAGTGCCCACCAGTGCCACATATCAGTGCCACCCATCAGTCCTACCTATCAGTGCCCAGTGCCACCTATCAGTGCTGCTTATGAGTACCCATCAGTGCCCATCAGCACTGCATATCAGTGCCACAAATCACCTGTCAGTGCTGCTTATCAGTGCCACCTATCAGTGCTGCATATAAGTGCCATCTCATTAGTTCCACCTCATCAGTGCCGCCTCATCAGTGCCAATCAGTATTGCCTCATCAGTGCCCGTCAGTGCAGCCTCACCTCATCAGTGCCCATCAGTGAAGGAGAAAATGTACTTATCTACAAAGTTTTGTGATGAAAAAAAGAAAAAAAAATGTTTCCAATATTTTCGGTCTTTTTTTATTTGTAGCGCAAAAAATAAAACCCCCAGAGGTGATCAAATACCACCAAAGAAAGCTCTATTTGTGGGGAAAAAATGATAAAAATTTTGTTTAGGTACAATGTCGCACGACTGCGCAATTGTCATTCAAATATTGGTCTGCTAGGGAAGTGTTCTAAGTGCCAGGTATTGAAGTAATTAAACATGTTGCTGCCATCAATTTCCAAATGACCTACATTTTCTCAGTTACAACATTTGATATATTTTCTATTACGAATAAAATTTGTTTTTATGAGATCTGCATTCTATTTTTTTAATGTAGATTTTACACTGCCTCCCCCCTTTTTTCGAATTGGGTTTGTATAAGAAACACACTAAAGAACAAAAAAAAAAAAAGTCTCAGAGTTTTAGTTATTTTCATATTTAGTTATTCCATAAAGTAACATACATATTTTATAAACACAGCAGAGTGTCTCGCAGGGATCATTAAAAAGTTCTATTGAAGATTTATACATCTCTTTGGCACCTACTGTATCTAATATCTTTCACGAGTGCTAATGCCCCTCGGGTTTATATCTTTTCTTCTCAGACAACTTAGTCTTACCTGAGACACAGACAGTGCTCTGAAGCCAGCAAAGAATAGGCAAGGTCTACTGGAGCTGAAGTTTGGTGAAAACTCCAAAATGGTGTATTTGGAGGCTGACAAGCATTACACATGGGCAGCCTGTTGGTTAGAACTACTGATGTGCAATCAAGGGCCCATTCACATGAGAAAACACATTTTTCCATGTATTTCCACATGTGGATTTACTTGCATTTATGGTGCCATCTTCTAAGTGTTTTTGTCATGATGAAGGCAGATTTTCAAAGGAGCCAAAATGCAGCTAGCTGTACCTTTTTTCAGTGCACTGCAAAGCAATGCAAGGCTGCGACTTATGCTCATTAGCTAACATAGATTTTGAATTGTCTATGCAGTGGGAATATGTTCTAAAATGCACCTCACTGCATCTGGTGTGAATTGGCCCTAAGAGCTGAGACACAACTAGACTTTGTGTTCGGAAATTTTATTTGTTTTCTATGATGCTCTGTACAGCAGTGGTTCTCAACCTCAGTCCTCAAGTACCCCCAACGGGCCATGTTTTGGGAACTTCCCTTAGATAAAAAAGCTCTTATCAATACCATGTCATTGATATTGAGTTAAAGCAGCTGTGCAAAGTAAAGGAAAACCTGAAAACATGGACCGTTGGGGGTACTTGAGGACTGAGGTTGAGAACCACTGGTGTACAGCACCTGTATGTAGCACAAAATAAATTCACCACTGTTTGCCAAGATAATACTGGACTGGCATCTGTGCATAAGGTTGTGCACCCCTAAGAGCATTACACCCACTACCTATCCCCAACTTACAATATGTATTAAGTTATTCATAGCTACAAAATATTCATCAAATATAAAGGGTTTACCAGATTAACAAATGATTCACAGTATCTTACAGAAGTGAGTACACCCCTCACATTTTTGTAAATATTTTATTATATCTTTTCATGTGACAACACTGAAGAAATTACACTTTGCTGCAAAGTAAAGTAGTGAGTGTACAGCTTGTATAACCGTGTAAATTTCGTGTCCCCTCAAAATAACTCAACACACAGCCATTAATGTCTTAACCGCTGGCAACAAAAGTGAGTACACCCCTAAGTGAAAATGTCCAAATTGGGCCCAATTAGCCATTTTCCCTCCCTGGTGTCATGTGACTCATTAGTGTTACAAGGTCTCAGGTGTGAATGGGGAGCAGGTGTGTTAAATTTGGTGTTATCGCTCTCACTCATACTGGTCACTGGAAGTTCAACATGGAAGTTCAACATGGCACCTCATGGCAAAGTACTCTCTGAGGATCTCTGAAAAAAAGAATTTTTGCTCTACATAAAGATGGCCTAGGCTATAAAAAGATTGCCAAGACCCTGAAACTGAGCTGCAGCGTGGTGGCCAAGACCATATAGCGGTTTGACAGAACTGGTTCCACTCAGAACAGGCCTCGCAATAGTCAACCTAAGAAATTGAGTGCATGTGCTCAGCCTCAAATCCAGAGGTTGTCTTTGGGAAATAGACGTATGAGTGCTGCCAGGCATTGCTGCAGAGGTTGAAGGGGTGGGGGGGTGGGTCAGCCTGTCAGTGCTCAGACCATACGCCACACACTGCATCAAATTAGTCTGCATGGCTGTCATCCTAGGAGGAAGCCTCTTCTAAAGATGATGCACAAGAAAGCCTGCAAACAGTTTGCTGAAGACAAGCAGACTAAGGACATGGATTACTGGAACCATGTCCTGTGGTCTGATGAGACCAAGATAATTGTATGTGGTTCAACTGGTGTCAAGCCTGTGTGGAGGCAACCAGGTGAGGAGTACAAAGACAAGTGTGTCTTGCCTAGTCAAGCATGGTGGTGGGAGTGTCACGGTCTGGGGCTGCATTGAGGGAAACATGAATGCCAACATGTACTGTGACATACTAAAGCAGAGCATGGTCCCCCTCCTTTTGGAGACTGGGCTGCAGGGCAGTATTCCAACATGATAACGACCCCAAACACACCTCCAATACGACCACTGCCTTGCTAAAGAAGCTGAGGGTAAAGGTGATGGACTGACCAAGCATGTCTCCAGACCTAAACCCTATTGAGCATCTGTGGGGCATCCTCAAATAGAGGGTGGAGGATTGCAAGGTCTCTAACATCTACCAGCTCCATGATATCGTCATGGAGGAGTGGAAGAGGACTCCAGTGGCAACCTGTGAAGCTCTGGTGAACTCCATGTCCAAGAGGGTTAAGGCAGTGCTGGAAAATAACGGTGGCCACACAAAATATTGACACTTTGGGCACAATTTGGACATTTTCACATAAGGGTGTACTCACATTTGTTGCCAGCGGTTTAGACATTAATGGCTGTGTGTTGAGTTATTTTGAGGGGACAGCAAATTTACACTGTTATACAAGATGTACACTTACTACTTTACATTGTAGCAAAGTGTCATTTCTTCAGTGTTGCCACATGAAAAGATATAATAAAATATTTTAAAAATGTGAGGGGTGTCCTCACTTTTGTGAGATACTGTATAGGAAGTCAGACAGCAGTGAAGATACAGTACAGTACACAAGAGTGGTTGACAATTCAAAGCATGCAAGTGTCTACTATCTTATGTGATTTCAGATTTATACGAGGGTCACAGGAGTACCACAGAAGTACTTTCATTCTCCTGTGACCCAGAGTCAGATTATAGTGGGCTATTACCCTCTATAAACTGAGAGATTAGAGATGTTTCAGGCTCTGTAAGGATCCCAACAATAATGTGGGGATCCACCCAGCTGCCTGATCGATAGCTGGTCTACCTCTGAGTGTGCTGCTGAGAGCCGGAGCCAGCTGCACTCGACTCTCTCCAGCCCGGCGCACTAGTGAGTGCTGGAGAAGCGGAGAGTAATGACTGACAGTCACTGCTCTCCGCTCAGAGTAAACAGAGAACAGCATTCATGTGATCGCTCAGTTCTCTGTCCTATTTCTGACGTGGGACGGCTGCAGTATCACATCAATGCTGCAGCATAGAGGTGAGTATGGATGTTTTATTTTTATTTTTTTAACCCAATCTTCTCCTTTAATGGTGTATTGTAGGTGACAGTTCTGAGAATACTTTTGATCTGCATTGCATTTCTTAGGATAATGTAGGTCAAACACAGCCTTTTGCAGTACCGTACATTCAAACATGTGCGTTTGAGTAATGCTGCATTGAAAAGCAATAGGCAGCTATTGACAACAAGTTACATTAACACAAGCTCTTACATGTGTGCCCATCTTGTGATCTGCAGGAAAGCACTTTTAAACAATCAATAGGTTGAGCTCTACAAAAAGCTTGCATATGCACATTTATCCACTGTTTTCTTAAAGTGGAGTGCCACCCACAAAACTATTTTAACATTTTCCCAGTCCTTTAATTATAATAAAACATTTGCGGTAAAAAAAATGTTTAATCTTACCAGAAGTGCTCTGTTGCTAGGTGGTAGCTTGTAAACTGCCACTTCCTGCTCCGCAGCGCTACTCATAACTTCCTCCCTTGCCTGTGCTCCTGGGAAATGTGAGTCATCATTTCCCAGGAGTTAGTGGACATCACTGTGTCAAAAAACCACGTTATTCCCTGACAGGATTCCCGTTGTGATGACAACTTGATAAACAATCGGTGCTACGACCACCGGTGCAACACGCATGCGCGAGATCGAGAGGTGCATGCTGGTTAACCAGCATGCACCTCTCGATCTCTTATCCAGGAACAGGTTGCTAGAGGGTTTCAAATGCCCACACTCATCATGGCAATGGCCAGAAGAGGAAAATATAAATAGTAAGTCTAAAAAAAAATATGATTACTATCCCTTATGAAAGATACATATATATTATTTATGTTATGACTGCAGTCTGAGGGAATGCCTGCTTTAAAAAAAAAAAAATTCTGTGACAGGAACTCTGCTTTTCCATACTGTAACTGCAATGCCTGTTCTTCCATTTGTTTAAACACATTTGTTTACTTCCAGTTTCATTTCTAGAATGTCATTTTTGTGTTTAAACTGTACTCTAGCAGGTACTATTGTACCTGAAACTCTGACATAGTCTAGGAGCATACATATTAAAGCCATTAAGAAAAATAGCAATCTTGCTTCGCCACTCTAAGCTGGCATTTACCTTTACTTTGATTTTGGTTTTGTGGTCATTTATTACTGGTGTTTATGCTAGCAAAGTGATTTTTCAGTGAAGTTTAGACAGCAAAGAGAAAATCAAAATCATTAAATGTAAGTCGTTAGCTTTTTCTGTAAAATGCTTTTCCATTTTCTATTTTTCCATTTGTGTTATTTTTAAATACATCACATTTATTTCTGTCTCAGTTTACCTGGTTCAGTCCTATGAACCCTTAAGCATTTCTGTATAAACCTCCCCATGTCACTTTATTGGATACTTGGGCACCTACATTTCAGCAACCAGACATGTCATTTCAAAGAATGCTTACTCAGTAATGTACACTTACCATCCTATATGGATATTCATCTTTACAATTGAGGGTGTAACTACAATTCATGGGACCCCATAGAAAAAATTTGATGGGGTCCTTTGTGTGGCACCTTTGTGTGGCAACAGTGTTATAGAACCTAAAAGTGTATGTCCAGCCAAAACATGTTTTTTCTTGGTTTTGGATGAAGTGGGCAAAGGATAAGAACCACTGCCTGGCTTTTACTGCTATGTAGGGCTCCTGTAGAGAGAATTCCTGCTGACATAAAAATAAAAATCATATAATGCAGCGCTGCCCTGAACCTCCAAAATAAGCAACTCTTGCTACCTGCCTGGAGTTTGCATGTTCTCCCTGTGTCTGCATGGGATTCCTCCGGGTACCCTGGTTTCCTCCCACACGCCAAAGACATGCTGGTATGTTAATTGGTTCCTGTCTACATTGGCCCTAGTATATGTATGTATGAATGTGAGTTATGGACTTTAGATTGTAAGTTCCTTGAAGGCAGGAACTGATGTGAATGTACAATATATACAGTCCTGCTCACCATTATTGGCACCCCTTCATGTTTTGCATAACTGAGTGAATGTCTTCAGAAATAAATGGAAATGTACCAAATTTTTCAGGTATTGAGTGTAAGTATGTATGTATATGATCCCGGTTACATCTGTCCTTGGTTAATTGTATGGTCGTACAGAAACCGCACACCCTCCTTTGGTCCCATGGGCCTCCTTAGGGTACGTCTGTGTCCCTCTTGTACGTTTGAGGTCCGTCCATCGTTCTCAACGAATAAAACCTCCAAGTCCCGTCGCGACGTAATATACTAAAAATAAAAATACAGTCGTCCTTAAGAGAGATGTCCTCGGGATGTATCGTCATTTTCGGTCCGTCACCAAGAATAGGAAACGGGTGAAGTAGGTTTTGGTTCTTTTTTGTACA
>BLSH010033286.1:843053-873538 GCA_018402905.1 Glandirana rugosa
AAGAGGAAAGTAGTTTTACTAGTGGAACATATCCCCCCCCCCCCCCCAAAAAAAAAAAAATGACATGCCAAATGTGGCATGTAAGGGGGCAGAAGTTCCAAGAACATTTGCAGTGTGGCTTTTGCGTGTTTACAAAAATGCACATGTACCTGTACATTTTGTTGCGTGTTGAGGAAATGCGAAGGTATAAATGCAGACTTGGCGAGAAGATATACAAGGTGATCATTTTGATGAAAGGAGAAACACTGCATGATGGCCACTAGATGGAGCTGATGATCATACAGTGAGGGGAAAAAGTATTTGCTCCCCTGCTGATTTTGTAGGTTTGCCCACTGACAAAGAAATCAGTCTATAATTTTAATGGTCAGTTTATTTTACCAGTGAAAATAACAAAAATATCCAGATAAACGCATTTCAAAAAAGTTATGAATGGATTTGCATTTTAATGAGTAAAATAAGTATTTGATCCCCTATCAATCAACAAGATTTCAGTCTCCCAGGTGTCTTCTATACAGGTAAATGAGCTGAGATTAGGAGCACTCTTAGATCCTTTTCACACTGCAGCGCCGGTAAAACAGCACTAAAGCGCTGGTCATTTTAGGCGTTCTTTAGTGGCCCTTTTGCGCTAATTTTTGGGTAAACACCCCCCCCAAAAAAAGACTTCCGAAGCGCTTTTCAGGCACTTTGGAAACGCTTTGGAGGCACTTTGGAAGCGATTCGGGAGCGCTAACAACAGCAATCCCAACCCGCCCCAAAGACCTGCTTGCAGGACTTTTCCTAACGTCCCACAAGCACACCGCTGGGGTATGAAAAAGACCCATTGCAATGAATGGGAGGCGGTTTTCAGAGGCTATTTCTAGCGCTAAAGCGCCTGAAAACCGCCTCAGTGTGAAAGGGGTCCAACGCTGGGATCACACTGGTACAACACAACAGTCGTACGACTGTGGATCTGACTTTGCCCTGAGATTTGAAGTCCGACTTCCATGAACAGGATCCGACATTGATCCCTACAATACCAAGCCCTTTGTGTCTAATAGGAACCCCTAGCTCGGCAGGTCAGGAAAGGGGGGGGGAATGAGAAAACACCCCCTCCTCCTGGACCATACCAGGTCACGTGCCTCAACATGGAGGGGGTGGGTGCTTTGGGGCAGGGGGGGCCCGCCCCAAAGCACTTTGTGCCCATGTTATTAAGGACAAGGGCCTCTTCCTGACAACCCTACATTGTACCCCCACCCATGCACCTTAAACAAAAAAAAAAAAAAAGAGTCAAATAAAAACAGTACACAGGTTTTTGACAATGTAATTTATTAAAGCAACTCCAGCGTCTCTTCTTCAGATTTGGCAGATAAGATTTTTTTCTTTTTTTAAGAAATCCCTTTATTAAAGTGGTTGTAAAAAAAAAAAAATTGGTTTGAAATAGAAATAAAAGGCAAAACATTTTTTTTATAGATATAAAAAAAAATTGAAATACATTTCCCCCCCTTTTTTTTATAAGTGATCACATTCCCTCTCTTCTCAGCTGCATAAAAGCAGAGGGGAGGAGAAGCAACGGTACACCGATCTTCCCAGTGAATGGCTGTGCAGGGGAGGGCTGTCAGTACAAGTCTGATCATTGGAGGAGAGCAGGCCCAGTTCCCAGCATAGCGAGAGAACTGACCACGGAGTGCTCTCCTGCTTAGTGGGGTCAATTATTAATAGGAAAGCAGAGGGACTGGCAGGAACAGCAGGGATTTCATATAAAGGAAGCAATACAAAGAGAACAGGAGACTCTCATACAAGTACATGATACAACAAGCACAGATCAGGAATACCGTGTTTCCCCGAAAATAAGACCGGGTCTTATATTAATTTTAGTCACAAAAAACACACTAGGGCTTATTTTCAGGGTAGGGCTTATTTATTTGATCCACACTTGAGCTTCTTAGCATTTCCCTCGTCCACCTTTTGACTGAGGTTACGGTACTCTGCTCGCCATTTTCGGACCATTCGGAGATCTAACTTCATCTCTTTGCAGAACGCGGTAAGATTCTTGCCGTGGGAGTCCTCCACGATTCCTTTCTTGTACTCCACAGAATAGCTCTTTCTCTTTGAACTCATCTTGTCTGGGGATCAAAATACCGTACTGTATTAATACGGTACCATATACGGTATGCATAAAGTGCATAAAAGGTCTCAAGTCTGTCTGGCTGGTTGTTGCTTTAAAAAAAATACTGTTCCTAAACAACACAGTGTTTGTGCTGTGTCATTTATCCCTCTCTATTTTCTAACCTGTTAAAATCTGTAAAAATTCTGTGTCCTCTGTCCCCTCAGGTCTCCCACCCCTTATCAGGTCAGGAGTCCGTTTTTTAGTACTGTATGAGGTTCAGTTTTATACTGGTAAAAGTACCTGTTTAACAGCTTCTTCTCTGAGGTGATGATTAGAGAGAAGAGTTCGTGGTGACATCAGCCCGCTCCGTGCACTAGACGTCAGCGGGAGGAGAGGAGGAAAAAGAAGAGCCCAGATTGCAGCTGACGTCAGCGCGCTGAAGACTACATCTGGGAGGGAGGAGAGGAGGAAAGAGAATAGCCGCGATCCCCGGCTGACGCGCGCAGAAGAGGAAGCAGCAGCAGACATCAGCCGGGAGGAGAGAAGAGGGCAGCGGTGGCTGTTTAAATACCGTATAGCAGGAAACGGAGACACTACCGGTAGACAAAATTTTAAAAATGGTTTTAAGGAGATGTGCTAGGTCTTATTTTCGGGGTAGGGCTTATATTGCAGCCCGCCCCGATAATCGAGATAGGGCTTATTTTCGGGGTAGGGCTTACTTTCGGGGAAACACGGTAGGAGAAGACAAGGTCGAGGGTGTTTCCATCAGTGTGAGTATGAGCCTGTACCCATTGCTTCAGGTCAAATGAGGAGGTTCGACTAAGATATTTAGAAGTAGCAGGAGTATTAGTGTTAACTGGAATGTTGAAGTCACCAAGAAGGATTGTGGGAATTTCAGAAGATAGAACGTAGGGTAGCCAGGCAGAAAATTAATCAAGGAAAGCTGACAGTGGTCCAGGAGGCCGGTAGATCACAGCAATTCTTAGGGATGTTGGATAGAATAGACGTATACAGTGGGCTTCAAGTGATTAGAAGGGAAAGAGAGGGAGGAGAGTGAAGAACCTGGAAGGTGCTCTGTGGGGATAGGAGGAATCCCACTCCACCTCCCTTGCGTCCATTAGGCCTAGGGGAGTGAGTCCAGAGAAGGCCACCATGGGAGAGGGAAGCAGGAGAAGGAGAATCGCATTCAAGGAGCCAGGTTTCGGTGATAGCAAGTAGATGAAAGGAATTAGTGACAAATAGGTTATGAACAGCAGTGAGCTTGTTGCAGACAGAGCGGGCGTTCCAGAGGGCATAGGAGAAGGGGAGGCTGGTTTTGGGAAGAAGGGGGATGGAGATTAAATTGTGTAGATTGTGACTACTGTTAGAGAGTGTGGGGTGGTGTTGATGGGTGTGGTTAAATGAGAGAGGCCCAGGGTTTGGGGAAATATCTCCAGAGGCTAGGAGAAGCAGAAGAGAGAGGGAGGCAACATGGGAATATGATTTATATGAGGGGACATGCTTGAGCATCCTGGTTTTGTTAGCATGTGAGCTTAGAGTTAGAAAGAGGTGGTGAGTGCAGTAATAGGGAGAGGGAAGAAGTGAGGATGATATGTACAGATTGTGGGGTGGGGAAGAGGGGTGAAGAAAACATAGTTTGAGGAGAGAGGCTGCTATTGTGAAAAGGAGAGGTAAGGTATGCATGTTTCAGAGAAGAAAGTGTGATGTTTTGGAAATTAGGTTACCTGTAGTCTGGTGATAGAGTTGTTTCTTTTTAGTATGCGATTTGTGCAAATCGCTGCAGTGCAAGAACTGAAGTGCCCACTTATTTAAAGAACCCACCTTTTTTGGAAGAACCCCCTGCAACCCGTAAGCAAAGCTTGGCTTTATACTGTGATGGGTGGGGGTGGAGGTGGACAATTAATCAATTAGGATGATATTAGGCACACGGCTATCACATCAAACTTCTAACACTGCAATCAAAATGCAACAAATGCCAAGATTGTAAAGATAAGAGAAACCATAAATTTAGGTAAGGCTATAGGCTAAATAAACATCATAATGTTAGGAACATGCCTACAGATATATTTTAA
Source organism: Glandirana rugosa (assembly GCA_018402905.1). NCBI lineage: Eukaryota > Metazoa > Chordata > Amphibia > Anura > Ranidae > Glandirana > Glandirana rugosa. Next base: position 847,212 of record BLSH010033286.1, read on the forward strand.
GCAGCAGTGACAAAAGCAGATTACATATAAGCAGTCATTCGGTGTTCAGTTTAAGGAAGATGGAGCTAGTATAAAAAGACATACCAATTTTAAAAAGGCATAAACAAAGGCAGATTGCAATGTTTCAGTTTTTAGGTGGAGTGACCGTCAATGCAGACATACCTGAGAAGAAAGAGAAGAAGTGTTCAGATGGATGGCTGCAAGAACTGAAGTTCCCACTGATTTAAAGAACCCCGCTTTTTTGGAAGAACCCCCTGCAATGCTATCCTCCGTAAGCAAAGCTTGATTTTATACTGTGATGGGTGGGGGTGGAGGTGGACAATTAATCAATTAGGAGATGATATTAGGTACACAGCTATCACATCAAACTTCTAACACTGCAATCAAAATGCAACAAATGCCAAGATTGTAAAGATAAGAGAAACCATAACTTTAGGTAAGGCTATAGGCTAAATAAACATCATAATGTTAGGAACATACCTACAGATGTATTTCAAGCAGCAGTGACAAAAGCAGATTACATATAAGCAGTCATTCAGTGTTCGGTTTAAGGAAGATGAAGCTAGTATAAACAGGCATACCAATGTTAAAAAGGCATAAACAAAGGCAGATAGCAATGTTTCAGTTTTTGGGTGGAGTGACCATCAATGCAGACATACCAATGTTAAAAAGGCATAAACAAAGGCAGATAGCAATGTTTCAGTTTTTGGGTGGAGTGACCATCAATGCAGACATACCTGTGAAGAGAGAGAATAAGTGTTCAGATGGATGGATGGATGGATGGCTGCAAGAACTAAAGTGCCCACTTATTTAAAGAACCCCACTTTTTTTGGAAGAACCCCTTGCAATAATATGTGCTTTCCGGCATGTCCTTCCGCCTTTCACACCATGTGTTCACTTTCTTTTATGGCCTATAATTTTAAAAAGGGGCTTATTTTCTCCTGGTCTTTCTCCCTCTGCAATCTCCTGGAGGGATCCTATACCTCCACTTCTCTTCCTTGTTCTCTTCTTCTCAAGATAATGCTATGAATTTTCCTCTTTTTTATTTATATAAAACTTACTTTTTTTGTACGTTTTAATAGGTGCTCAACGAAAAAATGAAAACCATCATAGTACTTCTCAACTTAGAAAAGTCATCAAAATTGTATTTAAATATTAAAATAGGACTCACAATATACAGAACAGTGAACAGTACCGGGACAAGGTCATCCAGTGCCCAGGGCAAAGAAGCCAAACTGCGCCCCCCCCCCACTTAAATATGTGCAAGCTTAGGGAATGCTACCCACAGCAGTCATCCACTTGTTAAAATGCCTTGTATCAGAATGAGCTCACTGGCGCCCCCCATTCATACAGTAAACCACTGTGCCCAGGGCAGTCGCCCCTCCTGCTAACCCCTTGTCCCTGCCCTGACTGTGAACACATCTGGTGCACTACAGTGAAAAACGCATGTACTATCCCCTTAAGTGGTATGTCCATCTGGCTGTACTCTGATCAAACAACCTTACTTCTAGTAGGAATGTTGTGATGTAACTGGCTTCACCCCTTACACTTTGTTCCACTTGTCATGTGGCTTCCTTAGCTATAATTAGCAGGATAGCTGTCAACATAGCCAGTACATTATTAGGAATCAGTAATAAGGGATAATGGTTGCTAGCGAAGAACAGTAGTGCAGGGTATAAACTCTAAATTTACTACTCAGTGTATTTCAGCAACAATTGATCTTTTTTGGAGTAAGGCTCTGTGCGCACTAGTGTTTTTTACGCTCTTAGAAGCTGTTATTAGCATGTTTCTGCTCCTAGAAGCTAAATAGTGTTATCCTATGTGTCCATGCACATTATTTTAGGCTATTAGCGTTTTTTGAGTTTCAGCGTCTAGGAGCAGAAAAAAATTGTTTATGTAGAGTTTCCTGGAGCGTTTTTCTAGCAGAAACACTCCTAAACACTGATAAAAGCCCTAAGCACTACTAATAGCATTTTTTTAGGTATTTTTTCCTCCTTTTCAAAGGAACTGCAAAAATGCTCACTAAAACACTACTACAATAAGTTATTACCAGCGTTATTTATCCAGCATTTTCTCCAGTGTTTTTTTAGCTTAAAAAACTGCTAGTTCACATGGAGCCTAAAAGAACTCAGTGCTTTGGTTCTTTGCTTTCAATTCTAAGCCCTAATACCTCCCCAGACAGAAATGTGGGAATTTTTTTTTTATTATTATTTTTTAATAATAGAACATAATTGTTAGGGCTCCTACCCACAACAGCTCTATAAATTGTATTAACATTTCTTTGAGCTGTGTCTTGTATCGCAAAATTACAAACCTCAAATTACTTTTTAGCTTAGGAGAAGGCTAGGTTCACACTGCTGCGAACTGTACTGCGAATAGATTGCGTTGCGATAGATTAAATTCGCAAGTCATCTCCAATAACATAGTGTTCTACCAGTGCAGTTCACATAGATGCGTTGCAAATCTAATCCGTGAAGAAAAAGGGTCCTGTGCGAGTTTGATTCGTGTGCGATGCTGTGTGTTGCGAATTCAGCTCCGTAGACTACAATAGAACACGGATTGAAAACGGAATCTCCCATTCACATCACTGCGATAGCTTCCCCATCTAACTCCAGCTACAGCTTTGCAGTAGATTCGCACCAACACATGTAGAAATCACACTTGTGTCTGTACTGAAAAAACTCGCATCACAATCGTATTCAATACGAGGAAAATTTGCACCGCAGCAGTGTGAACCTAGCCATACTCTGGGATTCTATTAGCCTCAGAAATACCATGTACAGGTGGCCATACTCTTGAATTGTGGCTGATTACTGCTGGATTGGCACAGCTAGCTATCTGAATACAATAGGTGGGAGTGAAAATTTCTCCATCCATGCTGTTTTGCGTGGATGGGAGAATGGCCAGCTGAACAAGAGAAATCTAGTCTTGTATGGCCAACTGTAAGCATACAGGGTTAATATCAGAGAGCTGACCAGGATGACCAGGAGCTCTGAAGGCCCTAAATCTTTTCACAGATGGGAGGAAGAAAGTAAGATCTATGACTAGCCACAGCATGATTCCAAAGAGCTCACTGTGTATCTCGCCAGTCAGCTTTTCTAGAATGCAAACTTCAGAGGTTCATGGTTGATGATAAAGTACTGGATCTGTGTTATCTTTACAGTAATAGGTATCTAATGTAATGCTATTCCCTGAGCAATAGGGACATTCTAGAGTAAATAAGCATCAGTAAGTCTTATGGTCTGTATTCGCTTCTTCTGTTTGTGTTCTGTAGGGGACTCCTCTAGGATATTAGTCCAGTATGCATTTATCTAGGTAAGTTTCTATCTCAGACTAAATGATCATATTGCAATCTAGGTAATAATAGTTTTTAGGTGGGTATAGTTGAGCTAGTAAGATGATAAAAAGGTAAGAGCAGTTAAAGAGTAAGTCCTCTCTGCCAAATGAGGTGTATAGGAGAGTTTGAGGGGTTCGCCTCATGGCTATACGGGACATGGTAGGAGAAATGTTACGGACAGTATTAAAGCTAGCGGTTGTATACCCAGGCAAAAAAAAAACCCTGCAAGACAATAGCATAATGAGCTAGTATGCACCGCATGCTAGCTCATTATGAAATACTCACCTTGGAACGAAGATCCGACCGGGCTGCTCGGTCCCCTCTGAGGGAGCGGACATCTTCCCTCAGAACTTGCTTCCGGGTACGCGGCTCCGGCACGGGAGCCCATCTTTTCGGCAAGGTCCGGCGCTATGTGCCGGGCTTTCGCCGGGACGTCACAACGCATGCACCATGCACGTCGCAGCTGCTTGCTGGGGGAATATCTCCTAAACCGTACAGGTTTTGGAGATATTAATTTTACCTATAGGTAAGCCTTATTATAGGCTTACCTGTAGGTAAAAATCCCTTTAAAGGGTATACAACTTCTTTAAAGAAGCTCTTTGTATGCTTCTAGGATGCAAAAGAGGAGTCATGGAGTCCACTTGTTATGAAAATCTTTCATCTCTACCTTAACCACTTGACCTCCAGAAGATTTACCGGTTCTGTGAGCAATGGGTCCTGCTGTTGGACTGCGCTCTCTCTGGCATTGAAGACCCTGAATGGTGAACTATGAGTAATAGAGCCAAGCGGTGCTGTGCTGGATTAAAAGTGCGCAGGTCATATTTATTGTTCTCCACTCCCCATCTTGGCTGCGCTTATTAACACAACATTACTACACAGCACGTATGTGATGTACACTGACGTGGGCATAAGCGGTAATGGATCACACTGCTTTGCCTAGGTAGTTCATAAAGTGTACAGCACACTGAGTGCAGGCTGTATCCCCTCTGTTTTGAGAAGTGAATTATAAGCCATTGCACCGTATTGTTTACACCATGGAGACTCTGAATATTATACTGCACATTTCAAGTCCGCACCCAGTGGTGTGGAATTGCGCTTATAAAGATTCTTGTCCTACATTTAAAAAATTGAAAGCAGACTACACTTTGTCTCCCAGCATGTACACAAATAGCAACTATGGATATATGGCATGGCATGCATAAACTGTGTTAAAACAATTTGTTTCACGCTGCAAAGAGATAGAAGCTGTTGCTCACTTCACTGCACTCCACTCTGTTGTACTTTATTGTCTTACATCGCACATTCCAATGAGACCCCTCTGTATTGAACGGAAAGCCAGCACACCGCATTGCCTGCATAAGTTGCTCTCTACTGTACCATACAGATAAGTGGGGCTGAGTGCCAAAAGGTGTATATAAATTGTGTTTACTAAATGGAACTGTCCATGTTTCTGGATTATAGGATTACTTTTGGAGTCCCAGTTGCGGGCTGTATCCTGCTGTATTCTGCTGTATGTCAATGATTTGAACTGCGAATATAAACTACGGCTCACTATACCGGCTCACTGCATAGTACAGCAACAAAACTCTGGCTATAAAGCTTGTGTCCTTTAGAACATTGATAGAAGTTGTGAGATTCAAGACCTAGGGCAGTTTGGACTTGGTGACCATGGTAAAAAAGAAGGGGGAGGAGGCAATGCCGCAAGAACCTGTTGGCACACAAAAAACTGTCAAGAAAAAAATTAAAGGGAACCAGGCCGCAGCGGCAACATTGGAGAAATACGCTCATACCCCTGTCTATTCCCCTGCAAAAGGGGAGCAGCATTCTCAAGCTAAAATACAGCAGGGTGGTAATACAGGGAGTAAGAGCCAGGGTCAATCAGTTATGGACCCGGGGCTAGACATAGCGGGACCAATACTTCCGCTGAGGGTAACATTGATTCTTCACCCACTTTGCCAATGACATCTGGCTTGCCACCTGAAGCTGAACCATCACTGAGAGAAGTATTGCAGGCAGTGAACACCTGCAGGACTACTTTAAGTGACTTAGTCGAACAAATTAAAGAAATTAAAGATGAAGTCTCGTATATACACCAGGATATCCAAACAATACAGGAAAGAACAACAGCAGTGGAAGAAAGAGTTGGCATACTGGAAGATAAGTTAAATCCTGTCAAAAAGGATATGCAAGATATGAAGGAAAAAATAGATATGTATGTTTCAAAAATTGATGACATGGAGAACAGGCTCAGGAGAGAGAATGTGAGGATAGTGGGCATGCCGGAGCGGAGTGAAGGCCCAAATCCTGTGACATTCTTGGAAAGGTGGCTCAGGGACAGTCTTGGTAGGGAGGCCTTCTCGTCTTACTTTTTTATAGAGAGAGCCTATAGGGTTCCCTTTAAACCTCCCCTGCAGGGGGGACATCCCAGGCCAATCCTTGCAAAGTTATCTAATTTTGGGGACAAAACAACGATCCTTCAAAAGGCAAGAGAAAAGGGTAATGTCCTGTTTAAGGGAGCAAGAATTTCTATATACCCTGACTTTTCCCCAGACCACCAAAAGTGTAGAGCTAAACTTATGGAAATTAAATCTGGGTTCCAACAATTAAAGGTTTCCTATGCTTTATTATATCCAGCACACCTAAGAATTTCTGCCTTGGGCGCAACACAGTACTTTGATACTCCAGATGGGGTGGGGAAATGGCTGGAAGCTGATAAAGAGAGACTGCAAGCAGACCAAGGAGGAATGTAGGGCTGTCAATAGATTACTATGATCACAATAATATTTGGTTAAAAAACACTTCAGCTATACTATTAAGAGGGTAAAAGCGGTAATAATGTTAATTGCACAAATTTATGGAGTTAGGGTAGGAAGTCGCACAATGGGATGAAGAAAGGGTTTAGTGTGAGGAAACAGGGTAATTGCAAACGTCGGTATGAAATTGATTGTTGTGATTTTGAAGGGGAGGGAAGGGTGAGTGGGAGGTTGTTGGGAAGTTTGAATGGGTATTGCTCACTTAAGGTAGGAAAGGTCACACAAAAGGCCCCAAGGGGTAACCTGGATAGGTTTGGAAGGGTGGGTTGGAAGGATAGGAGTGGGAAGGTCATGGGGGGTGTAATGGATGGACTGAAAGAATGATCAGTAATAGGATGGTATATATGGATGCACTGTGTGATGATTGGAAGGGAACACAGGGAAAGGTGAAGGTAACTTACAATGTGAGTATTTATGGCACACCTATATTTATTATGCCCATGATATTTGTATATGGAATGAGGAGGAGGACTGTTTGTTCCCTCAAGGGGAAAATGAGGGCCCAAAAGAGGAGCTCATTGACCATGTTGTTGATTTGTATGTAAAAACAGAAATCCGCGCTCACTAATAAAATATTGAAACTGAAATGAAAAGGTAAGAACCAGAAAAAAGATGATTAGGGATGGCAGCACGCATAAACAATAGATCTATATTGTCCAAACAATGCACTAAAAACTCATATGCAGCGCCTATAGTATGAAAGTAAAATCAAGATGATAGTCCTTCAATATTATGATGGTAACTCAATCCGTGACAGTTATCACTTGTAAACTCTGCGGTGAGAAAAGACAATGGATGCAGGCTTACCAGATGATGGTCAAATATGCGCGTGTGTTTTTAATCCCAAGCGGGCAGTTGTTCATCCGATCCACTGGGAACAAGGGAACCTATCTTGAGGGAACCTCTGGTGTCACCGGGGAACGGTCCTTGGTCCTGGTAGTCTGCTCCTCCTGGAGGGGATACCTTTCAACCTGGGTGGGCACTGGTGGGGAGGGGTGTAGCTCCGACTCCTCTCGTTCTCACATCCAGAGGGTAATCCAGTGTTCACAGGGGTGTATTAGAGCAAGAGAGAAAAATCCACAATCGTGTGTTACCGTTTCAACAGATTTATTTAAAAATAAGTGGATTAAAAATACTCACATATTGAAAACAAGACAAGAGCTCATAAAAAATGGCAGGAGACGGGGGAAAACTGACGCGTTTCGGCTCAACTGGCCGTCATCTGGGGTATTCCTCCTCCTGCCTGACATGCCATTTATAATGTTTGGTATGAGTAACAATTAGCCCCCTATAGGGGGCCGTGCGAACGGAAATCGCATCCTGAGCGTCAAAATGGCGCCAATGGCGTGCGTTCCACGCCTCTATTTGGTGAAAAGATTATTTCCCCAAAAGCATTTAAAATGAAAAAAGTGACAGTGCATAAAATGTCAGGATGGAGAATAGACCGAAACACCTTAGTATGACGCAAATGTAGATAATGGGTACTTGAGTGGGGTCCCTTGCCGGGAAGTGTGCGTGTATCCATGGGACAAATACCGGGTTAAATTCTCAAAGTGAACCTGGAAGTAGTGTGGGTGAAAAACGAAAGCTTTCTTCAGACCAGAAGTGACGTCATATACACACCGCGTCACTTCCCTCTCTCCTTAGAGCTGTAAGCAGAGAGTGTATAAGGGTCACACAAGCACGTGAAATCGCCGGTGTGTGACCCCATATCATCGTGATATAAAAGGCTAAGAATATAAGGGGAAAAGTGGTTGTGCATTTGAACATGAAATCAAAAGTGCAAGAAGATGTGCCACAGTGCTATTGATATGCTATATCAAAGTGACGCTATTATAAAATACCGGATGATCGTTCAAATATACCGGAAAAAGAGTGAATGAATGTTTCCAGAATCCATCTCGTTCATCGGCCACTATTAAACGTATGCATAAAGCATTAAAAAATTATATAAAAAATATAGGAGAAGTTGAGTCAGAAAAAATGTTTAAACTTAAAATTATGCGTGAATTGTGTAGGCAGCCAGATCGATAAACCAGAATGGGACATGCGTTGTACAATGTATGTCAACATAGATAAAAAATCAGAAATGGTTAAAAAATATGAATACATAAGATTGCAATAGGCGGATAAGAAATATTACATTGTAAATTATTAAAAAGTAACAAAGGTTGGCGTATCATAAGTCAACGGACATACTGTAAAATATGGTAAAAAACGGGAGGTTGATGTAAAATGTAGCAACCTATCTTTATAAATAATTGTAAATGTAAGCAAGATGGTAAAAGAACAAGAAAGGATAAAACTGATGTTGGTAAAATGCATAAATAAAAAATTCATATATAAAATAAGCGTTCTAGAGACCATATATGTTGGCTCGTAAAGAAATAGGAGTATATTATAACAACCATAAAATATAGGGACGCAGAAATCTTATACAAATAAAAAAAACAATATCTCAAGCTTTGTTAATAAAAGCATTGATGTCCCACTCTACATTCATTCCATGTGGGTGGAAACTCTTAAGCTGATAGATCCAGGATGTTTTTAGTTGGGATACCCCTCTTTTGATCCACCCGCCTCTCCAAGGGGGAACATACCTGTCAATCACTTGGTAGAGGGTGCCATCTGGATTGCGGTCATGGTATTTGAGGTAATGTTTGGGGACACTATGATTGGTCTTCCCTTTGATAATGTTGGTTATATGCTCATTTACTCTTACATTAAAAGCCCTAGTGGTTCTACCAACATATTGTTTGTTGCAAGGGCAAGTTAAAAGATAGACGACGTTTTTCGTTTCACATGTGCTAAAACATTCTACATCGTACGTTCGTCCTGTGACTGTGGAGGAAAAACTAGAAATCCTCTTACTCTTAATCTTATTGAGTTTACAGACTCTGCATTTCTGGCATTTGTAGAAACCTTTCATATCATGAAAAAAGGTGAGTTGCCTAGGGGGGTCCACCACGTTTGGGGCCAACTTGTGCCTCAGAGAGGGGACCCCTCGATAAACAACCTGTGGTTTACCGGGTAATAAGAGGCCTATAAGTCTGTCATTACGTAGAACCCCCCAATGTTTGTTAATGATTCTCTTCACCTGCTTATGCTGTATTGAATAGCCTGTAAAAAAGGACCATTTAGCATCGAAATTCTGGGTTTTTGGTTTGTCCATTAAAAGTGCGTCCCGATCGATCTGGGAGACCGTTTGGATCTCTTTAGTCAATTCGTCATTAGAGTACCATTTTACTAATAGTCTTTTCTTGATAACTTGGGCCTGTTCGGTGAATACATTAGTATCAGAGCAATTTCTTCTCAGGCGTAAAAATTGGCTTTTGGGTATAGATTTTAGCCACGACTGGTGATGACAACTGTCTGTCGAAATATAGCCATTCTTGTCGGTTGGTTTAAAGTATGTCATTGTAATGAATTTCCCTGTGCTGATGTCAATATTAAGGTCAAGGAAAATGAATGTTTGTGTTGCTACTTTCCAAAGACAGAACAATGTTTCTATCATTATTGTTCAAAGTGGCGAAGAAGTTGTTGATTTGTATTTTTGATTTTTTTTTTTTTCTCTTGGGAAGATTTTTTTTTGGCCATACGTTAGCCTCCCCATCTGATACAACCCAAAAGGTTTAGATTTGGCTCTTGGAATATAAGGGGCATGAGTAACCTAACAAAAAGATCTGCAGTCTTTTCTTATATGGATTTACATAAGGTCGAGATACTCTGCCCGTAGGAGACGCACTTTACAAGGGAAGTTCTCCATCAAATGGGGAATAATAGATCCCAAAAGTACTATCACTCAGTACACACTTCTTATTCAAGCGGAGTGAGCATTTTTGTCAAAGGGAATATCTCTTTCTCCTGCAGACAGAGTAAAATTTACACATTGGGCCGATATATCTTTTTACATTGTTCAATAGAAAACAAGGAAATGGTTCTGGTTAATGTGTACATCCCCCCACCATTTAAAGCTGAGATCATATATGAGATGTTGGAGTTCATATTGGACAAACTCCAAACCACAGTTATAATGGTGGGAGATTTTAATATGGTTATTGACGAGAGTAAGGACAGACTGTCCCAGAGGAAAAGGAAGGAGGGCGTGTCAGGGGGTAAGCTCTCCCAATTTTTGGAAGAGGCAGGGTTAATGGACATCTGGCGGGAGTAAAATCCTGTGAGGCGGCAATTTTCTTGCCTATCAAGTTCACATGCCACCCTTTCCAGGATCAACTTAGCAATAGGCAATAAGGAGGCTTTCCACTTAATAAATGATGTTTCATACCTACCTAGGGGTTTGTCGGACCATTCTCCTCTCATGCTATCGGTAGACACTGAGGGGTACCGTGTCACAAGGGATTGGAAAATAGGACCATACTGGCTGGAACTAATAGATAAGTCATATGGAATTCCGATAGCACTGGAGGAGTTTGTGAAGACAAACTCAGTTACGGCCTCGATGGGGATGATATGGGATACCCTAAAAGTGTTCCTCCATGGCTTATTAATTCAACAAGTAGCTAAGATTAAAAAGGAATCCAAGAAATGGGAGGAGTCTGTCAGGGCAAAGGTTGGGTGGAGGGTAGAGACCCAATACATCGAGGACTCCACGGAAGGAAAATATAGATATTTAATCAATAGGCAACAAGTGTATAGATCAGCATTGTTAAGAAGAGAGGAAAATAAGAAATTATCCTTAAGGCAAAACTCCCTTGTGGAAGGGGAAAGTGTGGGGCGGGCCCTGGCCTTCTTGATCAAGAACAATTCACCTACTAAAACTGTACCAATAATACGAATGTCAGGGGGTAAGACAACCTCACATATGGGGGGGGATCACAAGAATGTTTAAGGAATATTATGAAAACTTTATAAAGCTCAAAAGAAAGAAACAGATGACAAAATAGTAGAATTCTTGGGTAATCTAGAATTCCCGACTCTTTCAAAAAGAGATAGAGATGAATTAGAGGCACCCATAACACTAGAGAAACTTCAAAAAGCTGTAGGATCAATGGCAAAATCACCTGGCCCAGATGGGTTGCCTATTGAGATATATAAACGGTATGGGAAAGTACTGTTACCAGAACTCTTAAAGACAGCCTACTGGGCGGTAAGTGAGGGAAAACTCCCCCCTTCAATGAGGGAGGCCACAATAGTAGTTATACATAAAGAAAGGAACACCCCATTAGAAACATATTCATACAGGCTAATATCATTATTATGCTCATACATTTAGATCTTAGCAAAAGTCCTGGCTACTAGACTAAACCTGATCATTCAGAAGCTTATACCCCTGGACCAATCCAGGTTTATTCCCCATAGGTCAACCAGTATTAATGTTAGAAGAGTATTCCTAAATTTACAAATTAGGGCCTCAAATGCCGGGTCAAGGGCTGCTCTATCCCTTGATGCCATTAAGGCTTTCGACAGCCTAGACTGGAACTATCTCTGGCAGGTTCTGGAAGCATTTCAGTTTGGTCCCTCCTTTATTGGGTGGGCCAAGACCCTTTATAACGGCCCTAGTGCCAAGGTCCAGGTCAATGGAGTGTGCTCAGAGAGATTTGGGTTAGCGAGGGGGACAAGACAGGGGTGTCCATTATTGCCCTTGCTCTTCGCCTTGGGATTTGACCCCAGCATCAGAACCAAGACCACCCTGTCTGGGAAGAAAGTAAGAAAGGGTTCTCTGGCTCCCAAGGCCTGGATCTCCGAGATTCTCTTTACCGATGTAATGGCCACAAGGAAAGCGGTCTTGCAAGCAAGCTCACTGATTGAGAGTGTTTTGTGCATCTGTGAGAAAAATTTGAGAACCAGTGGCAGATCCCATTTAGGAAACCGTGGTTTTCTCTGTGGTCTCAACCTGACCGCTCCCTTGAAGAATTTCTGAACTAGGGCATGCCTGGCCCATGAAGTACCAGTAAAGGCAGAGATTGCGGATACCTGTACCCGGAGAGAACTTACAGCTAGTTCTAGGTCCAGACCCGACTGCAGAAAACTCAGGCTGTCCTGGACTGATGGGGACCCACAGGAGTTGGATCAGGAGGACATATGGCTTGTGAACCTGGACCAGATCCTCTCGTAGACTCGATTCGTACTCACTCGTCTTGCACTTAGGAGCGTGGGAATTGCTTCCTTCGGGCACCTTAGTGCCTCCAACCTTTCCCTTTCAAGAAACAGACCTTCAACCACAGGTGGCCCGGGCATGGATGTAGGGATGTGCCCTGGGATAGTAGATCTAGCCTGAGTGGTAATGGGACTGGGTCCCTGTAGCTGAGGAATGATAAAAGAGGAAACCAGGGCCTGTTGGGCCAGTATGAAATTACCGCGGCCACTTCCACATTTTCCGTTCTGAGCCTTCGCAGAAATTGGAGGATTATCGGAATTGGGGGAAAGGCATACGCCTTGTGGAACCTCCACTGCTCCATGAGAGCATCGATCCCATAGGCCTGAGGGTCCCGGAACCTCGAATAATACCTTGCTAGCTTCCTGTTGCATGGAGAGGCGAAAAGGTCCACCTCTGGGGATACCCCTAGAGATAAGATCCACGCAAACACTTCCTCGTGGAGCGACCACTCGTTGTTGTCCAGACGGACTCGAGAAAGAAAATCCGCCTGGACATTCAGAACTCCGGGAACATAGGTTGCTGTGATGTTGCTCAGATTCCTCTGTGCCCATAACATGATTGGCTCCAACTCCTGTAGTAAACTCCGACTCCGGGTCCCCCCCATCTCCTTATGTAGGACACTGCTGTGGTGTTGTCTAGTCGAAGTGACACCGCTAATCCTGCTGTCAGATGGTGAAAGGCCTGTAATGCTTTGAAAGCTGCTCTTAATTCCAAGACGTTTGAAACCACCCCCCTAGAGGGGAAGTCCCAGACGCCCTGAGCCACCTCCGTTAGACAGTGTGCACCCCAGCCTCTGTTGCTGGCTTCTGATGTGACAGTCACCCACGTAATGGGAAGAAAGGAATGGCAATTGCACAGATTCTTCCGATGAAGCCACCAGAGAAGGGAGCCCCTCATGGTGGGAGAGATGTAGATGCGTTGAGACTTGTCGCCTGACCGCCACTGTCAAAGAAACAGTCTTTGAAAGGGTCGCATTCTCCACTGTGCCCACTTCACCATGGGAATCGTCGACACCATTGTCCCAATGATCCTCAGGCACTGGATGGCCTGAAGGTATGTTAATGAGAGCGCCAGTCGTATCCTGCTCTGGACCGTTACTATCTTCTCCTCGGGTAAGGAGATGGTGCCCAGAGTCGTGTAGAAAAGGGCACCGAGGTATACAAGAGACTGTGAGGGCTCTAAGTGGCTTTTCTCCGAGTTGAGCAACCACCCGAACTCCTGGAGGTTGGCGATGACTTGGTCCCTGTGTTCTACTATCTGGGATTTGTCCTGTGCCAAAAGAAGCAGATCGTCCAGATAATGATAGAGCCGGATACCACTGGTTCTCAACAGAGCCACTACAGCCAACAAGACCTTCGAGAAGACTCGAGGAGAGGTTGATAGGCCGAAGGGTAGGCAGGTGGACTGACAATGGAGCTTCCCCACGGCAAACCGGAGGAACTGCTGAAACCCCGCTGCCACCGGCACGTGGAAGTATGCGTCCTTCAAATCTATGGGGACTAGCCAGTCCCCGGCCTGGACTGCCTGTTGGATTGTGGACAGCGTTTTCATTTTGAACCTCTCCTTCCTGATGAAGCGGTTCAAGTGAGTCAAGTCTATCACAGGTCTCCATGCGCCGTTCCTTTTCTGTACCATGAAGAGTGGGGAATACATCCCCAACCCTCGCTCTACGTTCGGGACAGGAATTGCGGCGCCTTGTGCCAACAAAGATCCTATGTAGGCTAAAAGGGTCTCTCTTTTTCCTCTTGAAGCTGAGAGGGTTGTGGGAACGACCCTCAGCCTGGGCGCCTTGCAGAAGGCCCACGCATGGCCCTGGGAGACCATTCTGACGGTCCATCCATCCTGGATTGAGGCCGCCCAAACATGTCGAAAGCGGAGCAGACGAGCCCCCACCTGACATGCCCGGGCGGGCCCAATCTCAAAAGAATTTGGCTGGGCCCCCTTCACCAATCGGACCACTCCTAGTAGCCTTCTTGCTAGACGACTGCCTGGACTTCCAAGATCTGGAGAACTGCCGACCAGGCTTGTAGCTGCATGCTTCCCTGGAACGGTCCTGGTTCTGCTTCCTCGAGAAGGGGCGCCCCCGGCCCTGCCCACGCTGGTCCTGAGGCAGGAACCCCGACCTACCTCCAGTGGCTCGGGTTATGGCCGTGTCTAACTTGTTCCCGAAGAGAGAGGACCCCTCAAATGGGATTCGGCACCAAACCTGCTTGGACGTCGGGTCGGCCTGCCATGGGTGGAGCCATAAGGCCCGCTTGGCCGTAACGGTCGAGAGCATAACCCGAGACAAAAGCTGAATAAGGTCAAGAGAAGCCTCCCCCAGGAAGGCGGTAGCCAGCCTAAGCTCCTGTATGGGGGAACTCTTGGCCACCTCGTCTGAGACACTCCTGAGCGTCTCGTCCATGCTGTCTGTCCACCGCTCCATTGCCTTTGATGTCGCTGCCAGGGCCAGGGCAGGCTTACATGCCATACCCGCAGACAGGTATGCCTTCTTAAGGTCAGAGTTGATCCGTCTGTCCAGGGCATCCCTAAAGGAGACTGTATCCTCCAGAGGGAGTGTGACATGCTTGACCAGTCGCATTACAGCCGAATCCACTAGGGGGGCTCATTCCAAGTGGCTGACCTCCTCTTCTTTGAAGGGATACAGCGTCAGAACCTTAGGTAACAAGGAGTTTTTCCTGTCAGTCTTGGACCACTCTTCCGAAATGACTTCACCCAGCTCCGTAAGAAAGGAGAAGTTAGCTCGGTCCTTTAGCTGTTTGAAATATTTCCTCTGTTTAGGAGGAGCGACCACGGGATCCTCCCAATCCAGGGCATCCCTTACTGCTTTGACCAACGGGGCGACCAGGGCAAAATCAAACCCCCCATACGGCTCCTCGGACTCTGAATCCTCTTCCAACGAATCGGCGGAGGGGTGACTTGGCTGGGAGAGATCCCAGGTGTTTGGAGCCTGTGGCTCTGTCACTGGTGCGCCCCCAGGTCTGGCGGGAGACTTACGGGTTCTGCCAGTCTCTATCTCCTTAAGAGACTCCTTTACGACCCTTTCCCTCTTTCGCCGACAGCTTTTGCGTAGCAGGGGTCACAGAGAGATCTCCCAATTGGTGCCCGTGACCTGCACCCCCAGCAGGTATGCTCAGCTGAGCGACTGGAGTGGGTCGCCGAGTGATGGGCTGGGTCCCTACCATGGAGACTTGACCTGGAGGGTGACCCGTGGTGCTTAGATATGGAAGAAGAGTGTCGGCCATGGGACTTAGATGAAGCACTTCTTCTGTGGGAACTGCAATGATGATCCTAGAGGACCTAGAGGAGCTAAAACAAGAAGCAGAGGAAAGTAGACACAGGGGTTAGGGTAAGAGCCTCTGCCATACCCCCCCTTCCCCCCAGGCTACCACCCAGAAAGAGCGTACCTGTGGTGGGAGGGCTAGCCACAGGCTGGCGGTGAAGCATCCCTGGTACTGGCGGTCTCCATGGAGGCTACAAGAGAAAACTCTATTAAGTCAAATGCAGCTCCCACAGGAGCCCGGACTCCAGCAATGCCCCTGCCTACCTTGGAACAAGCAGGAAACTGCTTGAGGAAGTCGCCGCTGAAACCCGCAATCGTTCCCAAAGAGTGTGGGCTTCTGCCGGTTTAAATTTGGCGCCTCCCCAGTGACGTCACCGCTACGTCAGCGTGCACGCGCGGCCGCCGCCACTTCGGCAGCACAGCGTACGCGCCTACCAGTCCTCGTTCCCGATCCGGACCCGTGCATGTGTGATACAACCGCGGGCCAAGAACCAGGAAGTGAACGGCGGCTGGAACGCACTCGGAAACCAGCCGCCATGCCTGTCAGCCACGGGCCACCAGGGAAAAAACAGAGAGGGAAAAGCTCCTAAAAACAAGAAAGACAGGTACAAACACTGCTGCCATGTAAAATAATTCTGCGACGCTGCCACACTTCTTGCCGAGGTATTGCCCAATGCCGTCCTCTGGGGTACACAAGGCCGCCCGCTAGTAGTTAGGCTGAGTGGCCACAAAGCGCAGCCTACCCACCAGTGGCTAGGCATCCAGGCTTCTTCTGCGGTCTTCCATTTTCCCCCCTCCATACCCTGCTAGTAGCTAGGGCTTATAGGAGTATGCGACTTGTCCATCTCCTAAGTCGCAGCTCGGCTATCCAGTGGCAGGAAAGTCTTCAGGTAAGAGGACCATCTACTCGGTCCTGCGAGGAGGACAAAAAAGGAACACTGCCGCCGGCTCGGAGCAAAGATTTATGGGAGAGGTGTCCTATAGGGTATTAGAGGCGGGACTAAACCCACACGTAGGCTGCCATGGAGTCTGTCAGGAAATATTTTTTTCAAAATTGTCGCTCCCTTTTTTTGTTTATAGTGGTGATCAGAAATGTTGCAGAGGCGATCATATACTACCAAAAGAAAGCTCAATTTGTTTGGAAAAAAAGGACGTCAATTTCGTTTGTGTACAATGTCGCACGACTGCGCAATTGTCAGTTAAAATGAAGCTGTGCCGAATCGCAAAAAGTGCCCTGGTCAGGAGGGGTAAATCCTTCAGGTGCTGAAGTGGTTACATTTTTTTTTTACTAGTAAGGGCAGCAATCACTGACACTTTTGACACTTTTTGGGGACCAGTGGCACTAATACAGTCACTGTACTAATGACACTGGCTGGGAAGGGGTTAAACATCAGGGGTGATCAAAGGGTTAAATGTGTGCCTAGTCAGTGTTTTACTGTACTGTGAGAGGTGATTTTATTAGGGGAAGAGATGAAATGTGTTCCCTGCTTTGCATGGACATAAATTCCATCCCTTCCCTCTTTTCAGAAAAGGAAATATTCTGCTTTCCATTTCAAAAATATAGTTTATCCCTCAAACCTCTTTTTGTGATTTTAACCACTTCTGCCCCGGAAGGATTTCCCACTTTAGGGCCAGAGCCCTTTTTGCGATTCGGCACTGCGTCGCTTTAATTGAGCGTCCTTTTTTTCCCACAAATAGATCTTTCTTTTGGTGGTATTTGATCACCTCTGCGTCATTTCTGATCGCTGCTACAAACAAAAGAAGAGCGACAATTTTGCAAAAAAAAAAACAAATTTCTTACTTTTTGCTAAAATACAAATCCAAACAAAAATATAAAAAACATTTTTTCCATTGGTTTTGGCCGATTTATATTTTTCCTCATATTTTTGGTAAAAAAAATTGCAATCTGCGTTTATTGATTGGTTTGCGCAAAAGTTGCCGCGTTTATGGATGATGAAGAGATGAGAATTCATTTCTGGGGTTTCTGGGATTTTTATTTTTTTTTAATTTTTTACTAGTAATGGTGGCAATCTGAGATTTTTAGCGGTACTGCGATATTGCAGCGGACATGTCGGACTGTTTTGACACTTTTTTGGGACCATTGGCATTTATACAGCGATCAGTGCTATAAAAATGCACTGATTACTGTGTAAATGCCATTGGCGGTGAAGGGGTTAACCTGGAGGGGGCGCTCTAAGGGTTAACTGTGTTCCCTGGGCATGTTCTAAATGTATGTGGGCTGGCCTGGCTGGGGGAAGGGAGTGATCACGGCTTCCATATACAGGAAGCTTGTGATCATCGCCCTTCCCCTCTGACAGACAGGAGATCCGTGTTTACTTACACGGACCTCCATTCTTTCACTGCGGGGGGGCCATCCGGGTAACCGGTGGTGATCAAGTCCACCCTATCCGCTCCCTGGCCCCCCCCCCGAACACAGTGAGCGTGCGAGCGTGCCTCCGATGGCGCGCGCACGCTCACAGTGCGGGATATCGCAGCAGCCTTCATATGACGGTGGTTTGCGATATCGAGCCGATTTGTCGCCGTCAGACGCCGGTCGGCAAGTGGTTAATATGTCAAACAAAAAAAATACATCAAAAAATAAAACAACAATGGCTAATAGTTGTTTGCTGAAATATGACATTCCCAGTAATTATATAGATGAGAACTGAGTTAACAGCTGTAAATATTGTAAATTATAAAGTGGTTTCTAGCAAAGCAAATAGAAGGAAGGCATTTAGCAAAAAAAAAAAAAATGAACATCATACTGTACATCAATGGCACAGAATCCAGCAAGGAAAAAATGGCTTATAATGCATATATGCAATAAAAAAAACAGAATAGGGCATTATTTTAACCACTACATCTAAAGCTGGAGAGGAGAGAATTAACCACTTGACCACTGGGCACTTACACCCACTTCCTGACCAGACCAATTTTCAGCGCTCTCACATTTTGAATGACAATCACTCAGTCATGCAACTCTGTACCCAAATGAAATTTTTATCCTTTTTTTCACACAAATAGAGCTTTCTTTTGGTGGTATTTAATCACAGCTGTTTTTTTTTTTTGCGCAATAAATGAAAAATGACCAAAAATTCTGTAGAAAAAAAAAAAAGAATTTTTCTTCGTCTGTGTTATAAAATTTTGCAAATTAGTAATTTTTCTTCATACATTTTGGTCAAAATTTATACTGCTACATATCTTTGGTAAAAATAACCCAAATTAATGTATATTATTTGGTGTTTGTGAAAGTTATAGGGGTTGATTTACTAAAGGCAAATAGACTGTGCACTTTTGAAAGTGCAGTTGCCCCAGAGCTTAGTAAATGAGGTAAAGCTTCACTTTACAAAGAACATCCAATCACGTGCCAGGAAAATTAAAAAAGCAGCATTTTTGCTTGCACATGATTGGATAATGGAAGTCAGCAGAGCTCCCCCTCATTTACTAAGATCTGGAGCCACTGCATTTGCAGAGTGCAACTGCACTTTCAAAAGTGCACAGTCTATTTGCCTTTAGTAAATCAACCCCATAGAGTCTGCAAGCTATGGCAGGGGTCTCCAAACTATGGCCCTCCAGTTGTTCAGGAACTACAATTCCCATCATGCCTAGTCATGTCTGTCAATATCAGAGTTTTACAATGCCTCATGGGACGTGTAGTTCCGCAACAGCTGGAGGGCCGTAGTTTGGAGATCCCTGAGTGGTGCCAATCACTGAAAATTGATCACACCTGATGTACTGAAGGCCTATCTCATTTCTTGAGACACTAACAAGCCAGGAAAGTACAAATAACCCCCAAATGACCCCTTTTTGGAAAGTACACATTCCAAAGTATTTAGTAAGTTGTCATTTTTTCCCACAATTCTTTGCAAAATGAAGATTTCTTTTTTTTTCTCACAAAATTGTCATGTTAACAGTTTATTTCTCACATGCATCATGTGCATACCACAAATTACACCCCAAAACACATTCTACTTCTCCTCCTGAGTATGGCGATACCACATGTGTAAGACTCTTACACAGCCTGGCCACATACAGAGGCCCAACATGCAGGGAGCACCATCGGGTGTTCTAGGGACATAACTTACACATATAATTTCCTAACTACCACTTGCACTTTTGAAGGTCCTGGAGCACCAGGACAATGGAAACGCCCAAAAAATGACCCCATTTTGGATAGTAAACACCCCAACGTATATTCTAGGAGGCATAATGAGCCTTTTGAACATGTCATTTTTTTCCATAAGTTTTTGGAAAATGTGGAAAGAAAATTAAAACTCATTTTTTGTTACCCAAATTTGTTAATTTATACAATATTTCTAACACATAACATGTACATAGTAAAAATTACACCCCAAAATATATTCTGCTACTTATCCCGAGCATGGCGATACCAGAGGTGTGAGACTTTTCCACAGCCTGGCCACATACAGAGACCCAACATGCAGGGAGCACCGCCAGGTGTTCTAGGGGTATACATTTCAAATCTAATTTGACTACCTATTACACTATTGTGAGGCACTATAGTGGTACTGATGGGCACTGTAGTGGCATGAATGTGGCACGGATGAGAACTGATGTGGCAGGGATGAGCATGAATGAGGCATAAATGAGCTGTGGATGGGGATGGCTGAGCATGGATGGGGATGGCTGAACACAGATGGGATGGCTGACAACGGATGGGAATGACTGAGTGCGGATGGGATGGTTGAACATGGATGTGGATGACTGAGTATGGATGGGGATGACTGAGCACAGATGGAATGGCTAAGCACGGATGCGGATGACTGAGCATGGATGGGGAAGACTGAGCATGGATGGGATGACTGAGCACATATGGGGATGACTGAGCATGGATGGGATGGCTGAGCATGGATGGGGATGACTGAGCACGGATGGGGATGACTGAGCTCGGATGGGATGGCTGAACACGAATGGGGATGGCTGAGCATGAATGGGGATGACTGAGCACAGATAGGGATGATTGAGCACGGATGGGGATGACTGAGCACAGATGAGTATGACTGAGCATGGATGGGATTGCTGAGCATGTATGGGGATGACTGAACACAGATGGGGATGACTGAGCACGGATGGGATGGCTGAGCATGGATGTGGATGACTGAGCATGGGTGGATGGCTGAACATGGATGACTGAGGATGGATGGCTGAGCATGGATGGATGGATGGGGTGAGTGCAGACTGGCACAGAGCAGCGCTGTGGGCTCTACAGATCCTGCCCACAGCGCTGCTGTATCTGATATCTACCCTCTGCTCTCACACTGTACGAAGAGTGTGTGAAGAGATAAGCCGGACATGCGTTGGCTTTACATCTGATCACTCCATCATTTGACGGAGCGATCACGTGGTAAAGGGCCGCTGTCTGTGGCTGTTTACCACGATCTGTGATGCCGGTCACGTATATTCCCGGGTGCGCGAGGAGGAGGACATTATAGTACG
Source organism: Glandirana rugosa (assembly GCA_018402905.1). Classification (NCBI taxonomy): domain Eukaryota; kingdom Metazoa; phylum Chordata; class Amphibia; order Anura; family Ranidae; genus Glandirana; species Glandirana rugosa. Next base: position 868,220 of record BLSH010033286.1, read on the forward strand.
ACCTCCCAGAATAATGAGTCCACCTTGCGGCCGTTTTTTCACAATGGGCGGTCGGCCCATTTTTGGACTGGATTTTAACTTTTTGATTGAACGGAAGACAGTACATCATTTTTTAAAAATACATTTAACTAAGATGTCAAATTGAAAATTTGGTTGAACTGGATGGACTTTTTTCAACCATGTAACTATGAAAATCAAATGTGTCTGATCTACAGTAGATTGCTTATCTCAAGTCACAGAGTCTGCGACAATACTAGTTAATACATTGTATACTAGATTTTCCTATTTCCCAGCCAACTTTCTGATGGGAAATACATTTCTTTAAGTGGATCAATGCCAGAATCCCTTGTTCTTGTGTATTTTCACAGCTGTCTGTCTGTGTATGTCTGCTGTCCTGCCAAAGCCTCTAGTCCTCCATGGTTCCAGTAATGTAATATACTTAGTTTCCTTAAGGTCAAATTTACTTGGCTGGGTGCATTGTAGTTTGGCTTTGGACACGTATGTTTTCTATTATGGTTGTCTTTATCTCTGCTATGTAACATATTTCAGTGATATTGCTTTGTAATTTGTCTTTTTTGGTATTGTTTTCCTTTCAATGGCTCCTAGACAGAGATGTCTTGCCTCTTGGATAAATTTTCATATACAGTATATCTTTGGTATCATTAATACAAGGAAGAAAAGAAAATGGTTCTGTTGTTTATGGCAACCACCCAAAGTTCAATATACAAACTGTTGTAATTCCTACACCGTTCACCTGATTTGGATGTAAATACCCTCAAATTAAAGCTGAAAGTCTGCAGTTAAAGCACATCTTGTTCGTTTCATTTCAAACCATTGTGGTGGTGTATAGAGCCAAAAAGATTAGAATTGTGTCGATGTCCCAATATTTATGGACCTGACTGTATAGGCTGTTATCAACTGTTTTTGGCTGTGGCATTTTTGAGCTGTAAAAAAAACCCAAGACCAGTGGGTTCTGAGAGACAGTTTTCAGCTGTCAAAAACGCTCTAAAGTTGTGTACACAGCGTTAAGCCTCGTCAGGCATTTCTCTGTCTCTATACAAAATCAATGGTTCCCTATGGGAGCCCATTGATTTGAATAGAAGTGGCACCACAAGTCGGATCATGATGATGATCCTACTTGCGGTGCGACTTGTGTGCTGAGGATCTTGAAGGGGAATCCCCCGCAAAAATGAAAAAAAACATTTGCGTAGGGTTCCCCCAAGAGGTACCAGACCCTTCGGTCTGGTATGGATTTTAAGGGGAACCCCCCCCCAAAATCCATACCAGACCTATATCGGAGCATGCAGCCTGGCAGGCCAGGAAAGGGGGTGGGGACGAGCTCCCCCCCCCCCCCCGCCTGGACCATACCAGGCTGAATGCCCTCAATATGAGGGGGTGCTTTGGGGCACATCATGCCTCCAGTGGTGATGTCATAAGGGGGTGGGGCCTCCGAATGACATCAGCGGGTGCCCCCCCATGCTAATAGAAGTCAATGCAGAGCACGGATAGTCCATCAGTCTGGGAGATCGCATCGTGTCAACATGGGAAGAAGAGCAGAGGGAGAAGACAGCAGAGAAGACAGCAGCAAAAGAGCAGAAGACACAAGACCCGGGAAAAGAGCAGACGATAGAAGACCCTTCAGAAGAAAGAAGACCCCGCAAAAGAGCAGAATGAAGAAGATGCCAGAGCGGGAGAAGAGCCGGAGAGGGAAGAAGACGCTGGAGCTGATTTAATAAAATATTTTAAAAACCTGTGTAGTGTGTTTTTTTTTTTTTTACACTTTTTTTTCAGGTGAATGGGTAGGGGTACAATGTACCCCATACTCATCCACATAGGGTAGGGGGCGGGATCTGAGGGCCCCCTTGTTAAAGGGTGCTTCCAGATTCCTATAAGCCCCCCGCCCGCAGTTCCTGACAACCACAGGCAAGGGTTGTCGGGAAGAGGCCCTTGTCATCATCAACATAAGGACAAGGTGCTTTGGGGTGGGGGGTGCAGGGCCCCCCTGCCCCAAAGTACCCACCCCCCCACGTTGAAGGCATTCGGCCTGGTATGGTCCAGGGGGGCTCCCTCGTCCACACCCCCTTTCCTGGCCTGCCAGGCTGCGTGCTCGGATAAGGGTCTGGTATGGAAATTGGGGGGACCCTACGCCATTTTTTCGGCATGGGCGTTCCCCTTAAAATCCATACCAGACAGAAGGTTCTGGTACCTCTTGGGGGGGAACCCTACGCAAATTTTTTTTCATTTTTGCGGGGGTTCCCCTTCAAGAACCTCAGCACACAAGTTGCACCGTATTTCGGATCATCGTGATCCGACTTCTGGTGCGACTTCCATTCACATCAATGGGCTCCCATAGGGAACCATTGATTTTGAATAGAGACAGAGGAAATGCGGCTTAAAGCTAGCACAGAAAAATGCGCAATGACGCCAATGCAAAATGTTGATAAAATTGCGTTTTTTTAACGCAGCTTTTTATCCTGGCGTCAGTACTAGCTTACAGCTCGTTTTTCATAATGTCCAGTGAGGCCTAAAAGTGGATCTAAACCTGATTCATGAAATTTGAACTAGGCAAATATATCTGCACTGTGTTCTTATCTCTCCCCAAAGCCCTAAGTCCCGTGTGTTCTTTTGTAATCAGCATGATAACTTCTGACAAGTTCTTCAACAATCAAGATAAAACCAGCCTGAAAAGTGTGGGTGCTATAAATAGATTAACAGAGAGCTGCTCTATTCACAGCACATTCCTTCCTTCCTCTGCCTATGTGGAGTGGGGGTGTGTGCCTTTCCTCCAATCAGCTGTCACACAGTGTATGCCAAAACTACACTCCCAGTGCTGAACAGGAAGAAAAAAATTCTAACACAGTGTGCACTTTCTAAAGAATATAGCAAGCTGAAGACAGCACATATAAATGTAAAACTTATGTAGGGAGATTTGTTTAATCCCTTTGTATCATCTAAAGCTGTTCACTTCACTGGGTATATATGAGGGTTAACTAACTTAAAGTGTAGTTACTTCAAACAAGGAAAAAGATTAGAACCTTTGTCAATATTGTGTTGCCTGTGTCCATGCTAGGTAGATTCACCTTCTATATTGTCCTGGTTAGAATTGTCACAAAGACAAATGTGATGGGAGATCCAAAATTTTACAGTTGTCATCAGAAAATAAATCTTCCTGTAAGAGTACCTGATGCGCATCTGTATCTTAGTAATGCGGGTTCCTCCTTGCGGGCTGCCCTGTAGATCTTCGACGAGTTTGGATTCTTCTCGGGCATTAAGATAAATTGGAGCAAGTCGGCCCTGTTCCCTCTGGACTTAGCAGCCAGGAGAGTGGCGGAGCACACTCCACTGGTGTGGGTTGATCAATTTAGATATCTAGGCATTCAGGTATCCAGAGATCTGCATAGATATCCAGAGCTAAACATTCGCCCGGTGATGGTACAGTTGAAAGACAGATGCGCTTCCTGGGACAACCTCCCCTTTAATCTCCTGGGCCGTATAAACATCTTAAAAATGGTGTTTTTGCCCAAGTTTCTATACTTGTACCGCAACTGCCCAGTTATACTTAAACAAACCCTGTTTAAGGAAATTGATGGGTATGTTAGCTCCTTTTTATGGGCAGGGTCTACACCAAGGTTGGCCCGGTCTACAGTCCAACTCCCTGTTGGATGCGGTGGCTTGGCCCTCCCCAACCAGAGTCTACTTTTGAGCCGCAGTTCTTGTAACCGTTCGTTGGTGGCTGGTGGGATCTAGGGCTAATGCCGCTGTTTGCCTTGAGGCGGCCTTGGTGGGCTCGCTTAAGGGGCTTGGGAATTTAATTTATAGGGGACTGAGGGCCGGTCGAGGGCTCCCTGTTCCTACCAGAACAACACTGGGGGTGTGGTCAGTGGCTAGGGCACGGTTCCTTCAGCCAGGCCGCTGGTCCCCGTACCACCCCTTGTGGGGTAACCCATCACTCCCACATCTGGAAATGCTTCCGGACCCCCAGGTATGGGCTAGATATGGTATTACCAGGTTGAAAGATATTATGCAGATGGGGATTCTACTACCCTATACGACCCTCTCGCGGACCTTCCGCCTGCCGAGGTGGATGTATTTTAGGTATTTGCAGCTAAGGCATGCTGTTCACCACCAATTTCTGAGCCCCCCGGTACTGGCGGCGGACCTGATAGAGGAACTTCCTGGCCCAGGAGAATTTGTCTAAACCCTTATCGACACTCTACTTAGCACTCCTTAGATTGCAATCTCCTAAAATAGACAAACTTTGGGAACAATGGCACCTAGACATCCCCTCATTAGACAGGGAAAGTTGGGAGGGATGTTTTGAAGACAACTCTAAGATTATGATTGCTTCTAAAGATAAGTTGATACAGACGAAGTTCCTTCACAAAGTGTATTATACTTCACAGAGGCTGCACAGGGTCTATCCGCAACGATCCTCGGCATGCACCAGATGTGGGACAGACTAAGGTACGTTTATGCACATGTTTTGGTCCTGTTCCAGACTACAGGAATTCTGGGGTGTTGTATTGACGTGGTTGATTCCTGCTCGCAGTTGTCTCTGCCCCGCACCCCCGAATTGACCCTATTGGGTATTCAGGAGGATGAGCAGCGACCAAGATACACTAAATTGTTAATTTCATATCTCTTATACTATGCTAAGAAGGAAATTTTATTTAAGTGGGTCTCCCCTTCTCCTCCCACGGTAGCTTCCTGGAGGAAATCTGTTAATGAAGCTCTGCCTATGTACAAATTGACGTATATACATAGGAATTGCCCTCGGAAGTATGATAAAATATGGCAGCTTTGGGAGGCTGGCCTATAAGGCTGGGATGGGAGCTTGCTCCTTGGGAGTATGTTTCTTACTGGAGGATCTATAATTAGTGTTGAGCGAACCCGGACTGTAACGTTCGGGTCCGTACCGAACTTTAGGGTGTCCGTGGCACGGACCCGGACCCGGACATTTCAAAAATCGTTCGGGTTCAAGCGAGTTGTGATTAATATCTAGGAGGTCATTCTTTGTATGAGGGTTCCTCGTTCGAGGGTAGGGTCGGAATATCCGGTCGGAGGGTTTCGACGGTATAAAATAGTATGAAGGCTCCCGTTAAGGATACATATATGCAGTTAAACATGTATCCGTCTCGAAGTAATTGTCTAAAGGAGGTCCTTCGATGGCACCCTCCTCTTCCCCTCTGGGTGAATTTATTTTAAAGGAAGAATCGTATCATATTCTCTATACTTTAATTGTTAAATCACATAGAACCAGCGACGAGTAGGAGGACTTATGGGTTATCCCAGTTAAGCCCCCACGCCCCGTCTCTGTTG
>BLSH010033286.1:877958-888435 GCA_018402905.1 Glandirana rugosa
TATACTTCTTTTTTTGAATAGGCCTCAATACAAAAAAAACCATGTTGGCTACCTCCTCCTACTCCTCTACCACCGCCACTTCCACCTACACTGCCACGGTCACGGCCTAGTCAACCTCTAGGCTCCTACTCCACATCCACCCCCCTTCCCGTTATTTTACTTGATTTTAATTTATTTTCCCTATCCCCATTTATTTGTAGGGCACTTGCCCTAGTTTGAAGATGATTTTAGAACAGTTATATGGCTTCTACCGTTAATTAATACTTTTCAGACACAGTTTGAAGATGATCCACATTCACCTCCATTTTTGCTTTTTTTATGTTTTTATTTTTTTAAAAATATTTACAGTTATTTCCCTGTCCCCATTTTTTTGTAGGGCACTTGCCCTACCCTTACCCCCATTTTACTTCCTTTTGCAGCCCTCTGGGGCTTTCCAGGACTTTCCTACAGCCATTTTTGTGCCTAAAAGTTCGGGTCCCCATTGATTTCAATGGGGTTCGTTGTCCGTGCGATCGTTCGGGTTCCGTCCGGACCCGGACCCGGACTTTGTCCCGAAGTTCGGACGGACCAGCAGAACCCGAACTTCCAGGTGTTCGCTCAACTCTATCTATAATTGTTATGTCTCTGCTGTTGCACCTGAGTGTACGTTTATAGAGGTATATACTCTCTGCATTGTATTCTCACTGAATTTCGTCCTTTTTACTTGTACTGTTGATTCTCAATAAAGAGCAATTTGTTTGATAAATAAAAAAAGAGTACCTGATGCGACAACTGTCTTAGCATGGAATTACCCCCACTTTGTGGAGAATTCCTCTCCCTTCATGTTGCATCTCCAAGACAGGAAGTGACAAAAAATTTCCCCAGTGTGACACAGGGAGCAATATACTGACAGGTTTGAATATTATTATTGTTATTATTAATATTATTATGATTTTATGTACAATCCTTTAGCTGCCTCTTTTAACCAGTAGCACAGACTTTTCTTTAATTTTTATTATTTTTTAATACATACTGACAGGTGTTCACTACTCTACCAAAAGTAAAAAAAAACGAAAGAAAACTGGTTTTGGCTATACCTACTCTTTTTTCCTTGAAGTGGTTGTAAAGGCAGAAGGTTTCTATGCATTAAGATAAAAAGCCTTCTGTGTGCAGCAGCCCCCCTCAGCCCTTCTAATACTTACCTGAGGTCCCTCTAGATCCAGCGATGTTGCAGGAGTTTCTTGGCTGCCCAGAACTCCCCTCTTCATTGGCTCAGACAGCAGCGTGGCGCCATTGGCTGGTATGTGATTGTTTTTTTTTTGTTTTTTGTTTTTTTTTAATGGGTGAGTCCATCGAGCAATTGAGCAATTAATGTAGTAATTAGCTAATTAATCAACAAATTTTAGATCATTGTACCTTAGTCTTCTCATATAAGCGTTGGGCATTGGCGTCCAGACTAGCGTGGCTCTGAGGAAGGGGGTATGCCCCCAAAACGCGTCAGCCTACCTGCGTTGTGTCCGCATTTATGTTATTGTGGTTTTTGATGGCCCATTGTAGGTCGCCACTCTTATGAGTATCTCTTTTTTTTTTTTTTTAACAGAAAAGGTTTTTATTAATTAAGTCAATCTAGAATCAATCAACAGGTTACATGACAGATTGGACAGGTAGCAATACATAAGTTACCGCATTATTACAAAATCGTTTTCCTTGGAGGGAGATAACACAATCACTTCATCCCAATTATTTAGGCACACTCAAGTGCAACAGTAATCCCCACCCTCCAACATCCTCAGGAGCATTTTTCAATCCATCCATCCCATATTTTGTAGAATTTCTGAGGACAATTCCTATTCTCATATGTTAATCTGTATAGAGGTAGAGCCATATTAACCGCTTTAACCCACGATCCCCTAGTGGGGGGGGGGGCTCCCTAACTTTCCATCTAAGCAAGATCTCTCTACGGGCGTAAAATAGAGCGTAGGAAATACATAACTTGACATATCTGTCTCCTTCTACGTGCTCGAGGTAGCTCAGTAACATGAGCAGAGGGTCCAGAGGCAGGATCACCTCGGTCACTTCACTGAGAGTCTCAGCCACAGCCGTCCAGTAGGATCTCAACTGTGGACAAGCCCAAACCATGTGGAAGAAGTCTCCGACATCCGTTAAGCATCTTGTGCACTGCGGGCTAAGAGTCGGGTATATACCAGCCAGCCTCTGGGGAGTATAATAAGCTCTATGTATAAATTTTAACTGGATAAATCTATCCCTGGCCGAAATCATGGTGGGGATAAACGTCAACAAACAGTCTTCCCATTCCTCATCTCCTATTTCGGGAATATCCGCCTTCCACTTATCTCTAGATCTGTCAGGTTTACGGTCGTGCTCGACTGTGAGATACAGGTATATAGAGGAAAGAGGCCTACCCATCGTGCTGGACATCAGCAGTCTTTCTATTGAGTCTGAGTCTAGTGTAATCCCGACTGGGAATTGGGCCTGGTACGCATGTTTAAGCTGCAAATATCTAAATAGGAAGGACTGGGGGAGCGCAAACTCATTTTGTAGTGCTCGGAAGGTTTTTAGTCTGCCATCCTCCACTATATGTTTTAAAGTAACAATGCCTTTACGTGCCCAAATGACTGGGTCCGGGATTTGTGTTAAATGCGGTAATTTAGGGTTACCCCATAGTGGCGTATGTGGTGAGATAGTATGCTCCCGCAAACACGGTTTCCTGGCCCGATCCCAAGCCATAATAGTCGCCCTCATTGGTCCCGTCAAGGGGTGTGGGGCTTTCCCCCCTCTGAAAACTAAGTTTGACAGGGCCGCGTAGGAACCCAGTATCGCTGCCTCTAGGTTCACCGCGGGATTAACCCACCTTGCCTAGCGATTGTTTTGGGACTGCAATAGGACGGCCCGGGGCAGGGGGTTGCTGGATGTCCACTAATGGCGACTAATGGAGGCTACATTTGTCTCTACCATCGGCTCACGTCCCCTATCTGATGCTCCCAGGAACATTCCTCACTGAGGGAACTGGAGACTGGTACAGGCTGCCCTTCATGGGGGGTGGCTTTCCTGGGATCCGGGGGAGGGACCTGAGATTGTGGACCAGCTACTGACCTGTGTTTCATGGAGCAGGAGATTGGGGTTACATTTATCCAATAATTGGAACTATTAGCTTAACTAGGAACTGCAAGATATGTTTTGAATGGTTTGTAACTAACAGTTTAAGAAACTACCCCCGGGAATCCGGGTGAAACACGCTGAATATTCTGGACCGGACCATGACCTGTACTGGGCTGTTCCCCCCATGTTCCCCAGTTCCTCATTAGGATGTTGCGCAGTCCCAAAAGATGACCAAAAGTAAGGGGGGGGGAGGGGGGAAAGGCTGCCCAGATTCATAGATAGGGATCAGGGCACCAAGTGAGAGCCCACAAGGATAATCGTTATTTTACCAGACCATGGGCAAGGTGGGCACCAAAAGTGGATCCTCAACGACAGTCCAAGCAGGGTAGTTAAACTGCGATGTGAAGCAGGTAAAGGGGTTCCAGATTAGTACTCCAGAGTAGCAAGATTCAACAGGTCATCAGCGGCGAATCGAATCAGCCCAGTTGGCGGCCTCTGTGGGTGATGTAAAAAACTGGACTTTGTCGCCTTCCTGCACTCGCAATCTCACGGGAAACAACATGCTGTATTTAACCCCTTTTTGCCTGAGCATGGCTTTGACCTAGTCAAACGATTTCCTGAGCCTCTGTGTCTCAACAGAATAATCTGGGAAAAACATCAGTTTCGCTCCTTCATATCTGACCTCCTCCTGTGAACGAGCGGCTCTGAGCACAGTGTCTCTGTCTCTGTAGTGCAGAAATTTAAAAATAAAGGTCCTGGGGGTCGATCCCACTGGGCCTCTAGTAGCGGGCATGCGATGGGCTCTCTCCACCGAGAAGTGCGGGGAGAACTGAGCCTGGGGGAACAGAGTAGGGAGCATACGTTCGATAAATACAACCGGATCTGAGCCTTCGGTTCCCTCTGGGAGGCCTATGAGACGAATGTTGGAGCGCCGATTTCTATTCTCGGCATCTTCCGCTCTGGCCTCCAAGTATTTCACCTTCAGCTTGAGAGTGTGGAGATCAGCCCGGGTGTCACGTTGGTCGTCCTCGGTCGCTGATACCCTCCTCTCCACCTCCGTGACCCGCTCTCTAAAGGTGTCCATATCGCGGCGGATCAGTGCCGTTTCTGTTTGGAGCCCCTCCAGTTTGGTTGTTAGGGTGGTCTGACAAGTAGAAATCGCGGCCATCAGCGCATCAAAGGCAGGGGAGCCTGCTTGTATTACCCCCTCTGGAGGCCGCGAGGCGTGAGAGTCCATGGTACTGGTGAGCGGGCCTAGCGGTGATGAGCCGTGCCCTGCGGCGGATTTTCGCTTCTTCTGGGACGACTGATTGCCTTTTCTCATCACCAGTCAGACCTGTCAGGATAGCGGGAGTACTCAGGCTGGGATCGGGCAGAATCAGGGTGAAACAGCAGGATAAATGGAGGATTTTAGAAGCCGGACTGCGGAGCTCTGCTAAAGAACGTCTGCTCCCAGCGCCATCTTGGACACGCCCCCACCATGAGTATCTCTTTTTAATTCTCAATACCCATTAAATGTATCTGGTAATGCACTAGGTGTGCGCGCCTTCCTTTGTTTTTGTTTTGTAGTCTCTATCGGATCACCCCATCTGTGGAGGGCAGCATCCGCCTGGCATTGATGACCTTGCTGCCATTTTCCAACTACCAAAGACCTCTCTAGCGCTGTAAGTGATTTTCGTTTCGTAGCTTACAATCTAAGCTCATACGCATGCATACTAGGGACAATTTAAACAAGGTCCAGTTAACGTACTTGCATGTCTTTGGTGGCTGGAGTACTTGGAAGAAACCCACATAAGCACAGGAAAAACATTCAAATTCCATACAGATAGTATCCTGATGGTATTCAAACTAGGATCCTAAGGCTTGGTTCACACTAAAGCAACTTGGTAAGTCGCTTGACATCAGACATACCATTGAAGTGAATGGGAGCCGTCTTAATATACACTGCTGAAGTCGCTCCAACTTCAAAGCGACTTCAGAAAAGGTTCCTGTACTACTTCAAGACGACTTCTATCCGACTTGTGCCCATAGAATTCAATGGAGGTCGCCTCCAAGTCAGAATCCCCATCTATATTGAAGCAACTTTACAGGAAAAATAAAATAATTTTTGAAGGCAATTACCCTCCCTCTCTTTTCTGATTGGCCACAGGCAAAGTCGCCTGGCATGGAGGTCGCTTCAGGTTGCGTCGTAAGTTGCCCAAAGTCGTGCTGAAGTCGCCATGAAGTAGCATTCAAATCGTCTAGCAAAGTCGCATGCTGAAGTCAGATCGCCTATGTGTGAACCGAGCCTCATGCTGCAAGGCAAAATATGTAATATGTTTGGCAAGTATTGCAGTGTAGTACATCTTCCTTATTCAAGGTCATGGCTTTGCGCCAGCTTTGTAGAAGCTTGTCTGAGGCTACATTTTCAAGTGCCACAGACTGATAATATTTCTATGTACTCTCCCTAGTAATATATGCTTGTTATTTTGATTCTAGGAGAACACTTTACTTTAGTGGGAAATATTTTGTAGAGTAAGTTGCAAACTGTAAACCTGCCTGTAGTCAGAGATTTCATGGAGCTGATCCAAATTTCAGCAGCCAACTGAGAGGACTTCTTCTCAGAGTGTGAGTGAGAAGGACAGGTTTTTGTGGAGTTAATACAGTCTGTGGGGCAAACTGCAAGACATTGGAGCAAATATATTTTCATATTTACATGGAGAATTTGTACTGAACTACAACAAATGGCAATTAATGTAATTTTTAATGTGTATTAAAAGTAAAGCTAGCTATAGGCATTAGATAGAGTGATAGAGACGTATAATCTGACTGCAGGGCAATAATTTATTTTATTCATTTAAGACTGCCATACACTGATAGATGTTTTCCTGCAGCCTGAAACATCTAACAGATTCCTCCATCTGCATTATACAGCGTGATTGGACAAACTCCCTTTGTGGTCTGTTGTATTCTGGAAGCAGCTGTCAGGGTACATAAACATTGGCTGCATTGAAAAGATGTTGGGCAAGAGGGGCCAATAGGGCAACCTACAAAAAGTGCAACCACAACCAGCAACCAGTGTTTCTGATCACTGTCACACCAGTGTCAGCATCACCGGTCCACTGCATACTTGCCAACAGTCCTGAATTTCCTGGGACATTCCCGGGATTTAGACCATTTTCCCGGCCTTAATGTTTCCCGGGAAATGTCCCGGGAAATTGACTTTTACCCAATTTTTTTTATTTTTTTGCCGCCGGCCACTAGAGGTCAGCGGCTGGCACTAAATTGACTCCGCCGCCATTTTGAAGAAGACCAGCTAAGGAAAAAACAAGAGGCGGAGCCCAAGCAGTCAGTGATTCAAAGACAGCAACCACCGTGTCCCCCTGGGGAGACAGAGGGACCACCATGTCCCCCTGGGGAGACAGAGGGACCACCATGTCCCCCTGGGGAGACAGAGAGACCACCATGTTCCCCCAGGGACACAGAGGGACCACCATGTCCCCCTGGGGACACAGAGAGACCACCATGTCCTCTGGGAAGACAGAGGGACCACAATCCCCCTGGGAAGACAGAGGGATCACCATCTCCCTGGGGAGATAGAGGGACCACCATGTCCCCTGGGGAGACAGAGGGGCCACCATGTCCACTGGGGAGACAGAGGGACCACCATCCCCCCTGGGAAGACAGAGGGACCACAATCCCCCTGGGAAGACAGAGGGAACGCCATCTCCCTGGGAAGACAGAGGGACCACCACCCCTCCCCCCGAGGAGACAAAGGGACCACCATCTCCCTTGGGGAGACAGAGGGACCACCACCCCCCCTCTGGGAAGACAGAGGGACCACCATCCCCCCCTGGGGAGACAGAGGGACCACCATCCGCCCCTGGGGAGACAGAGGGACCACCATCCCCCCCTGGGGAGACAGAGGCACCCCTGCATCTGGTGGCAAGTGACATGCTGCATCTGGTGACAGGCGACGTCACAAGTGACACGTTTGGGGCTCCCACTGATTCTACATTATAGTGAGTTGAACTATTTAATTTTATATTACAATGTAATAGAAATAATGCACTTCAATCATCCTGACACCATACCAACCATGGTGCCGGGATGATTGAATCGCTAACACCAGGTGTTTGGCGTATCTTTATCTGCTGATTGTTAAACTTTCTGGAATACACAGATTGCTATTGTGGTGTAGGATCTGGGCCTGCTGTCCCTCCATCCCGACTTCTTTTCTTCTCTCTCGTTCCCTCCCTATTTCTTTCTTTCTTCCTTCATCCCTCATTCATCTCAGACTCGGACCGCACATCCTTCTAACCACGCCCGTCAAGCCACGCCCACTATTCAGTTAAGGCACACCCATATTTCTGCGCATTTTTAAATTCCCCGCTAAGTCACGCCTCCAAATGTATGCCCCGCCCCCTAATTATGATACATCCCCCGCCCACAGACAAAAAAGCGTCCCTATAAATGTTTTGATTAGTTGTTTAGAGACACCACCTGGGAATAATACCCTATTGCTGTCATCCCTATTTAAATAATTGTAAAGGAAAGTTCCCTCTATTTGAACGTGGGATTTTTACAGGCAAACTGACTCACAATTCTTAAATAAACTTTACAAATTTATTGGTGTACATTACAAAAAAGAGAGGGGTTGTATATAAAAGCACAGAGTGCGATTCAATTGTACAAAATGCAAGTATTATACAATACATATGACAACCGAAGTATGCTGATTCTCCGAAGTCCGACGCGTTTCGGGATACACCCTTCTTCAGGGACTTTGTTTTTTTGGAGAAAATCAATTCTATAATATAATACAGTATACGTGTTATGATCACATTCAAATGACAACAATACTGTTCTAGACCACTAGAGACATCTTAATTTGTACCTTCAAAATCACAATGCTGGTAAGTACAATTGTGGCATTCTATGAGTATATTTAAAAACAAGAAAAAGATCAACCGTGTAACCCAGTTAATGCTGGGTAATCTCAAACGAGTTGCCGCTGGTAGCACACGACCCACAGGGTCACCACTGAGCCTCCATGATCGCCACTACAGTCGCGCCGATCCCACCGTGATGAGATTACAATGAAATGGAAGTTGATTTCCACGGGTGTTGGAGGTTTTTGAAAAGCCGTCAAGAATCTATATATAAAAAATATATGTTTATTGTGGTATAAAGGTGTCAAGGCACCTACTGGGAAACAGTCATTAATAATACAAATGAAACCCCTTAATAACCTTTCTAGTCTAGAAAAAGAATACGTGGCACGGGGAGGATCAACCATCCTTACACCCCTGTGGCCACTCCTACCGGGGGTCACCACTAATTGTAAATTCAAAATTACATTTGTAAATTGCCGCTAAAAGGCGATGGCTGATCATCATTGTCCTTTCAGTGGATTTATTTAAAAAAGGGACCCTGGTTATTCCGATGTGTTAATACGGCATAGGCCGAGGCATAATAAAGTTTCTTATTTGAGAAAGGGGCCCTGGTTATTCCGATGTATTAATACAGCTTAGGCCGTGGCATAATAAAGTTTTAAGTCAATTTAAAAATTACCTATGTATAAGGATCTGACCAAATTACATAATTACATGTAATAAGGGCAAAAGTGGGAGAAAGAGGGCAAATCCCCACATACCTGAATGGCTTCCCGAGTCGTCCTCTGGCGTGGTGTGTGCAGAGTGGCTGTACGCACTGAAGCCCTCCGCACATGCGGCTTTAAAAGACACCAGGGCATGCGCACTGGATAGACACTTTGCGTCCACTCCTCTGTGCGTCATTGGAGGCGCGGCGATATAACGCTCACACTAATGGGTGGGGGGGGCCGGCCGAAGGAATGACGCGGTGAGGCTCCCGAAGTGCGCATGCGCGGCTCCCCCACCTGCGGACACCTAGGGAAGTCACGCATGCGCACTCCACCGACGCAGGGACTCCAGCAGAGAGACGAAGGAGAGAAAAACGGGAGGGGCCCGACGAATCGGGCCTGTTCCCGGATCCCTCGCCAAGTCCCCCGCACGGAGACAAGACGCCCCCCGAGGCCTGGGAGGCCGGGGGGCTGGGTGCGCCGGGCGGGGGCCGAGAGGGCGGATGGGCCACAGCAGCATCTGAGGATATTAAACTTATCAGTTAGTTCATGATCAAATCACAATAGTTTCCACAAATGTACAAAGAGCTTCCACAGCAATGCAGTATTTCCAACATATAATGACAGAAAGGGAATATAGCAATACAGAACCGAAAGTTTTTTACCTTAGTTACAAATATTTTTCACAGGCATTTGGGTGTATATATACCATACATACATAAAGGCAGAGCAAGTTCATATATGATAAATTATCAGGTCACATGTACAAAATTGGAATAACAATAAACAAACATCATTATATTGTCTCATGTTACATATATATGTAAAAATACCCAACAGGGGACAACAAGAGGGGACCAACTGCAGTCCCTGCTGCTAACATTATTTAGGCTATTGCCTAGAATAATAGTACCCGACAGCACAATTATCGCATGTTTGCTATGAACAAAAATTACCCAGCTTAATGAAAAGGTCCCACAGATCTGAGGGGATACCCCCAACTTCACCAATGGGGCACGGATGGTCAAAAAGTCTTTACATAATGGCCATTAGTTGATGTACAAAAATGTAAGTTGAACTTTACATTGTAAATCAAACCCTACAAATATAAGTCAAGCCCTACACTACTGATCCAAGGGTATATATCTGTTCGGACATTATTTTATTCTTTCTCACAACCCCCAGATACAAATCCCTCAAGAAAGGGGCGAAAACTAAGTTGGCTGTTGAGACCTGGGGGTCTGGTGGCCCCCAGTCTCTCAATCCACCAGGTTTCTTTCTGTAGCAATATTTTATTCCAATCCCCCCCTTGGATTGGGGTGTATCCTATCTAAAATAAAGAACCTGATCCTGGGGCATTTGCCAGCATGACGAGTTCTAACATGCCTCCCTAATGGAAGGTCCGGGTTAGCGGTCATCATGCTCTGCACATGGCGGTATGCTCTTTTGTAAAATTCGAGTTTTGTTTTGCCAACATAGAAAGAACTACATTGGCAAGTAAGTAAATAGACCACTCCTGCAGTTTCTTTATTTTAGATAGGATACACCCCAATCCAAGGGGGGGGGGGGGAATTGGAATAAAATATTGCTACAGAAAGAAACCTGGTGGATTGAGAGACTGGGGGCCACCAGACCCCCAGGTCTCAACAGCCAACTTAGTTTTCGCCCCTTTCTTGAGGGATTTTCCCCGCTTTTGATTCAACCGACAACTCTGGACCCCCAGACCACCGGGGGTCAGAGAGTTAGGTGGTCCAAAGAAAGACATCGTTATAAAATAAGGTTAAGGGGGGGGGGGGG
>BLSH010033286.1:892972-907068 GCA_018402905.1 Glandirana rugosa
TGTATTATTAATGACTGTTTCCCAGTAGGTGCCTTGACACCTTTATACCACAATAAACATATATTTTTTATATATAGATTCTTGACGGCTTTTCAAAAACCTCCAACACCCGTGGAAATCAACTTCCATTTCATTGTAATCTCATCACGGTGGGATCGGCGCGACTGTAGTGGCGACCATGGAGGCTCAGTGGTGACCCTGTGGGTGGTGTGCTACCAGCGGCAACTCGTTTGAGATTACCCAGCATTAACTGGGTTACACGGTTGATCTTTTTCTTGTTTTTAAATATACTCATAGAATGCCACAATTGTACTTACCAGCATTGTGATTTTGAAGGTACAAATTGAGATGTCTCTAGTGGTCTAGAACAGTATTGTTGTCTTTTGAATGTGATCATAACACGTATACTGTATTATATTATAGAATTGATTTTCTCCAAAAAAAAAGTCCCTGAAGAAGGGTGTATCCCGAAACGCGTCGGACTTCGGAGAATCAGCATACTTCGGTTGTCATATGTATTGTATAATACTTGCATTTTGTACAATTGAATCGCACTCTGTGCTTTTATATACAATCCCCCTCTTTTTTTGTAATGTACACCAATAAATTTGTAAAGTTTATTTCAGAATTGTGAGTCAGTTTGCCTGTAAAAATCCCACGTTCAAATAGAGGGAACTTTCCTTTACTATAAATTTTTTGGCAATTTTGGCAACTATGCCACTGCAGCCAGCAACAGTGTTCCTGATTGCTAACCACATCAGTGTTAGCGTCACTAGAGCCAGTGTAGCAAGCAACAGTGTTCCTGATCACTAGCCACTAGCGCAGAGAGGCTGGAACAGATTCCACCTGATTTGTCTGTCTGCTTAAGAGGACTGAGTAGATCTGACTGCTATATTGTAAGGGCCTTATCAATCATCTATGCAGAAAAGTTCCTTGTGCTGCAAGTGACTATCTGTCATATTTCTAGAATTGTGTTACTTCGCTGCCATACAATACCGCTATATCTTCAGTTTCCTCTTCATCTTATTATGAGATTAGCGGACTGTGCAAAGTTCGGTTCACTGAATGTTTGCCAACAATTGAAAACTTTTGAGATCCCTGAAAACAGCAGTAAACCCCGCTAGAAGCTGAATTCTGTATTTCTTTTATAAGCGTTTTTCAAGGCCAGTTTGCAATATTTTGGAAATAAAAAAGGCCATAGGTAACTAGGCAGTTCCTTGGGGGAAATCACTTGATTTCTAGGACGCAGGTGGCCAGCCCACACAGTGTCCTTTGTTGCTAGAACGCAGTCCAATGCCAGCATTCTAGGAACCAAGGAGTGGAAAGTAATTCATTTTGTAGAGGTAATGATAATGCCACTAAATAAATGATTTCTGGCTGCAGAAGCTGAGGCTTTGACTGGTGCATTTAGTTTGCCCATTCAGGTCGAATGCTACGTGTACACAAACTCAAATTGAATTCCTAGAGATAGTGTGGATAGACTGTAATGCATACTCAAGAAAAATCTGTTCAGCAGTGCCTGCTGCATAAGGAAAACTGTCTGGAAGAGATCTTCTTTCAAGGTGGATCATCTTAAAGGGACTGCAAATCTGTCAATTCTTCAGTGTCTAGTATTTTAAAGAGACAGGAGAATGATATTGCATTAATACAAATTTATATTAACATACTACACATGCAAGGCAAAAATAAATGGCAAATTTGATGTACCCACTACCCTTTAATTACTTTAAAAAGGTAGAATTATGCAAAAGGTATATGAGATGTGCCTAAAAAGTTTGGCGAATGGTATCAGAAAAGAAACAAAACAAGATTCAAACAAATTACCTTTATTGGCCTTCAAAACAATCGCCATCCTTCACAACACACTTTTGGCAACGTTCATAAAGCTTCTAGAAACTGTAAGCAAAGGACTCTTTAGGAATCGATCACAGAACCACAGTCACACTTTCTTGGATTGCCGCCCTGTCCGCAAAACGTGTGCTTTTCATGACACTCTTCAGGCGGGGAAACAGAAAGAAGTCCACAAGTGCCAGATCAGGGGAGTACAGTGGATGATCGAGAACAGGTACGCCATGCTGAGCCAAGAATTGGTGCACACGGATTACACAGTGCACAGTCGTGTTATTGTGTAGCAACATCCACTGTCCTGTCCTGTGCAATTCTGGCTGAACACGGCGGAATGCGTTGTAGCAACCGTTTTTTAAAACTTCCTCGTAAAATGCAGAGTTCAAGGTTTGACCCACAGGAACAAATACTTTATGGATGATGCCATCATTGTCGAAGAAGGCAATCAGCATTGTCTTGACCTTGGACTTTTGCAGGCGACCCTTTTTGGGTTTCGGGGAAGACGGAACATTGATTGCCGCTTGAATTCCTGATGGAACTGGTAGCACCAGGTCTCATATCCTGTGACAATGGTTTGCAGAAAGGATGGTTCCTGGTCACACATGGTAATGAAACCAGTCCCGTACACTTGCACCAACAATTCATGCGTCTCCATTGCCGTTTTCCCTAATTTATAGAAGAACTTCATGTTCACTCTTTGCTCCATTGCACTGTGACCCTACCTCTTACACTGACTATGTTTGACTGCCTACCCTAACTGTCACATGTACTCCATGCTAGGTGGCACTTCACTCACGTCTCTGGATAGCCATGTGCATGTGCGCGCCCCTGGCCCATGTTGCCGTTGAGATATCAGACCATTCACCAAACTTTTTAGACATATCTTGTATGATTTAAAGACATTTAAGGGTCAATGATAACACCTTCTGCTATTTCAAATCAGCTCTCTTTATCTATAAATTTTACAGCAATATTTTACATAAGAGCAACCAGCTTTTCTACATACACTTTCCTGACAGACTCCATGGCAGCATACGTGTGGGTGGCTCCGCCTCCGCAGCTATTCCATAGGACTCCTCTCCCATAAATCTTTGCTCTACCCAGCATGCCGTGTTCCTATTTTGTCCTCCTCCGTTGGACCAGTGGATGGTTTAAGCTACCGAAGATGCCTTACCGCGTAATATTGCTTTGGCCAGGAGAATATGTCCCTCCTACAGGTCCCAGCTGAGAGTGGGGTATGGAGTGAGCAGAGTAAGCGCTGAAGATTCAAGATATATGTGTGCTGGCCCAGCTGAGAACGGGTGGCCATTATCTGCCCTTGGACACAGAGATGCGAGACTTGTTTTTTCCCTGGTGGCATAGCTGCGGCAGAAGTGGTGAGATGTACCCTTTTTGGCTTCACATGGCAGCAAGTGTTTGTATTACCTGTGGTGTGTCTGTATTGTGTTTTCTTCCCCCTCTGTATTGAGGCTTGCTCTGCTGACAGTCATGGGGGCCACTGTGTACTCTGGCCGCCGCTTCCATCTTCCGGGTTCCCTCGGCCGTGCTGCGCATGCGCATCCGGGGAACGCGAATGAGGCCTGGCTCGCACATGTGCGCATGCACGGGGACCCGGTGGTGCCGGGTGATGATGTCATACCGCCTGTTTTTAAGCCGGAGAGCTCTGCACAGCCTCTGGAATGCTTGCAGGCTCTGCGGCAACTTCCCCAGGCTGTGTGGTCAAGCTCTTCAGGTAAGGCGGATGGTGGTGGGTGAGGGGGAGCTGGATTGTTTTGTACTAGCCCTAGACACAGGCTGGAGACTGTCCTTCCTCTCTCCTACAGGTCTTCGGTCCAGGATGGATTCCTCTCTGCCGCCTAGTGGCCGGCCCTCGCACGACAGGTACCATTAGGTTCCTGGGATGGGGGGATGAGCCCGGGGGTGGGGGGGGAGTCTGGTCTGTTAGACGGGAATGCAGTGGCTTAAGGTTTCCCTTTCTTTCCTCTTTCAGCCCTCATAGGTCTGATTCACATCGAAGCTCACAGAAAAGGAGCGACTCTTCCAAATCTCACCACCAGCATCGTCATCAATCATCATCTAGATCTGGACAGCATAGATCTCGCTCAGGGTCTGGGCACCGAGTGAAGTTACACGTCATCACTCCCCTTCCCGTCCCCGGGAGAAAGTAATATATATACTCGAGTATAAGCCGAGTTTTTCAGCACATTTTTTATTCTGAAAAAGACCCCCCATGGCTTATACTCGAATCAGTGCCCCACAGCATCTCATCTGAAGCCTGAAGCCTCTGTGGGTGGTCCGTGTGTATGTGCGCTGAACAGAGCACACATAGACTGTTTGGTTGCACAGTGATTGCCAATGATTGGCTTGTCGCTTGTCAATGGGGGCAGGTCCGGAGCGGCTGACTCCAACGAGGAGAGAGAAAAGGTACTGTGCGCCTTGTGTCCCTGTGTAATGGCTGATTCTCTGTGTAATGGCTCAGTCCCTGTGTAATGGCTGATTCTCTGTGTAATGGCTGTGTCAGGACCTGGGACCTCTTCTGTGTCTGGCATTGATTCTTCTCACTAAGCTATCTGGGATGCTGGACAGCTCCCTGCCTGATCTGTTGGATATTCTGCCTAATCCATTAGACAACCCTGCCTTATGTCTTGATTGCTGTTGAACCCTTGCTCCTCCCATGAACTTCCTATATAAGCCTTGTCTCTGCACTTCCTCTTTGCCAGGTTATTGTGCTTTCTCAGCCAGTGCCTTGCTCTTGTCTTCCCTGCTGCTGTCCGTATTTTGCTACCATTCGTTATCGACCCTTGGCTTGTTCCATGACTACTCTACTGCCTGATCCCAACCTGCAACAACTCGTTACCGACCTTTTGGCTTGTTTACTGACCATGCTCCTGTTAGATCCGTATCTGCTCATCTGCTACTGGACCCCGGTTTCCTAACACCCTAGTGGGGCAATTCTGAGGACCGTGACCTGGTACTAACACGCAGCTAAATCCATCTCTACCATCAGGAGCTCTGGTGAACACTGGTTAGTACTTAGACTCTGCACCTCAGGTGAGCCTGTGTCATCTGCCAGGGTGACTACCTGTGTATCTAACCTGCTGGTCAGTGGTAGTCCTGCAATTGTTATAGCAACTGGTCTTCAAGCCGGATGCCTGATTGTGACAGGCTCAATCTCTGTGTAATGGCTCAGTCTCTGTATAATGGCTCAGTCCCTGTGTAATGGCTGATTCTCTGTGTAATGGCTGATTCTCTGTGTAATGGCTCAGTCCCTGTGTAATGGCTGATTCTCTGTGTAATGGCTTAGTCCCTGTGTAATGGCTCAGTCCCTGTTTAATGGCTGATTCTCTGTGTAATGGCTGATTCTCTGTGTATTGGCTCAGTCCCTGTGTAATGGCTGATACTCTTTGTAATGGCTGAGTCCCTGTGTATTGGCTACAATACCTGTGCAATGGCTACAATACCTGTGTTCTGGCTACAATACCTGTGTTCTGGTTACAATACCTGTGTTCTGGCTACACTACATGTGTAATGGCTACACTACATGTGTTCTGGCTACAATACCTGTGTTCTGGCTACAATACCTGTACAATTGGTATCTATTTTTATTTTTTAAATTTACCAGTAGCTGCTGCATTTCAACCCTAGGCTTATACTCGAGTCAATAAGATTTCCCAGTTTGTTTGAGGTAAAATTAGGTGCTTCGGCTTATATTCGGGTCGGCTTATACGCGAGTATATATGGTATGTTGGGGATGTAAAGTGATTGTGTCTGCGGATAGATCCCTGTGTGACTCCTGCTATGGGAAAGCAGTAGGTGAAAGGAAAAACCCTGATCAACACCTGGAGGCTGTGATTAGACGGGTTGTTAATTACTCCTAGCTGGAAAGAGAAACCCGCCAGCCTTGCGTATCTCCTGCAGTTCCTGCCAGGTCTCTGGCAGCTGAGAGCGATGGAGATGATCAATTGGATTCCTTCCAGCCTGACCAACAGTCTTCAGACCACTCAGACATTGAGTCACAGGATGAGATACCCTGGGATGGCTTGTAAACCAGCTTTGGCTTTGGCGACACTTTCCAAAGCCATGGAGATCTGGTCAGCCTTCATGGGGGAGGCATCCCTTGACATTATCTGTCTAGTGGCTCGGGTGATGTTGACATCGGTCACGGCTAAGCAGGCTCTCTGGCTCCGGCCATGGCGGGCACATTCGGCCTTCAAGCAGGCATGGTGCCGGATTCCCTTTTGAGGGTGCTTCTCTCTTTGGGAATCAGCTGAATGAAGTTATCACACGGGCCACGGGAAGGAAGTCTGGGTGTCTTCCCCAGGACTGGCGGCAACAAGGACAGAAGCATCCTTCAGCAAGGAAACAAGGCTTTGATCGCAGTAAAGAAGCACGCAGTTACAAGCCTGGGTGCAAATTCAGAAGAACCTGGAGGGCTAGGTAAGCAGGAAACCAAAAATCCTCAAAGGGAGGTTCCACGGGCAGACAGGGTCCATCTAAGTCTTTTTGAGGTTGGGCCAGCTCAGACATGCCCAGTGGGTGCCCGCCTGCATCACTTTCGGCATGTCTGGGCGGCCTCAAGACTTTTGGATAATCAGAACTGTGTCCGCGGGTCACACCTGGGTATTCAGAAGAAGCCCAAAACTAAGATTTGTCCCTACGGCTGTTCCATCATCAGGGGAAAAGGGGGAAATGTTGTTTACCTATGTGACGACTCTACTAGACCAAGAAACGGTCAAGACAGTGCCGGACGACGAGAGAGGACAAGGAATGTATTCTCCGCTGTTCCTGGTGCAAAAGAAAAACAGCTCATGGAGACCCGTTATTGATTTGACTCACCTCAATCGATTTATTCAGAAGGAGAGATTCAAGATGGAGACACTGAACTCTATCCAGCAGGCAGTGCAGCCTGGAGATTGGTTGATTTCTGTCGATCTCAAAGACACATACTGTACTTTCATGTTCCAGTAGCCGCAGAGTTCCAGTGCTACCTGCGTTTTGCCATAGGCCAGTTACACTGTCAGTTCACCTGCCTCCCCACTCCCCATTGGCCTCACAACATCTCCAAGAGTTTTTTCCAAAGTATTACTGGCAGTAGTGCCACTGTTGAGGGTCAGGGGAGTGCGTCTGTATCACTACTTGGACTATGTCCTTCTGTTATCCCAAGACAAGGAACAGCTGCTGATTCATCGGAACTTAGTACAGGTGGTCCGCTAGTTACAAACATCCGACTTACAAACGACTCCTACTTACAAACGGAGGAAGACCACAGGAAGTGAGAGGAAATCTCCCCCTAGGAAGGGAAATTCACTCCTGTAAGAGTTATGGGAAAAAGGAGTCTCCACTGATGCTTTATCACCAAAGCTTGTTCCACAACAACCTAAAATTTTCAAAATCCAATTATCATTGGGACAGGAACTGAGGTGAAATCTTCTGAACAGAAACATATACAGCAAAAAAAATGTTACAGGGGTGTTAACCCTTCCCTATGCTATCCAAAAAGCTTAAAAATAGTTTTTTTGGCTGAAGCTACTAATTTACCTGTTCTGACTTACAAACAAATTCAACTTAAGAACAAACCTACAGTCCCTATCTTGTTTGTAACCCGGGGATCGCCTGTAATCAACACCTTACAAGAGTTCGGCTGGTTACTGAACAGAGACAAGTGTCATCTGCAACCGTCTCAATCTCTCATCTTCCTGGGAGCACTCTTCAACACAGAGGCAGCGACCATCTCTCTGCCAGAAATGAGAGTAATCCAGAACCAAGTCTATTGAGCCCTCTCGTCTCCATAGCTCTCAGCTCTCCATTGTCTAAGGGTAATTGAGACGGTGACCGCTTCCATCCCGATGGTGAAATGGGCCCAGTGGAGGATGCGCCCATTCCAGAGGGGATTCTTGCAGCAGTGGGAGTCCCACAGCAAGACCCAACATATTCGGATAACATCTTCCATGAGACTGTCTCTCCATTGGTGGCTTCAGAGGTCAAACCTCTCCAAGTGTCACTCTCTGAAGCCAGTCACCTGGGTTACAATTACCTCAGATGCCAACAGTACAGGTTGGCGGGCCCATTGTCAGTTGGAGATGGCTCAGGGCAAATGGGACTTTTCCTCTCGGAAAATAGTCTCCAACGTCCTGGAGCTACGAGCAGCATTCAAGGCCCTACTAGCCTTTCAACATCTGACAATGAATGCCTCTGTCATGCTAGGCAGTAGCCTATGTGAGAAGGCAGGGAGGGACCCGCAGCGGGTCATTGTTAAGAGAACTTCAGCCAATAATGGATTGGGCACAGAGAAATCTCTGCAGTGTATATTCTGAGTACACTGAACACCCAGGCAGATTTTCTGTCCGGACACCATCTCGACAACGAGTGGTCCCTGCACAAAGAGGTATTCAAGTGGATCTTGACATTGGGGATATCCCCTGAAGTGGACCTGTTCGCCTTGGCCTGCAACCGCAAGTTGGACAGGTATTACATGAGATCCCGGGATCCCCAAGCATGCGGCATAGATGCAATCTCGGACCAATGGAGGTTCCACAGGGCATACACGTTTCCTCCGATTCCACTAATACCTCAATTCCTGTGGAGGCTCAGGTCAGAGCCTGTGGAGATCCTTGCAGTACTGCCCTGCTGGCCGAACAGACTGTGGTTCCCTCTTCTCACACTCCTCGGCTTCAGGGACCCGGTTCCTCTTCCAGTCAGACCAGATCTTCTCTCACAAGGGAAAGATCTTCAACCTTGTCCATCAGTCCTGCACCTCAAGGTCTGGTTGTTGAAAGGGAAAGGCTGGAAGCCCTAGGCTGCCCTCAAGAGGCCATTCCAAGCCTTATGAATGCCAGAAAGGGAAGTAGGAATAAAACCTATGAACGGACTTGGGTGAGATTCTCCCTTCACATGAGTACAAGACCTGGTCTTGTTAGCTCTCCAAGTACTGCAGACATTTTTAGTTTCCTTCAGTCTGGGCTCGATCTAGGTCTTTCAGTTAGCTCACTTAGGGTCCAAGTGTCAGCTATTTCCGCATTCACCAGCACTTCTTTGGCAAGAGACAGTCTCATACATCAATTTTTCAAAGGAGAGGTCAGACTAAAACCACAAAGGAGATCAAGATTTCCCAAGTGGGACCTTTCTCTTGTCCTGGATGCATTATCACAACGAGCATCTTCTTCGTCAGCACCTCTGTCATTAAAAGAAGTGATTTATGAAGACAGTTTTTCTTGTGGCAATAACTTCAGCCAAACGGGTATCAGAACTTAAAGATTTGGGGTCATGGGAGCCCTTCTTGACCTCCTTTCCTGATAGGGCAGTGTTGATACCCATGTTAAGAGCAAGAACGAAAGTAACAATGGTATTCCACGAGAATCAGGAGATTGTGCTCCCTACATTCAAGACATCAGAGGAAGGGGGAATCCACCCCCTGGATGTGGCCCGCTCAGTTAGACAATATCTGGAAGCCACGGCTTCCTTCCGCAGATCAGAACATCTTTGTCCTTCCCCAGAGGAAAAACGAGGGCTTACAAGCCTCAACTAGGTCGATATCAGCCTGGATCGTGCAGACAATACAGTGGGCGTACAGAGTGAAGGGCTTGGCTCCTCCTGAGGCAGTGACGGCACATTTGACTCGTGGGATCGCAGATTCTTGGGTAGCCTCGCATCATGTAGTGCCAGATGTGATCTGCAAGGCAGCTTTTTGGTCGTCCATACACACCTTTATGGCTCACTATTGTGTTGAACCAGCTGCTCTATCCTCTGTTAATTTTGGGTTTCAAGTTTTGTCAGTTGACAATAATAATTAAAACCTTTTTTCTGTTATCAACATTTCCCACCCGTGTGTGTAGCGTGTTATTTCCCACACGTATGCTGTCATGGAGTCTGTCAGGAAAACTGAAAATTTATATCAAATACTTACTGTAATTTTCCTTTCCTGATAGACTCCATGGCAGCAGGAGTTCCCGCCCAAATGCCAGAGTAGGCTAGTTACGGAACACGGCATTCTGGTTAGAGCAAAGATTTATGGGAGAGGTGTCCTATGGGGTAGCTGCGGAGGCAGAGCCACTCACACGTATGCTGCCATGGAGTCTATCAGGAAAGGAAAATTACGGAAAGTATTTGATATAAATTTTCTGTTTTTCTTCAATGGTCTGAAATAAATATACAACCAACTAAAATGTGATCAATACAAAAAAAATCTTCCTGATGTTTTTGATTCAGGAAACAAATTATTTTTGGAAAGGCTGATGTATTTACAATCTCCTAATTGTTTCCCAAAGGGTAATTAAGTCCCTCTTTGTTATGAATTCAGTGAGGAGGTGCTTATTAAAAGTCTCCTGGATTAATCCCTTCATTTGCAATAAAATTGAAGTCACTAATGGATGCCAAATTTTTCGGGGTATATTTATAAATAAATTAATAAGACATTCACCAAACATTTAGACTAGGTTCACATCTTTGCGTTTTAGTGTGGCCATGTTTGTACTGGCTGACTTCTATCAGTGTATGGTTAAAGCTTGTAGAAGGAGTTTTCATTCTCCCCTGATTGTCCTATGAAGCTGCAGGACCCCTGACCCTCTGTCTGGACAGTGCAGATTGGCCCTGTGCTGATCACATGCACTCTCCCAAGAAAAAGGAAAAACTCTCTAGCAATACACAACAAAATGAGCATGTGCAGAGTGCTCCAAGACTATGTTCTATTGGGAGATGGACTGGGGAAGAAGGTGAGGATCAGAGAATCCAGGATCAAACAGCCTTTTTACACAATGCAGAGGATTAACCCCTTAGGTTCCACATTGAGTATAAATTGAGTATAACAGCATGCTTTTTTGCATATGCAGACTGATTTTACTGTTGTGGGTTTTTAAAAGCAGTGAATTTTTAACCACTTGCCGAATTCCTCGCATAGAAAAACGGCAGCAATTTGACTCTGCTGCATAAATCGCCATCTATAAATGGCAATTTGCGCAGCCGCAGTTGTGGGTGGGAGCGCGCGCTCTTGTGCCTGCCACATGCTGCGTGAGTGTGGCCACGGATTGGGCGGACTCGATGTCCGCCGGCGACCCGCGATCGCCTGTTAGAGAGGAAGAATGGGGAACTGCTGATGTATACATGGCAGTTCCCTGTTCTGTCAGGGGATCTGTCATGTCCCTGTCAGCGCAGCTCCCACACAGTTAGGACACAGTAAGGGAGCACACTTAACCTCTTGATCGCCCCCTTAGTGTTAAGCCCTTCCCTGCCAGTGACATTTATACAGTAATCAGTGGCTATTTTTAGATCTGATCGCTGTATAAATGTCATTGGTCCCAAAAAAGTGTCAAAAGTGTCCGATCTGCCCACAGCAAAATCGCAGTCCTGCTAAAAATCACAGATCACCGCCATTACCAATAAAAAAAATAAAAATAATAAAAACGCCATAAATTGAATTCTCTCAGTTTGTAGACACAGTAACTTTTGCGCAACCCAATCAATAAACGCTTATTGCAATTTTATTTACCACAAATATGTAGAAGAATACATTTTGGCCTAAACTGATGAATACATTTTGTTTTTTTATTTTTGGATATGTAGTATAGCAAAAAGTAAAAAATATTGGGTTTTTATTAAAGTTGTCGCTCTTTTTTGTTTATAGCGCAAAAAATAAATACCGCAGAGGTGATCAAATACCACCAAAAAAAAGCTCTATTTGTGAGGACAAAAAGGACGTCAATTTTGTTTGGATACAGTGTTGCACAACAGCGCAATTGTCAGTTAAAGCGATGCAGTGCCGAATCGCAAAAAGTGCTCTGGTTGGGAAGGGGACAAATCCTTCTGGGGCTGAAGTGGTTAAAGCAGTCTTCGGGTGAAGGAACGCATATGATTACACACCTTCCCACACCCACAAAAGTTTGAACCTAGACTTACTGCAGGCAAATCTTTCTAGTGTAAGTGTTTTAAATTGCATCAAATGATTCATATGGAATGAATGTTTGGTGGCACATTCACTACTTAATAAGTATGCCCTAAGACTGTCATTAACATGTACTCTACGATTCTTTGGTCAGATGTGACAAAACCAATGTCTGGGCACACCAATACCAAGGTGAGAGGTCTAAAGTGTTTCTTTTTGGTCAGAGATCTAACATTTTCTTTATTGCCTATTGTAACTGTCTTTTGGTGAGAGCATGGGATGCTTTTTCCAAAATTATCATTCAATACCCATGATGAAGCGGAATATTAAAGGGTAAGTCCACTTTTGTGGGGGGAAAAAATAGCAAATAAAGAAAAAATAATATAGCACATATAATTGCGATACAAATCATATTGTAATTGAATGTTATTAAAAATTACCTTTCCTTTTCAATCTGCAACCGCTGTAATTTTTGGAAAATGCATTGCAATATGGCTACCTGGAGTTGTTCTGTACACAGAATGTGTACTAACTACACCCCATTAACATAATTTCCTGCTTGTGTGATTGGCTCACCAATTTTCCCAGAAGTCTGCCTAAGATACAAGTCAGATTTCAGGCGTTCCCTGCAACAACAATGTCATTTTTGGAGAGATACTTTTAATAGGAGGACGTCTAAAGGGATGAGACTTGGTTGGTGATGTAGCTGGGAGCAGAGTTGTGGATGGCTTTGTAGCTCATTGTTAGTATTTTGAATTGAATTTGTTGGGGGAGTGGCAGCCAATGGAGGGATTGGCAGAGAGGTGTAGCAGATGCTGAATGGTTTGTAAGGTGGATGAGTCTGGCAGCGGCATTCATGATGGACAGGATGGGGGATAGTCTATTTAAAGGTGGGTCAATGAGGAGGGAGTTGCAGTAGTCGAGGTGAGAGATGACCAGGGAGTGATTCAGGAGCTTTGTGGTTTCATTGTTTAGGAAGGGACGTATTTTAGAGATGTTGCGGAGATTGATTCGGCAAGCCTTAGAAAGTGATTGGATGTGGGGCCAAAAGGAGAGATCGGAATCCAGGATAACACCAAGCGCCCTAACATGTAGGGATGGGTGGATGGTTGTGCCATTGCTCTTGACAGAGAAGTCAGAGGAAGAGGCACGTGGAGGAGGAGATATTATGAGTTTGGTTTTGGACAAGTTGAGTTTGAGGAAGTGGTGTGACATCCAGGCAGATATGTCTGCTAGTAAGTTAGTGATGCCTGAGGAGACTGATGGAGTGAGTTGTAGGGTGGAGATGTAGATTTGGGTATCGCCAGCGTAGAAATGATATTGAAAGCCGTGGGAGGCTATCAGCCTGCCCAGGGTAGAGGTGTATATTGAAAATAAGAGAGGTCCAAGAACAGGACACATAGCTTCTCCCCTCTGCTCTGCTCTCATAATTAACTCTAAAAGCTCATATTTCCTCTGTATTAGAAGAATATGTTCCCTGTGTCAACCTTATATCATAAATATGCTTATCTATATAGATAACACAGTACAGCTCTCTCTCTCCAGCTGACCTCTGCAGCAGTCCTCAGCCCTCCCTCAGGAATTTTGAGCTGAGAGAGAAGAGCAGAAAGACTACAACTGATCACAGGAAGAAGCTGTGTTATCAGTACAGATAGGAATATATATGTTACAACACAGACACAGGGCAACTTCTTGTTATAATACAGGACTTTAACCTCTCTGGCGGTGTTCCCGAGTGTGGCTCGGGGTGGATTTTCAGTACCAAGAACGGTAACCCCGAGCCACACTCGGGATTGCATTGCTGGATCCAGGCAGCGCTACTTACCTTGTCCCCTGGATCCAGCGATGTCCCCCGCCGTGTCTGCGAGCTGTGTCCGCCGCCAGATGACTCTGTATGCCGGGCTCCGTTCCCTGCGAGCGTCACGTCGCACAGGGACAGAGACCAGCGGGAAATTCAAAAAGTGAAACACACACAGCACATACAGTACACTGTAATCTTATAGATTACATTACTGTATGAAAACATTTCACATCCCCTTTGTCCCTAGTAAGGGCGACCAGAGACAGGGACACGCTGCACTGCGAGCGTCCCTTGCCTCGGGCCGTATGTCTCAGTAGACCGCCGCCTGTGTCGAGCGTCTGTGCCGCCCCCTGTAGCGACCTAGGTCCCCTGTTCCATTCATCGCGACGGACCTAGGTCGTTACGTTAGGGCTCACACCGAGCCCCAATGGCAAGAACCATGACTTTTAGGTGGGGCTCGGTGTGAGCCCTTGTGGCGGTCTCTCCAATTTCAGGACATAATATTGTTCTTCAACGGGACACAGACACAACATTGTATATATAAGGATAGACATGACTATTGTGTCGAAGAAGGAC
>BLSH010033286.1:922350-934225 GCA_018402905.1 Glandirana rugosa
AGCATGTGTATGGTTCCGCACCCGGTTTTAGGTAAAGTGTTCTATTCTATTTCCAGATGTATGAAGAACAGATGTAATGTGTGAAGAACATCTTTTCTAGGCAAAGAAAAGATGTTGTGTGTGAATAACAGATGTGCAAGCATTAGCGGCAATAAGAAAAGTGACAGACTAAAAAGAAGTGTTCTTCACACTTCTTTTTAGTCTGTCACTTTTCTTATTGCCGCTAATGCTTGCACATCTGTTATTCACACACAACATCTTTTCTTTGCCTAGAAAAGATGTTCTTCACACATTACATCTGTTCTTCATACATCTGGAAATAGAATAGAACACTTTACCTAAAACCGGGTGCGGAACCATACACATGCTCTTCAAACATCTGGATAGTGTGTTTGAAAATACAGCATAGAGAAGAGCATGCATATGGTTGCGCTCTTCACACACAGTTTGCAGATGTTTTCAGAACAGTGATATCATATCAGTGATAAACGACTTCTAGAAGTTCGCTCAACTCTACCCATGACATAAAAATTATGCTGCAACCTAAGGCTCACAGTGAGTTTACATACTTAACATGAATTTATAAATTGACAATGAAGGCACTGACATCAACATCAACATTCCCGTATGGTGTGTAATGGGGACTGAATTTGTCAATACCCAAGAAAATAGTATTGGTTGGGACCTTGTTGTGTATGGCTAGATAGTGCTTAGACACAGAATGGTGTTTGAACCCTTTCTTAATGTTTGCAATATGCTCACTGAGTCGGTGTTAGGAAAAGATTGGCCATTGTCTGCACTATTTGCCGCTGTGGGCCCGCCCGCGCTCCTGTGCGCGCGGCGGAAACGGTGCCAAACAATGCTATTTGAACTTCCTGCACCTGTCACCAAGTGCTGTCCATTCTACAGCGTCTGAGTACCTGTGAGCTTCAGCTCTGTTCCCTGATACCTGTTCCTGTGTTGTTTCTGCCTCTGTGATCCGATCAGGCTTGACCTGACCTGCTATCTATATGCCTGCACCGACCCCTGGCTATCTACGACCATCCGTTTGCCTGACCCCTCTGTACTGTGCTGCCAGCTCGTTAATGAACCCTGCTTGGACTTTGACCATTCTTTGCCTGACCCTTCTGTACCTTGTTTGCCCACCAGTTGCCGACCCAGCCTGCACGACCATCCATCTGCCTGCACGACTCTCTGGAGCTTCACTTCACGACCAGTGACCATCCAGCCCTCGTGCCATCCCGCACTCTGGGACTTCCTGTCTATACTACCAGGGGTCCCCGAATCGGGTGTGTAAGAGTGGTTGTTCCCTGCATAAGACAGACTCCACCACCAGGACCGTGACAGTAACGCACAGCCAATGTCCGAGTCTGCACAGGGAACACCCTCTGCCATGGATGAGCTGTGCATCCACTTGGCCGGGCTCACACAAGCCGTAAAGAACTTGCAGGACGGCTGTACCCGGCTGGAGGAGCAAGTGCGTGAACTCTCCGCACCATCTGCATCTGGAAGCGGAGCTGCAGCAGGTCGCACCATTGTGGCACTGCCATCTGAACCTAAGGTAAGTTCCCTGATAAGTTTGTGGGCGATCGGAGCAAGTTCTGGGCCTTTCACAGCTCCTGTGAGTTGTATTTTGGCCTACAGCCACACACCTTCTCCTTAGAAGCCACCAAGGTGGGCCTGGTGATCTCCTTGTTGTAAGGAGAACCTCAGACATGGGCCCATCGACTCTGGGAACAACGTGCACCCGAAGTGGCTACCCTGCAGGGTTTCTTTGATGCCATGGCCCGATTGTACCAGGACCCTCACCTTGCAGCCACCGCCAAGGCTACCTTGCATACCCTGCAGCAGGGCCGGCGCACCGCGGAGGACTATGTGGCAGACTTCCGGCGTTGGAGTGCTGACACCGCCTGGAATGACGCAGCACTCTGCTACCAGTTTCGCCTAGGACTTTCTGAGCCACTGAAGGACGAGCTTGCCCATGTCGGGGTGCCTGGCACCTTGGAAGCCTTAATTAACCTGGCTATTCAAATAGACCGGAGGCTCAGCGAGCGCCGAGCCGAACGTGCTACAGGCACTTCTGCGGGACCCCGCCTAACCTGGATCATGCCCTGGGTTCCCAGCCATGTGGCTCCCATACCAGCGCCAACCGTGCCAATGGAAGGGCCTGAACCCATGCAGATTGGCCTCCTGCGCCCGTCCCTCACCCCAGAGGAGAGACAGAGACGGCGGGTTCTCAGCCTGTGCTTGTACTGCGGTGAACCCGGACACATGGTGAGGACCTGCCCTGCCAAAGCCGGTAAGTGGCATCACCAGGCTAACCGGGAAACCACATCTGCCAATCACCATTTGTCTCACCTGACTCTCCTTATCTCTTTACAGTTGCCCGGAGGGAGCGTGCAAGTTCCAGCGATTATTGATTCAGGGCCATGTAGTTGCTTTGTGGACCAAACCTTTGCTACACTACACCAGGTGCCCCTGCGTCCCAAAGCTCACAAGATGACCATCCACTTGGCCGATGGGACGGCCATCAAATCAGGCCAGGTGACAATGGAGACCCAGCCAATTCCCGTATCCACTGCCGAAGGGCACCAAGAGCTCCTGATTCTTGACGTCATAGCGTCACCCCTGTTCCCCATCATCCTGGGGCTGCCTTGGCTCCGGGTGCATAGCCGCAGCATAAACTGGTCCTCTGGACTTATCCAGTTCCCATCTCACTACTGTGGCCAACACAGCCTGCTTCCCTCCTGGAACGTTGGCCCTTCTCTTGTCAGTTTGGACTCTGAACCAGATCCAGAAACCCGTGAAGCGGTGCCTCCAGTGTACCATGAACACCTGGATGTTTTCAGCAAGAAGGGGGCAAACCAACTCCCTCCGCACAGACCTTATGACTGCCCCATAGAGTTGCTGCCGGGCACAGAGGTCCCCTTCAGTCGCATCTATCCCCTATCTGAACCTGAGTTAGCAGCTCTCAAAGCATATTTGGATGAAAACTTGGCCAAAGGGTTCATCAGACCCTCTACCTCTCCTGCTAGGGCTGGCATTTTCTTTGTCAAAAAGAAAGATCACTCCCTCCGTCCCTGCATAGACTATCGTGAGCTGAATCGGATTACGGTCAAAAACCGTTATCCTCTTTCACTTGTCCCGGAGCTCTTTCTAAGGCTTGGGTCGGCCACCGTGTTTACTAAACTTGATCTTAGAGGGGCATACAACTTAATCCACATCAGAGAGGGCGATTAGTGGAAGACCGCCTTCCGGACTCGTTTCAGCCATTACGAGTACCTTGTTATGCCCTTCGGGCTCTGCAATGCCCCTGCTACGTTTCAGCATCTGGTCTATGATGTATTCCAGGATTACTTGGATATCTTCGTCATAATATATCTGGATGATATCCTAATTTTCTCTCCTTCCCTGGAAGAGCATCGGAAACATGTGGGCTGTGTCCTGAGCTGCTTGCGGCAGCATAGACTGTATGCAAAGGCTGAGAAATGAGCCTTTGAGCGCTCTACCATCCATTACCTAGGGCTGATTTTGTCGGTCTCAGGGGTCACCATGGATCCACAGAAAGTTACCACTATCCTGGACAGGCCGGCACCTGTGGATAAAAAAGGGGTCCAACGGTTTGTTGGATTTGCTAATTTTTATAGGAGATTCATAAAGGGATTTTCGGCAATCATCGACCCATCACCCTTCTCACAAAACAGGGTCAACGGTTCCAGTGGTCGCCCGATGCCCATGATACCTTCCGGGCTCTAAAAGGACTTTTTACCTCTGCGCCTATCCTAAAATATGTGCTGGAGGTGGATGCCTTGGAGACGGCGGTGGGAGCAGTCCTGTCCCAGAGACGGGGAGCAAGGGCACACCTTCATCCGGTAGCCTTCTTCTCCCACAAGCTCACTGCCCCGGAGAGGAACTACGATGTCGGTGACAGGGAGCTGTTGGCCATTAAGGCCGCGCTGGAGGAATGGCGCTATCTGTTGGAGGGAGCCCAGCACCCCATTCTGATATATACGGACCATAAAAACTTGGAGTATCTCCGCACGGCCAAAAGACTTAGACCTCGCCAGGCCCGCTGGGCGCTTTTCTTCTCCCGGTTTCAGTTCCACCTGACTTACCGCCCAGGGGCAAAAAACAGTAAACCGGACGCTCTGTCCCGCATGTACACGGAACCTGGAACATCTACTCCTCCAGACACCATCCTTCAGACCAGGAATTTCCTACTCACACAGGATGACTTGCTCTCTCAAATCCGGAGAAATTCTGTCTGTTCACCTGCATCCCCTGTCCAAGGACTCACCTGGAAAGATGGTCTCTGGTGGCACTACAACCAAATCTACATCCCTCAGGAGCTACGCCCTGCTGTCCTCAAGGTCCATCATGACCACAAACTTGCCGGTCACTTCGGCTCTCGGAAAATCGCTGAACTGATACTGCGCTCATTCTGGTGGCCACTGCTTTTGGAGGACTGTCTAGCCTATGTCCGCTCTTGTACTACCTGCGCCAGAAGTAAAACGGACAAAGCCAAAGCCTGGGGCCTCCTGAAAACTCTTCCCATCCCGGACCGACCATGGTCCAAGATTTCCATGGACTTTATTGTGGAGCTGCCCCCAGCTAAAGGATACACAACCATCGTTGTGGTGGTTGACAGGTTAACCAAGATGGCACACTTCCTCCCAATGAAGGGCACACCCACGACGAAAAAGACATCGGAAATCTTTATTAAAGAAATCATCTGGCTGTATGGTGTTCCAGTGAACATAGTGTCCGACCGGGGGGTGCAGTTCACCTCTCGGTTCTGGCGAGCTCTCTGTGCGGCCCTGGAGATTGATTAGTCCTATTTCATCACTTATCACCCCCAAACCAATGGCCAGACCGAAAGGACAAATCAGACATTGGAGCAATACCACTGTTTTTCTGGCCTACTCTCAGGATGACTGGTGTACGTTGCTACCACTGGCGGAGTTTGCGTACAATAATTCTGTGCACTCCGCCACCAAGCAATCCCCCTTTTGGGCCAACTATGGATTCCAGCCCCACCGTACTTCCAAGCCTGGCAGTGGAGACTACAGTACCAGAGGTACAGGCATCAGCACAATTTGTTAGGGCTAACTGGAAGCTCTTGCAAGAGACACTTTTCCGGATACAAGAAGCCACCAAAGCGGCCTTTGACAAGAAGAAACGGGGTGAGCTCAATCTCCAACCCAGTGACAAGGCCTGGCTCTCAACTAAGAACCTGAAGCTTGCTTGCCCATCTAAAAAGCCGGGTCCTCGTTTTATCGGTCCTTTCACGGTTAATAGGAAAATCAACCAGGTCTCTTTTGAGTTGGAGCTCCCCCCGTCCTTACGGATACATCCAGTGTTCCATGTGTCCTTGCTGAAGCCGGTGGTCCCGGATCCTTTTCCCAATAGAGCTGTAGCTCCCCTGGCCCTCGTCCTGATTGATGGAGCAGAGGAGTTTGAGGTGGAGTCGATACTCGACTGCAGAAGAAGGGGTGGCGGGGTCCAGTATCTGGTGAAGTGGAAAGGCTACGAGCTAGAAGAAAGCTCATGGGAGCCCGAAACCAACCTCCATGCCGACGATTGCATCCAAACCTTTAAGGATAACAATCCCGCCAAGCTGGCCAAGCTGGGCATCTGGAGGCTGCCCCTTCGGGGGGGGGGGGGGCAGTGTTAGGAAAAGATTGGCCATTGTCTGCACTATTTGCCGCACGTGCCGGAAATGGCGCCAAACAACGCTATTTGAACTTCCTGCACCTGTCAGAAAGTGCTGTCCATTCTATAGCGTCTGAGTACCTGTGAGCTTCAGCTCTGTTCCCTGATACCTGTTCTTGTGTTGTTCCTGCCTCTGTGATCCGACCTGGCTTGACCTGACCTGCTATCTACCTGCCTGCACCGACCCCCGGCTATCCACGACCATCCGTTTGCCTGACCCCTCTGTACTGTGCCGCCAGCCCGCTAACGAACCCTGCTTGGACTTTGACCATTCTTTGCCTGACCCTTTTGTACCTTGTTTGCCCGCCAGTTGTCGACCCAGCCTGCATGACCATCCATCTGCCTGCACGACTATCTGGAGCTTCACATCACCACCAGTGACCATCCAGCCCTCGTGCCATCCCACACTCCGGGACTTCCTGTCTATACTACCAGGGGTCCCCGAATCGGGTGTGTAAGAGTGGTTGTTCCCTGCATAAGACAGACTCCACCACCAGGATCGTGACAGTCGGACATACAGGGGACGTTTAGTCCGGCCCACATACTGTAGGCATTGAAGCATGTAAACCACCCCTGTAGTGGTGCAGGTGATAAATGGTTTGATAGTTTTGCTAGCATTGCTGGAATACACTTGTGTATTGCTTATTACATAAATGACAACCTGAATTGGCATGCTCTGCTACAGAAGGCTTTGCTTCAGCAAAGATGCTTCTCTCAAACAGAAGTTCCAGGGTGGGTCTATATGAGGAGATGTGAGTCAGCAGTACAGGCATGGCTCATAGTGAAATGCCCCAATGAGCCACTAGTAGACTTCTTTAAGACACACAGGTTTCATATATACAAATCTCTAGGTTGACCGTTGCAATTACATTTTGTTGTCATTTTTCCGGGTTGGTTGCTAACACTGTTAAAGATATAAAAAGTATATCAGCTGCACTTCAAATGTAGCTCCTCTTATTAATGGTCAGCAAAACATCTGCTTACAACAATTTCTCTACCTTAAAACCAACCTTCCTTGACATGTTACACTACTCATGGCTTGCTCACAAGGATAGAGGTCTTTTACCTAGTGGTGAAATGATGAGTGAGGTTGGTTTTAGTTTTCCAGTGACAGCTCAAAATTTTATGTTTTTTTCCACACTTTCTGTTTCAGTGACAATGGTCTCTAGGTCATATAGAGAGTGAATCTCACACCAATGGAAATAGAGTCAGAAATAGTTTAGAATTATTAGAAGATCAAAAGGATAAGAAGAAAGCCAACACATTTTGACGGTGGACCCAAAATACCCCTTCATCAGAATTTTGGGTCTTGATACAAATAAAGATATATCATTTTAAAGAGCACATAGGGTGCCCGCGTGCCCCCCACCACAAGGAGCGCCACCGCGCCAGTTTCTCTTTAAGCTCCTCCATTACAAGGATAGAGATGCAATTCTTGCCGGAGCGCGCACCAAAGCGGGCACGCTTACTATAGACAACTCCAAAATCTCACTTTTTCCAGACTTTTCTGCTGATTCGCAAAAAAGATGGGAGCAGTTCCTTGACGTTAAACGACGCCTCCGCGCTTTGGACCTACAATATTCTATGTTATATCCGGCCCGTTTGCACATAGTAGCAAAAGGCGAGGTCCATTTCTTTGATAAACCTGCACTGGCAGCTCAATGGCTGGATAGAGAAGAGGGCTCTCTCCGCCAGGCACGGTCCCAGAGACCTGCACCTCCCTAACAATTGCACTAGGATCCTAGTACCTATTTGCCAAAACGTATATGCCCACCATGGAAGCCTGAAACAGGCAGAGTCTAGCTGACTTTGTTTTTTCCAATGGTTATTGAGTTAGACTGTTCTACTTTCTATCCCGCTGCAACAAAGCTTTGCGGAAAGAGTGCCTGGGACCCAACAGTAGAGCCTTCACTGCTGCCCCTACATGGCTCTATGGGAGCCTTCCTTTTTCTATGTTACTGTTGTTGTTACAGAATCCTGTTGACTCAACTTTGGATCCAATACCTGAACCAAAGGCCTCTAGCACCGGTTGGCTGGTCTCAAATGAAGTACAGTTTTACAGTGGAGTCAGACTCTATTAATCCCTTCTGCTCTCTATACATGAGATGGCCCTCTTATACTCGTGTGGTGGATTTCGATCTGTGGGACGGGCTTTGTCACACAGCAGGGCCCTGATACCCTATGTTGCTGTTGACATAATTGTTATCATACTTCAATTGTTACAATGGCGGGCATGGTGAAACTATTGTCCTGGAATGTCAGAGGACTGAACAATCCTGTGAAGTCGTTGGCAGTCCTGCGGACTATCAAACACACAAATGCCTCTATCATTTGCCTACAAGAGACACATAGCCTGGCAGGTCACATACCACAATTTCCACAAAGGCAATTTAGCTACCAATATCACGCTATGCACACGTCCTACTCCAGAGGTATGAGTTTCCTGGTATGCCAGAGTACTCCTTTTTCCCCAATGGACGTGACTATAGATCATGAGGGTAGATACGGATTTATAATGTGCTCGTTGAATGGTGTGCGATGCATTCTGGCGGGAGTATACATACTCCACCGAGGTTTTAAAGCACCTGGCCGTATACATGGCCAGGTTTCCTGATCCCTTATTGTTAGTTGTGGGGGATTTTAATAATTATTTGGACCACAAATTGGACAAATTGGGGGGGGGGGGACTTTAAATGCAAGAAAAGGAGTATCGGGCCCCACAGCCTTTGTCCGTTTCATTCAGGAACTCGGTTTGACAGATGTGTGGAGAATGCATCACCCCCATACACATCAGTTTTCTTGCTGCTCAGTAGCTATGGGGGGACTGTCCAGAATTGATTTGGGACTAGGGAATAGAACAGTGCTCCCCCTTATTGGAAAAACAGGCTATGACACAAGACACCTGTCTGATCATTCCCCCTTCTGGGGTGAGATATCTGTCCCAACGCAGGGGGGAAGATCATTGTGGAGTCTAAACCCCTTCTGGTTGACCCTACTCCCTGAGCCAGACCCCATACCTGACGTGTTAAAATCCTTTTTCAGATTGAATGAAAATACTCAGGGATGGGGTGGGATGCCTCTAAGGCATACCTACGGGGCAGTTTATCACATTAATTAACCGTGTTAAGAATGGGACTAGGGAGTGGGAACTAAAAGTTGAATCTGAGGCAAGGAAGAGAGAGGAGGCATATGTAGCAGACCTGTCAGAAGACACGATGCGTGCGTGGCTGGCATCACAGACCCTCTGTAGTCAGCTTGCATTGCAGAAGGCCAAAAACAAACTGTTCTTTCTGCAGCAGGCTCATTTTGATCAGGGTGAAACCACTGGACATATGCTCTTGGTGCTTGCTAAATCTCTGCGTGCCTCGGGACATATTCAGTATTTACGTGATGAGGGTGGTAATACATGCCAGTCAACCATGGATATTGTCGAAATTTTAAAGAATTCTATCAAGACGTCTATACTTCCAAAGTCTCCCCCACTCAGGTAGAATTGTCTCAATTCTTAGACCAATATCCCATAACCGCATTGGAGGTACAGGACACCGCAAAACTTAATGCTCCTTTGTCAGAGGAGGAGCTTCTGCTGGCGCTGGCTCAGACACACAATGGGCGAACGCCAGGCTCGGGTGGCTTGCCATCCGAAGTATATAAACAATACTCTGCCCAATTGATACCAGCCCTTCTGAAAGTCTATAACTCCACACTGAAATCAGGTAGACTACCCCAGTCTATGAACGAGGCGATTATTGTTGTTATACTAAAACCGGGGAAAGACGCAGTCTCCCCAGATACTTATAGACCAATTTCTCTCATCACTTTTGACGTCAAGCTGCTAGCCAGGGTCCTGGCGAACAGGTTATCCAAAGTAATAAATAAACTGATACATAGAGACCAGTCTGGGTTCATACCCACAAGGCCTACAGTGCAGAACCTTTGCAGACTGTTTTTAAATCTGCAGCTGCCGGTAGACATCTCGGGCAACAGAGCCATTTTCTCACTAGATGCGGCTAAAGCCTTTGACAGTGTGGAGTGTCCCTACCTCTGGGAGGTATTGTCAAGGTTTGGGCTGGGTCAGCAATTTATTGCCTGGGTAAAACAATTTTACGCTGCCCCCACTGCCAGAGTGCGAGCAAACGGGATGCTGTCTGAGTCCTTTAGACTGCACAGGGGTACAAGACAGGGGTGCCCTTTGTCACCCCTGCTCCTTGCCCTAGCCCTGGAACCACTGGCCATGCACATTAGAGAAACTGACAACATAAGGGGCTTTGTCTGTAGACCCAGAGAGGACTCTGTGTCATTGTAGGCACATGACACTCTGATATATTTGGGAGATACCTATAAGTCCCTACAAACGGTTATGTCACTGCTTTGGCACGTTGTCTGGATTCTCAATTAATTGGCATAAGTGCGTCCTGTTACCGCTTGACCCATTGGAGGCCCCTCTGCCGGAGTGTGCTAAGGAGGTCTCCATAGTGTCCTCATTCCGTTACCTGGGCATTCAGATAACCCCAGATCCCACTCAATATATCACACTGAATCTCATTCCCACTTTTACCTAAATGTAGAGACAAATGCTCCACCTGGACAAAGCTCCCGCTGTCAGTCATAAGAAGGGTGAATTTAATAAAAATGGTGTGGGCCCCACAACTTCTATATGTATTTCATAATGCACCGATCTGGTTGCCTCGTAAACGGTTTGCCCAGATTGATGCCCAATTCAGGGCACTGATCTGGAGCAAAAAGTCCCCTAGAATTAGCTTACATGCTCTACAGCACGGTAAAGAACAGGGAGGTTTGGCAGTACCTCACGCAAAGAACTATTACCTAGCCGCCCAAATTCAGCATCTGGGTGCATGGGCCCTGGAAGACCCCCAGGACCTGGTCCAAAATTTGCTGAACCCAGTGGAGGCCACAGGGCCCGACTTTGGTGTCACTGGAGGCAGGTTTTTCCCACCTACAACCTGATCTCCTGACCATCCGACTCCTGAACCGCCTATGGAAGCTGGTCAGACGATCACTGAATATAGCAGGAAGCTGCCCCTTTACACCAATCTGCTGCAATGCTAACGTGCCAGAATTAGGAAAATTGGAGGGGTTCCAGGAGTGGAAGAGGGCGGGTATCATCTACGTTGGACAGTTATTTAATGGCCCAACACTTAAATCCTTTGCTGATCTTCAAAACACATTTAAAGTGCCTTGGACACATTTTTGCAAATATTTACAAATAAGGCATGCAATACAGATTCAGTCTAGGACATATACCCCGACCCCTGCGGACCATCCTCTCATGAGTGATGTTCTCCTGGAGCAGGATAAGAGGGGTATGATTTCTAGGGGATACTCCATTCTGTTACACTCCTCCAATAATGCAGCTGTATTGCCGTGTAGGAGGGGATGGGAGAAAGACATAGGCCCAATAGATGGGAGGTCTGGGGTACGTGCTTTGAGAATGCACCTCTGGTCTCGGTCTCCGCATCCCAGAAATTGACCCATATATATTTACTGCATAAAGCATATAGGACTCTGGTGAAGCTTCACAAATGGGGAAGGCGGGACTCGTCACTATGCCCAAAA
Source organism: Glandirana rugosa (assembly GCA_018402905.1). Classification (NCBI taxonomy): domain Eukaryota; kingdom Metazoa; phylum Chordata; class Amphibia; order Anura; family Ranidae; genus Glandirana; species Glandirana rugosa. The sequence goes on from BLSH010033286.1 coordinate 933,640, forward strand.
TGCAGAGATGAAGGCAGGGCTGTAGATAATTTTTTGTCCTGGGGGGGGTTCAGCAGCAGGTACCAAGTGGTGAAGCGGGGGGGGGGTCGTATCTGGGTGTGTCACGATGAACCAAGAGGGGGTGCTGGGGGGGGGGCGAAGTGGTGAACCATGGACGACGACTTGGGGGGGGTCCTGTTTTTTAATAGATGTCGGGACGGAAGTAGAGACGTAAAACCCGTATCACTGCTCAGGGCGGAAGGGGTAAACACTTCGAAGTGGTCTCAGGATATACGAAATACGTCATTTATATATACCCAGTTAAAGACCCTACGCCTCTGGCTCTGGTCTCCACGTAAGAGTTTCGTGCATGGGGTCTGGAGGGTAGATAACCCGGATACAGAAAGAGGGTAGGGGAGGATGTGCCGTTATGTCGACGTAATAACCTCCTCACATTGTCTTACCTCATAGGGGATCTTTAGTATGGGGAGAATAGGACGAGGTCCTCTTGTAGTGAGTACTCTCCTACCAGGCGTCCCCAGCCCCATATACAGGATCTGACTTAGACATAACGTACGGAATAAACATTTATAAACGTTTTTACACA
>BLSH010033286.1:941298-996599 GCA_018402905.1 Glandirana rugosa
ATACTGCACATGTTGTGCAAGTTATAAATAAATCTTTTTTTGTCGCAAACATTGTTGCCATTGTTTTTATTATCAAGTTTAGAATAGTTTTTATGCATGGATCAAGAATTCCTTACTTACCGGAGAGTAATGAGCAAACGCTCACACGGTGAGACTGCGAGCCTGCAATTGGTATCCTGTCTTGTCAAATCTAGCATCAACATCGAAAGTTGAATGTCAAATCTGTAAAACATAAAACATTTGGGTTAGGAATTAGTGGCAGTCCTGGGATTATTATATGGTTGGGGACTCATGGGACTTGGGTAGGGTTTTAGGGACTAGTGCGACTGGGACAGTGTTACTTACGTTGATATGCTCATCCTTGAATAGTTTCGGAACTTGTCAGGATGCTCTCTCAGATCATTATACAATAGCGCAAATTGTCCCCTTTCAGAGTGCGCTTGTAAGATCGGATGTACCCGGTAACGACGCTGCTGCCTATGTGCGAGCATATTTCGCCAGAATAGCAGCACTAACATTAGCAGCAGTTCAAAATACTCCATCTTGTCTCTTCTCCAGCAACGAGTTATCAGGAAGTAAACCGGATGTGATGTATGGTGGGTGGGCTTATTTTAACACAACGCTGTAAAAACGCTGTAAAAACGCTATTAGCGGTGCGCTATTTTTAGCGCTAGCGCGGCAATAGCGCTGTTACACCGCACATAAATATTGAGCGTTATATCGGCGGTAGATAGACGCTATACTAACGCTCCAGTGTGAAAGGGGCCTAACTGTAATGGAGATATGGTCTTATATGTTATGCCTTGTTGTATACTCAACATTTGTCATCTATGCTTACAAAGGAAACCTCTGTAACACTGTTGCACAGTCCTGAATGAAATTTCAATTAAAGAAAAAAAAAAAAAAAGCAAGCGAAAATATTAATTCAAGAATGACAGCAACATTTTGCAAGGAGTTGAATATTAACAACAAGGGTCTGCGTAAATTCGTCATTTCTGATTTGAGAATAAAATACACAGAACTCTTCTACCAGGCTTTGACATAGTGTATTGAAGAATATTGGAAGAATTGTCATGCTAGTGGAAAGGTTATATGGACTTTCAGTGATAGTTTGGGAAATAACTACAAATCTTAGGAACAAACAACCCAACAATAAAGACCACTGTCAAAAAGTAATCATTACCACAAAAGTCTCCAGGATATACGGCATAAAGAAAAAGTGACAATCCAAAAAACATAAATCCTTGCAGCTCCATAAATAGTACACAAGGAAGCTAGTGAACACTAAAACAGCAAGAAAAAAAGACAAGTGAAGCTCAATGCATAGTACACATAAGGCACCTATTAATAATAAAAAGAATTGTACCTACAAATGATGTATAGGCCACAGACAAAAGCTAACTTCACCAGGTATAAAATTGAAAGCAACCTGGACCCCCTCACTATTAGTTGGCATTTGGGGATAAATAGTCCAGACTGCAACTTGGCCATCCATACTATTCAGACAGTGGTACCTCATTAGAAACAGAAGTTAAATCACAAAGCTGACACAGACATTGTCAGAGCCTGGATTTGAACCAATAACTTCTGCTGTGTCAGGCAATGTCTCTTCTTGCTGAGCTACTTGGAATGTTGGACAGTTCCTTGGACAATTCCTTAAATGATCCTGCCTTGAACCTTGTTTGTCATGAGCCCTGAACTCTTTGCTCCTCCCAAGAACTTCCTAATTTAAGCCATGTCTCTGAATTTCCTGTTTGCCAGATTATTGTGCTCTCTTCAGCCAGTATCTTGCTCCTTTGTTCCCTGCTGCTGTCCATATTTTGCTACCACTCAATTGGCTTCTGCCTCATCTACACTTCTGCCTGATCCCAACCTGCACTACTCCTTACTGACCTTTTGGTTTATTTACTGACTACTCTTCTGTTTGTTTCCTACCTGCTTATCCCTTACTGGACCCCGGCTTGCTCACCTCCTGGTGGGGCGATCCTGAAGACCACGACCTGGTATCAACATGCAGCAAAATCAATTTCCACCATCAGGAGCTCTGGTGAACACTGGTTAGTACTTAGACTCCGCACCTCAGGTGAGCCTGTGTCATCCACCAGGGTGAATGCCTGTGTACCTATCCTGCTGGTTGGTGGTAGTTCCGCTACTGCTATAGCAACTGGTCTTCGAGCCTGACCCCTGATCATGACAGACATCTCACGACCTAAAATTAAACAAGCCCAACATCTAAGATACTGCCACTGACATGTTTCAAAGCTCCATCTCTTCCTCAATGAGGCCATCCTCAGGAAGTGATGGAGCCTTAAAACATTGGGTTTGCATAGTGTTTTGGTGTGTACTGTAGATTTGGTATTTGTTTAACAAAGAAATATTTAATACAAAAAGGTTTCCCAGAGAACTAGGCTAAGTTAAAAAGACAGCAGATAGCAGACAGGGCTGGTGCAAGGATTTTTGACACCCTAGGCGAAACCTCATTTTGCCGCCCCCTTGGCTCCACCCCTGACTCCACCCCCTTTCCTCTGCCCAGCCTGATCAGCGCCAATGAATTGCAGCCTGATCAGCGCCCATGAATTGCAGCCTGATCAGCGCCAATCAAATGCAGCCTCACCAGCGCCCATCAAATACAGCTTCACCAGTGCCAATCAATACAGCCTCACCTGTACCCATCAAATGCAGCTTCACCTGTGTCCGTCAAATACAGCCTCATTTGTGCCCATCAAATACAGCTTCACCTGTGCCCGTCAAATGCAGCTTCACCTGTGTCCGTCAAATACAGCCTTATTTGTGCCCATCAAATACAGCTTCACCTGTGCCCGTCAAATACAGCCTCACGGGGGTGGGGGCGGAAGGGGGGTATTTGGCAGATCAGTCACTATTTCTATATACATTTGCAAATGGCATGTGATAATACAATCTCATTATCTCAGTCAGACAGTGTCAGTTCTTGCATGAATCAATGCAGAGCAGCCAGTGACAGATCAACAGTGGCCAGGCGCCCCTAGGTGGCAGTGCACCCTAGGCGACCGCCTACTCAGCCTAGTGGTAGAGCCGGCCCTGATAGCAGAGCCTGCTTGTAGGCTTGATTTGTCTGACAGAAACTTTGCACTAAGATGTCAGAGAAGGGATAATTCATTGCAACAAACCTTTCGCAGATGTGTATAAACTGTAGTTTTTTTTCCCCCCTGACCATAATATAGAAAGCTAAACAAGGTAAATCAGTATACAACCCCTTCCACTTCTTCCAAAGATCACAGAGAGTGTCATTGTATGACAGGCAAAGAAACACATGTAGACCCTAGGACAAAGAGATGGGACTGTAGTTGATCCTTCACATATCCAAACAGAAAAGCAACATTGTCTGAAGCAAGGGGAAGGACAAACTGCATTCTGTAGATTCCCACATGAGTTTCTGGGATGAACTGCAGTCTTTTGTCATAGGATTCTGTGCTGTGAAAATGCAACTTCTCTCTGTCTGAGGGACATCAAAAAGGCCGCAATGGCTGCAGCTGGGAATACATTACATTTATAGGCTTAGCAACTTGTGTACTCAAAATACCAGAGAACCACCAACAAGGAGATTTTAAACAGTAGAGTGACCCTGTACACTACATCTATGTCTGAATAGTTCAGTTTTGTTTCCTGTATGTATGTTTATTTTCCATTGTGGCTGGAATGAACATTTAAAGAAGCCTGCTTTTCTACAAAAAAAAAAAAAAAAATCTTAAAGTGAAATTAACTATATGTTTATTCTGCCAAATAATCAATACACATCCACTACTTAATGGCCCTGTAATCTATTTTTTTTTATAAAATAGTGTTTCTGCCATCTTGCAATATTCTCTGTAAGCTCCCGAACCTCTTCTTTTCCTCTTATTCCTGTTTGCTGGAACAAGTAGAGCACAATAGTTGTGGTCATGTGCACTGCTCTATGCACATTACAAATCCAAGATTAAAGGGTGGCTCTGCTCCTTCATACAGTGTGGCCATGGAGAATGAACATAGCCACCCTCTAACAGGAAGTCAAATCCCAGCAGCAAGAAAAAAGGGAGGTGGCAGAGAGCAATAGAAGGTACTTTTTAAAGCTAAGAATACACACCTGAATACATTTCTTTTTTAAGCAGAGGTTAGTTTCACTTTAACCACTTGCCGACCGCAGTCTGATGGCGACAGAGTGGCTCATTATCGCAAACCGCCGTCATACTACGGTGGCAGCGATAACTAGTGCTGTGAGCACGCACGTGTCGCCGGACGCGTGCTCGCGCGCTCACTGTGTCCGGGTGGGGCCAGGGAGCGGGTGCGGCGGACTTGATCGCCGCCGGCTACCTGCAATGGCCCCCCGCAGTGAGAGAACGGAGGTCCGTGTATGTAAATACGGATCTCCGTTCTCTTAAGGGGGGAAGGGCGATGATCATAGGCTTCCTCTATATGGAAGCCGTGATCATCCCCTTTCCTCAGCCAAGGCAGCCCACACACAGTTAGAACACGCCCAGGGAACACAGTTAACCCTTAGAGCGCCCCCTGCAGGTTAACCCCTTCACTGCCAATGGCATTTACACAGTAATCAGTGCATTTTTATAGCACTGATCGCTGTATAAATGCCAATGGTCCCAAAAAAGTGTCAAAATGGTCCGACATGTCCGCTGCAATATCGCAGCTATCGCTAAAAATCGCAGATCGCCGCCATTACTAGTAAAAAATAAATAAAAACCCCAGAAATTAATTCTCATCGTCTGTAAATGCAGCAACTTTTGCGCAAACCAATCAATAATGATTTTTTTTGCCAAAAATATGAGGAAGACTATAAATTGGCCAAAACCGATGGAAAAAAATGTTGTTTTATATATTTTTTTTTTGTATTTGTATTTTAGCAAAAAGTAAGAAATTTGGGTTTTTTTGCAAAATTGTCGCTCTTCTTTTGTTTATAGCGGCGATCAGAAATGACGCAGAGGGGATCAAATACCACCAAAAGAAAGCTCTATTTGTGGGGGAAAAAAGGACACAATTTCGTTTGGGTACAACGTCGCACGACCGCGCAATTGTCAGTTAAAGCAATGCAGTGACGAATCGCAAAAAGTGCTCTGGTCCTAAAGTGTGAAATCCTTCCGGGGCTGAAGTGGTTAAGGCATAAAATTGAGTAATGGCACTGAATAGTAATTCATAAGAACAGGCATTTGTTGCTAAGGTACGCATAAATCTGCCAAGGTTGACACTGCATTAATACTTTAACAGTAGAATTGTTTTTTTTGCAGCTCATCATCTTAAACTCCATACTTGTCTTGTAAAGGGATTTGTTTGAGGCTCCAAGGAGGTTTGGCATTATTATAACCTTGACCACTAGATGGCAGTCTTTTCTTTCAAAGTATTTTAGCATCATAGTAAAAAATGAAATTGAGGAAATAGAAGACATATACACAAAGGATTGCTCAGTATTGCAAATTCACAAACTGTGTAGAATAGCAATTGCATTAATGCACAACTGAAAGCAATATATAGTATTTGTTTTATTTTTTAAAGACAGTTGTGTTTTGGCGCAAAGTACTGTACAAATTCTAAACAAAGTCAACCAGACAAGGATTAATATAAAGTGAATTATATAAAAATGGTAACATTTTATCCTGATGTATTTTACTGATCAGAAGTATGTCATGTATGGTTTTCTTTATTATGTTTTATTATGCTGCATCTGCATTTGTCTCAATAAAACAGAACATTTCCTATCAAATACTTACCATAATTTTCCTTCCCTGATGCACTCCATGGCAGCATACATATGGGTTAACCCTGCCTCCTCTCCTACCCTATAGGACCCCACTCCCATAAATTTAGGCTCAGTGCCAGAGGCTGCGTTCCATAACTAGTCTACTCAAGATATTGGGAGGGATCTCCTGCTGCCATGGAGTCCATCAGGAAAGGAAAATTATGGTAAGTATTTGATAGGAAAATTTCTGTTTTCCTGACAGACTCAATGGCAGCATATGTATGGGAAATAACTAGCCATAAACCAGGCAGGCAGCTGCTAAACAAAAAAAATGAATTTGCACCGTCAGCAGACAGGACTTTCAAACCAAAATTAACAGATTATTATTATACAGGATTTATATAGCGCCAACAGTTTGCGCAGCGCTTTACAATAAAGAGGGGACACAGTACAATTACAATACAGTTCAATACAGAAGGAATAGGAGGGCCTTGCTCCTGGAGCTTACAATCTAAAGGGAGGGGGAGGTGGTACAAAAGGTAATGGCTGCAGGGGATGATCTGATAGAGGTGACTCAAGTACAATTCTTAGGTGGAGGTGGGGTAGGCTTCCCTGAATAAGTGAGTATTCAAGGATCGCCTAAAGGTGGACAGGGTAGGGGCTGACCGGACATTCTGGGGCAGGGAGTTCCAGCGGATAGGAGAGGCTCTGGAGAAGTCCTGTAGGCGAGCATGGGAGGAGGTAACAAGGGAGCTAGAGAGCAGGAGGTCCTGGGAGGAGTGGAGAGGATGAATTGGGCGATATCTGCAGATGAGATTGGTGATGTAGCTTGGGGCAATGTTGTGTATGGCCTTATATGTTAGTATATGGTTAGTATTTTGAAAGTTATACAGTGGGGTAGAGGAAGCCAGTGAAGCGATTGGCAGAGCGGGGCAGCAGTCACGGATCAGTTAGTAAGGTGTATTAGTCTGGCAGCAACATTCATGATAGACTGAAGGGGGAAAGCCTGTGTATAGGTAGGCCCGTGAGGAGGGAGTTGCAGTAGTCAAGGCGGGAAATCACCAAGGAGTGAATAAGTTGTTTTGTGGTGTCCTTAGTTAGGAAGGGGCGAATTCTGGAGATGTTGCGGAGGTTAAGGCGGCAAGATTTAGCCAGTGATTGGATGTGGGGGCTGAAGGAGAGCTCAGAGTCTAGGATTACACCCAGCACCCTGGCATGTGTGGAAGGACCAATGGTTGTGCCATTGATCTCAATGGTAAAGTCATGGGGAGATGACAGGGGAGGAGGAAATATTACAAGCTCAGTTTTAGAAAGATTGAGTTTGAGGAAGTGGCGTGGCATCCATGCGATACGATATGTCATTCAGTAAGTTTGTGATGCGTGAGGAGATTGAGGTGCAAAGTTGAGGAGTCAGATGATAAAGAAGCAGGCTCTACACAATAATGAGCCATAAAAGTGTTGATTGGGAACCATGAGGCCGCCCTACAAATCATCTCAGGGGCAACATACCGCAAAGCCGTCTATAATGCAGACATACTCCTGGTTGAGTGTGTAGTCACCGCTTCCAGGGGCGCCAAGCCCTTAACTCTGTAGGCCAGTTGGATGAACTGAACAATCCACACTGTAGTCATTCTGGATGAGACACAGTTTCCCTTGTTCTTCCCGTGAAAGAGAACAAATAGACAATTAGAAGTGAGGGGAGCTGTGGCTTGCAGATACAACTTTAGAGTTTCTCCCACATCCAGCGGATGTACATTGTTGCTTCCAGAGGATCTGAAGGTTGGCAGAACAATCTCTTCATTCTCATGAAGCTCAATGTTACCTTAGGATTTGAGTCAAGCATAGGTATAAGTACCACCCTATCTAGGAAGAACGTTAAGAACGGTTCTTTACAACCAATTTCGGGGGGACTCTTTTTGCTAACATGATGGCCACGAGAAAGGCATTTTGGAGGAAAGCTCTCTAATTGAGATTGGTCTCGGATACTCTATCCCAGCTTCCAGGAGAAATAGAGGACAAGAGGGAGGTCCCACTTGGGGAATCTTGGTTTTCTCTGAGGTCAAAGTCTTACAGTTCCTCTGAAAAACTGACAGACAAGAGAGTGTCTGGCCCAGGACACCCCAGTGAAGGCCAATACCTGCACCCTGAAGGAGCTAACCGATATAGCAAGGTCTAAGCATGTTTGCAGTAAGCCTAGGATATCCTTAATTCTTGGGTCACTATATGACCCGCCAGTAGCGGACATGTGTTCTACGAACCCCGACCAGATTCTGCCATATACTTTGTGCTCATTATCCTGGCATTCATCAGAGTAGAGGTGACTCCAACAGGACAGCCTAAAGCCTCCAGTCTGCCCCTCTCAAGAACCAGACCATCAGATGTAGCTGAGCCAGGCATGGATGCAAAATTGATCTCTGTGATAAAAGGTCTGGTCTGTGAGGCAGGGGAACTGGATCCCGAAAGCTGAGCTGCGTCAACAAGGGGACCCATGGCCTGATTGGCCATTACGGAACTATCGCCACTATTTCCACATCTTCTGCCCCTAATCTTCGTAGGAACCTGAGAATTAGGGAGGGGTGAACGGTTCGACCCGAGCATACATTCCGGCTGAACTTCCGTTGTTCGCCCGATCCCCAAATTTAGAACATTATGGGGTGTTCAGCACGACTTCGGCACCGCCAAACGCCCCATAATGTATATTGCTCAGATGGCGTGCACAGCTCCTGCTCAGTGGGAGGGCTGCTGCTCCCTGTGCTCGGTTTGTTGTGAAAGTTAATTTATAGTGAAGGGCGGGGCCATCTGGTGACATCAGAGGGGCGGGTCACTCAATTACATCACCGGGGGGCCCGCCCTTTACTATAAATAAACTGTCGCAACAAACCAAGCTCAGTCAGCGGGAGCCCTCCCATGGAGGAGGAGCTGTTGCATTTGTTTTTTTTTTGGGTCTGTTGCGCGCCGTGATTGATGATGGATTACAACGGGGGACACTTATTTTTCTGTTTTAAAAAAGGACTTTTCCCTAATTGTCTCCTGTGTTTTTTTCTTTTTTGACACTTTTTAGTGAATTAGTAGGGGTACGATGTACCCCTACTAATTCACATAGGGGGCGCCGTGATCTGGGGGCCCCCTTATTAAAGGGGGCTTCCAAATTCTAATAAGCCCCCCATCCGCATACCCCCACAACCACAGCCCAGGGTTGTGGGGAAGAGGCACGAGTTGGCATCCCTAGTGGGCACGGGTGGGAATCCCTGGTGAGTCTGCACTGATAATCAATGCACTGATTATCAGCTTAGACCACCCCTGTCAGGAGAGCAACTGATTGGTTCTCCTCTACTCGCGCCTTGTCAACGTGAATAGAGTATAAGCTGATAAACAGCACTTCCTGGTTATGATAAGGGCGGCACAGTGGTGTAGTGGATAGAACTTTTGCCTAGCAGCAAAAGGGTCGCTGGTTCGAATCCTAACCACGACACTACCTGCCTGGAGTTTGCATGTACTCCCTGTGCCTGCGTGGGTTTCCCCTGGATACTCCGGTTTCCTCCCACACTCCAAAGAACGCTGGTAGGTTAATTGGCCCTAGTATGTGTATGTATGAATGTGAGTTAGGGACCTTAGATTGTAAGCTCCTTGAGGGTAGGGTCTGATGTGAATGCACAATGTATATGTAAAGTGCTGTGTAAATTGACAGCTCTATATAAGTACCTGAAAATAAATAAATGTGACCAGCTGTGATTTAACATAGCTGATCACATGGTAAAGAGCCTAAATCATAGGCTCTTTACCAAGATCAGAGATGCGGGTGTGTCAGAGCGACACACCACACTACCGATCGCCGCGCTGCGTGCCCCCGTGGGTGGCTCATCCTGCTAGAGGTCATATGATGCCCTGTCAGGATAACGTAACTAATTTGAGGCCATCATTTTGCTATATGGCGGGCAGGGAAGTGACTAGTTGGACTCTGAATAGAAAATCAGCTTCCATGTTCTGAAACCGCCAATATGTTAGATAGGTTCTTCTGAGCCCAGGGCATGATCAGCTCCAATTCCTGTAACAGGGTTAGACTGTGAGTCCCCCCCCTGCTTCCTTATGTAGGTAATCGCCATCGTATTGTCTAACCTTAGGAGCACTGACATTCCCACTGTCGGGTAATGAAAGGCTTGTAGAAAGCAGAATGCTGCCTGAAGCTCCAGAATATTCAACATGATTCTGTGAGAGGGAAAACTCCATCTGCTCTGAGCTATTTCCAGTAGGCAATGAGTGTCCCATCCTGTGTTTCTGGCATCCATTGTGATTGTGACCTAGACAATGGGGGCAATGGAGTGGCAGATGAGATTTTTCCATTGTAGCCACCAGAGAAGATTTTCTCTCATAGTCGAGGTTATATAGATATCTTGGTCTGCACTGCACACATTTCACCATAGAAGAGTCGAGATGACTTGAGCGCTGTGCTCCAGCAGCAGCTGGTCTCTGTCCCAGGGCAGCAGAAAAGGTTATCCAGGTAATGGTGCAGGCTTATGCCCCTTGTTCTGATCAGGACCACCACTGCCAATACGACTTTTGAAAAAATATGAAGCAATGTTTAAACCCAGAGGGGATACAGGTGAACTGGAGAGGGACCTGACCTACCGCAAACAGAAGAAACTTCTGAAAATCGCTAAGGGCACATGAAAGTAAGGGTCCCTCAGGTCTATGGACATAAGCCAGTCATCTGGCTGAATTGCTTGTTGAATTGTAAATAGAGTCTTCATTTTGAATTTTTACTTTCTGATGAAGGTGTTCAGATGTGTAAGGTCTATAACAGGCTTCCACAAGCCATTTTTTTTGAGGACCATGAAGAGGGGCGAGTAAATGCCTTGAATCTTCTCACATTCTGCAACTGGCACGGCAGCACCTAGTGCCCAAGTGTATCCCGAATTGGCTGTTTTGACTGTCCAATAGTCCTAGACAGAGACCAGCTGCTGGAGCACAAAGCTCAATTCATGTCAACACTTCTATGTTAAAATGGGCACAGTGGAGACCTTCCAGAAAGGTTTCTAGGAGAGGAATGATGGTGTTGTGACCTAGAAAGGTCTCCATCTTCACGTGTCCTATGTTGTCAATCAGACCTGGAAGGGCTAACGAGAACAAAGCAGAAAAAAAAGAAAAAGAGAATTAAGACCTAAAAGGGGCGACCAAGCAAGCGAGGAAGGTAAAGGGTTAACACCCACTCATACCTGCTGCACAAGGGCTGGCCACAAGGGGACGGTGACACATCCATGGTTAAGAAAGGCGAAAGGTAGGGGAACAGACCCAGAGGAATAGTTAGGATGCACCAGGACACAGCAGGCAGCAGACAGGGGGGTTAAATGGCAATCACATACCTCAGCCAGAGAACCACAGCACCTAGAAATACTGTCCACAGGGAATCCCATTTGTTACAGCTTTGACGACTGTTTAAATTCCCCGCCTGTGCTGATGTTACCCGAGCCGTAGTGCAGGCATGTGTGACCACTGCCATCTTGCCAGAACCGTGCATGCACATAGCCAAGCCTCAATCTCAAATGAGGGTGCGCTTCCTTATGCATCAAAAGGCCACTTATCTAAAAATTAACCTGTATTATAAATCATAAAAGGTATGTAAATTACCATGACAGGTATCCCTATAGGGTGAAGTCAATGGCACTATATATGAACTAAAGCTCGATCTCTATGTGGTAATATTGACATCTACCAAGTTAATTGGTGAAACTTCTCTTGATATACACATATACACAATATGAGGGTTGTTATATCCTCTTACATTCAATATAAAGGCTCCAGGCTATTTAGAGGATATGCGAACTCAAGGTCTACTCACCAACACCAATGGGTATAAAGAGATGAGGGTACATCTGTCTCTCCAACATCTATCAGCCACATATAAGAATGAGATGAACAAGAACAAGAGAAAGTATACTAGTAAGTACTGTCTTACTGAAGATATTGGCTATCTGTCTTCTGCCCTATGGAAATATCTATCTCTCAGATATGTAATACAGGTACATTCATCCATGTGGACACAAACCACCACTAATGGACGAGCCCAATATATCACCATATCCACAAAAAAACTTCTTTGATAATCCAGACTGCATTGACACAAGGCATATATCTCACCCCACAAAAATTAAAAAGTGGGGAGGGACAAAAATGTGCACCTAAATGAAAATAAAGTCAGAAGGTGCTCCCAAAATAAAATCACCCAAACAAAACATGGTTCACTCTTCAAACGGAGCTTCATCAGAGGTAAGAGAGTCAAAGAAAAATAAATAAAATTAGCAATGAAGAGTAGTTGACTGTCACATGGTGAAAAGAAAATGACATCTTTTGTTTGTATTCCCTGTATTGTATTCATAACATGAGCATCTAAGATGGCCACCGCACATGCTCATTACTGAGGGGAATCCTATCACCATCTTGTGGTTGAAAATCAGAACTATGAGCCAGTCACTTAAAGTGATTGTAAAGTCTTGTTTAAAAAAACAAAAAAACAAAAACAAACATGTTATACTTACCTCCTCTGTGCAGTTGGTTTTGCACAGAGCAGCCTGGATCCTCCTCTTCTCGGGTCCCTTTTTGCTGCTCCTGGCCCCTCCCTCCTATCGAGTGCGCCCACAGCAAGCAGCTTCCTATGGGGGCACCAGAGCCGAGTCAGAGCTCCATGTATCCATTCAGACACGGAGCCCTAACCCGACCACACCCCCTCTCTCCCCTGATTGGTTGACTGACTTTGATTGAAAGCTGCAGGAGCCAATGGCACCACTGCTGTGTCTCAGCCAATCAGGAGGAGTGTCCCGGACAGCTTAGACACTTGTGGACATTGCTGGAGAGAGATGGGGCTCAGGTAAGTAATTAGGAGTGCTGGGGAGGCTGCCACGCGCAAAAGGTTTTTTTATCTTAACCTCCCTGACGGTTTTCCCTAGTGTGGCTCGGGGTGAATTTCCATTACATATAGCGGTAACCCCTAGCCACACTCGAGATTGCATCGCTGGATCCAGGCAATGTTACTTACCTTGTCCCCTGGATCCAGCGATGTCCCCCGCTGTGTCAGCGGGCTGTGTCCTCCGCCTGATGTCTCTGTGTGCCGGGCTCCGTTCCCTGCGAGCATCGCGTTGAATGGGGGCAGAGTCCGGAGGCAAATTCAAAAAGTGAAACACACAGTAAACATACAGTACACTGTAATCTGTAAGATTACATTACTGTATCAAATCATTTCACATCCCTTTTGTCCCTAGTGCTTTGTCCAGTGCCCTGCCTGCACTTTATATTATATATGCCATTCTTTGTGACTGGAAACTTTAGAATGTCCATAGCATCCAAAAAGCATCCCTTTACATCAAAAGCGTTTTTTGACCAGGTAGAAAACAGCGATAATAAATAAGAATCACCTGCAGAATTGAGTTAAACTGATTTGTGATGAAATTTATCATCAGACATGGAAAGTGACGACAGCGACAATTCTGCAACTGAGCAAATTTCAGTGTTTTTAACTTGATTACATTATTGAATACATTGTATTATTATTATTTTTGATAATTATGTATAGTTATTTATTATATTATATATTTTTTTCTTTTTTCATATATATTTTAATTTATGATTTTGTTATTTCAAACTTTATCATACCCGGGATGTCTACTAAACTCTTGTCTTAAGTGAGTTATTCCTAAGAATTACAGGCCTACAATATAAAACGCCAAATTTCTATGCGAAAAAATGTACCACTTTGAGATGCAAAAATCCAACATAATCAAACCGCCAGGGAGATTAATGCACAGAATGCATTAAGATAAAAAACCTTCTGCCTTTACAACTCCTTTAATATTGATTGCTTCTATCCTATATATAATTTCCTGTACAATTCCTTTTATCTTTCCTAAATACCAATATGATCCATACAAATATTAATATTAAACAAGACTATATAATAAATCTAAAGACTTTTAATCACGTATGAAAGGTAAAAAATGTAAAGTCTTCATTAAGGCCAGATAGAGCTAGAGAATTAAGACTGAAGATCCATCTTCCTTCCAGTTTCAATAGTTGTTTATCCAGGTCACCTTTTCTTTGGCGCAATTTAAATTGTTCTATGGCCAAAATTTTAATACCTCAGCTTTACCGTGTTTTTCATAGACATGGCTAGCAATTGGTCTAGGTTTTTTTTGTGCAATGTCATTTACATGCTCCAATACTCTGCGTCTAAATTGTCAAATTGTCTTTCCAACATACAAAATGGGCATGGGCATCTCATAACATAAATGATTCCCTCTGTTGAATTGAGGGAATTGAAGAACTCAGTGGAAGAATGATCATATTTTGAGAGTTTCTCAATTTTTGGGGTTCTCAAATTCAGTGGAAACATAAGGGCATGCCCACATTTATGGCTTTCTAATGGTTTTTCGGGTAGCCATGCGGGAATTACTTTTTTTGGACAGTTCTTAAATTACTATGCACTCACATGTCTCTAAGATTACTACCTCTTTTGTATGTGATTATGGGGCTTTTCAGAAGGATTTTAGATAGATATTTGTAATTATGTAGCATGTCTCAATTTTTTTAAACGATATTAAAGATTTCACCAGATTGATTTGATTATGTTCCTATAATAGGCATACCTGCGTTATCATCTGTCTTGCCCCGTTATTTGCCCAAGTATAGTATCCCCAGGGACAGTGCTCACCTTTTCATAAGACCTTCTTAAGTCAATGAGATTATAACCACATCTACTGAACCTCTCAACCAATTAAAAACTTTCATTTTGAAAGGCTCCATTAGTAGAGCAGTATCTTTTAGCTCTCATAAATTGCCCAATGGGAATGCCCTTTTAAGAGATGTAGGGTGTTGGTTCTCTTAATGTAGCAAATTATTGTGGAGGTAGGTTTTCAGTAGGTGGTTGTACCAATGGTACCATCATCATCTCTCCCAATCTTAAGATCCAGGAAGTTGATACTATCATGGTTAATCTCACTGGTGAAAAACATATCAATATCATCATTATTATTTAGACGTGCTACAAATTCCTCAAATCTCTCCCTTCCCTGCCCTGTCCTGTCCTGCCCTGCCAAAGGATAAAATATCATCATTGAAGCATACCCATAGCAAAATGTGTACAGTAAATTGCTCTAATTCTTCTCCCAACACCCAAGGAACAGATTTCCATATTTTGGTGCACAGGATGAACCCATTGCAGTGCCTGCAGGAAGGCAGATGCACTCAAGCTGCCATATGAGGCCAAAAACTAGCACCATGGAAAAAAAGGCAAAGGCAAACATAAACACACATAATTAGCTACCATGTTATATAAAGGAGGACATGTACATCACCATGGTAGCTGCACTCACACGACCCACCTGGAGCTAGGAGACTGCTGCATCTGACCAGGGCATTACATTGCCACCCGCTAATAGCAGAGCTATCCGGTTGAGCTACCACTTGCTCACCTTGTGTTTCACATATGTGATTATAGGAATGGGCAAAAATCAGCACATTACTATACGTTTATTCCTGCCTGCCCTTATGCAAAGATCAAAAGTGTGCTTATGAACAAGTGACCCAGAAGACAACAGAAAGTTTTTTACATGAAGGAAGTGATGTAAGGGGTACTCCTGCCTTCCAACAGGAGGATTATGGGTTCAAGACCAACCAATGACATGCATGGAGTTTGTATATTCTGTTTCTGTCAATTTCCTGTTGGTTTGGTGTTTGGATCTCTTTCCAGAATCCATGGTAGCTTAATCAGCTTACCCCCAAACAGGATGAATGTGTATGACTGTTGCTGTAAGGTGAATGGTTCTATGAATGCAATACAATGATGTGCAGTATAGCGGAGATAAACACAGGAAATAAACATCTACAAATACGGAAAGGTTTCTTCACAGTAAGAGCTGTGAAAATGTGGAATAGACTCCCCCCAGAGGTGGTTTTGGCCAGCACGGTTGATTGCTTTAAAAAAGGCCTGGATTCTTTCCTTAATGTAAATAATATAACTGGGTACTAACATCTTTAGGTAAAGTTGATCCAGGGGGAATCCGATTGCCTCTCAGGGAATCAGGAAGGAATTTTTTCCCCCGTTATAGCAAATTGGATCCATGCTTTGCTGGGGTTTTTTGCCTTCCTCTGGATCAACTGTGGGGGAAGTATTGTATATGGGATTATTTGGTTGTATGTGTATATGTGTATATATATGTATATGTATATATATATATATATATATTTTTTTTTTTTTTTTGGTTGAACTGGATGGACTTGTGTCTTTTTTCAACCTGACTAACTATGTAACTATGTAACTATGTTTTTCCTTACTGAATGAGCCATAGTTCTCTTAAACTTCAGATGAGTTTGTTATGTGGCTATTTAAAACCACAGGTAGCAGTAATGGATTTGTACAAGCTGAATTTTGGTTGTATGCCTATTATTAAATGTGTGACAGGTAGTTATGATAAATCTGTGTAAAGTCTAATCTCTACAAAAATGCATATATACAGTTATATCTGCAACTCCTTTATTAATTTAATTTTTTTGAGTTAATTATTAATTTGCAAACATCGTTTATTAGTAAAACAAAATGCATATTTTGTAATTGGCAAACAAAAGGCAATTTATTTCAGGCTTATTATTTTGTATATTTTTATTTTCAATTAGAAAAATATAACAAGTCCACTTGTACTTTTCAGACTATAGCGTCACACACAGAGCAATTGATGAATTGGGGACAAATTCAGCTGGGTAGGTCTTTGGGGCAGGCTTATAGGCCCTAAAGTGCTGACAAGGAGTTGTGTATTTGTGCATATCTGCAGATCTCAGAGTAAGAGCTTGTGTACACAGGACTTAGGCAGGCCATAGACGGTGCAAATTTCTTTCCTGCGACCATAGGCGGGGGAAACCATCCCCGCCGGGAGAAGACAGTGATTATTGTTAGCGGCTATGGCAGCTGCTAGCGATAATCGCAAGTGAATCCAGCAGGCTGGTTTTGATCGATTGATCAACTTGGTACATTCAGCCTGCCCACACATGGTTCGAATCTCGGCCAGTTCCTCCTGAACCGGTCGAGATTTGAACCATCTACAGCCGGCCTTAGTGATAGAAGCAAGTCAAACGCAGGAAGATGACTTAATCTGACATATGACTGAGGTGCTTCTGGGTTGCTTTTGACTTGCATTTGTTTGTTTTATAAAGGCATGTCAGAAGCAAAAAAACAAATGTTTATGAACACAGCTCTGAGGAAGAATCGTGTAAATGCATCTATCAAAGTGATCATAGGGCTATACCCTGCAGGTTTATTTGGCACAGCCAGCGCCTGGAGCTTAGTCATTTCACCTCAGGCATCATATTAAAAAAAAACACTGTTAGCATGTCTCTCCAAATGCCTAGTGGTGTGCAGAACAGTCGATAGAAAGCATTTATCTGTAGTGCGCTGTTAGGCTAAGACCATCCATACAGTGTGCAATGGTATTCATAATTGGGAAGCACATGAGAGGTAATGATGCAATTAAAGCCCTTTAAATTGGTTGCAGGAGAATAGTTTAAATCTTGTAAAGCTGCAACATTGACAACAGTAGAAAGAATATACAGATACTGGATCTGTGGATAAATCTGAAGAAAGTACAACTTAGGCATGGTCTGACTAAGTTACCTATAGCATAGCTCCCAACTGTCCCTGATTTTGAGGGACTGTCCCTCAAAAAAGTCCCTCTGTCCATCTTTCCTCATTCTGGTCTGATTGTATATAAAATGCACTATTTATCATTCAAAAAGTGTTTCATAGTGCTAAACCTTTCATCCCATTTCTGAATTGTTGCATTGAAATTTTTCAAAAGCCAGTATAAAGGAATAGTAATGGTAAAAAAGCCCTTGTGGGTTTAACTAATATTTTTATACTAATACTTTTGTTAATAGGTGTCCATCGTTCCCATCTCAAAAACTTGGGAGGTATGCTTATAGACATGTGATGAAAGTCTCCCGATCAGGCAAAATATGGTGTCATGTTAATGGGTTTTGCACATGAATGCCGACTAATCTCCAAAGGAACAAATGGTTTGGCAATGTAAACATCTGGGCTGATTACTACTTTACTTCATTGTAATAAAAAAATGGCCATTTTTAACTGGAAAAACTCTAATCAACCCTCCTCCAGTAACTGCACAGGATCGTTCACTCATGCGCAACATTTCTGTTTAAGGGCATGCTGTCTGATTTTGGTTCCCAAATGTGGTGGAATCATGTGTGCACATCCAGCAACCATGGTATTTTCTTTAATAGCTTTTGAATTGACACAGCATTTTAAATATTTCCAATACAAAAAAAATTACATTTTCAGAATACCTTTAATTCCGATAGTGAAATGTAGTATATTTTTTTAACCACAGCAATGCTAAGATTTAAAATCAATTGTAACTTAAAATAAGCAATACATTGCAGCTGCAGTGAAAGTTTTTGTGACAAGTTTATGTAATTGGAAGTTGTAGAGTTGGATTTGAACAGGTCCATGGATTTTTATGGATAGCATTCTCCAATAGTATGTATATACACTGTACAATATACAGTATACCCATTACTAGGAGCTCCCATTGAAGAACACATACTTAAGCATAAGATAATATACCTTCAGGGATTTATCAATTCCATCCCACAGTATGCAATGCTAAACAGGAGCAGTGAAACAGCTTAAGAGACATATTCAGTGGTGTATCATCCATGGGTGCAGGGTGTTCACTAAACACGGGCCCTGAGGGGACGGGGGGCCCACTGTGCTCTGACCCACACTGCACCAATGGATGATCTCTCCCTGGTTGACAGCCAGGGATGATCGGTGCAGTGTGGGCTTGCACACGGGCCCACTAATTTCATGATACGCCCCTGGACATATTTGCTATAAGATTTCAGTTTGATACATTCATTCCTCCCTCTGCCACACTAATGTAGCGCTGTCGCAACATAAAACCTGCCCTTGACCATTTTGTAATTGTGCGTGTGTTTTTTAGTAAAAACCTGTTACCAACTGATCTGTCTCAGTTGGCTTCCAGGGATTCCAGACAAATGGGGTCATTAATACACTGTTGCATGTAGTTTTCTAAATGATAGGCAGCCTGATTTGCAAGAAATGTGTACCTACATTTCATGATAAATTGCTTGATAAATGTCCCACACACAGCCGGTAACATATTTTTAGACCGGCTTTATCAAAAGCTCTAATTCACATATAATACACATAAGGTAGAAGGGTCTTCTTTACATAACACATACTAATATAGTCACTACTGAAGAGTGGAGTATTTGGGAAGATTACATTTAATTGCAAAGGTAATTTGTATTGATCACTAACAGTGTCATTTCACCAACATTCGCTTGCATAGTGACAACAACTGTTACAAGGTTACAGTCACCTGACTTTTAACATGTAACCCAGATTTGGGTGGTCTAAGACAGAGCAGATGTATTACATAGCATAAATGAAGTTGAAACTCAATAATACTACTTGTAAAAGGTGAATGGAAGCAGAATTTGAACCACTGCCATTCATATACAATTTGAATCTTTACACATACAATAAAATTTGACATATACTGTTTTGTTAAATAAAAAAATTAAACACTGCATAATATACAAAAACATGTACAACAGAGCAAACACTTTGCTTAAAACAGTTCATATTTAAAGAACCATAGACTGTCTTCTTTAGGCATTCTCAGAGACAGGCATATATATGGATTATTTTACTTTAAAAATAGCTATGATAGGTTAGGGAAAGACAGCTGAGATTGTGTGTGAATTCCAATTTACAGTGTATTCAGTCTCATTATCTAAGACGTAGCCATATTGCCACCACCTCCATCTTATATGATCAGTGTGGTACTGATTATAACATTGATTAGGTGGAAGGCCCCATGATATTGTGCGGGATAGGAAAGGTTGAGAGGTGCATGCGGGGCATTCAGCTGAGCTGACAATATGAAACTGATACTATTTCTGCATGTCACATTGCAGCAGAAGCACTATGGAGGGGTCACTCTTTGCTGCCTCTTTAAACTCTTCCAAGGTTATTTGGTCATCTCTGTCCTTATCCATCTTTTTGAAGATTTTATCAACTCTCTGTTGTGGAGTTAGGCCATCTTGATTCATACGCATCATAATCACAGTACCCACCATCTTATAGATTGCCTAAAAGAGAAAACAAAGATAACCACTTTTTATTAAAGCTGGACTCAAGGCCAATGTAAGAGATTTAGCTGTGTATTCAAAAATAGATGATTGCTTTTACAGTACTTCTAAACACAACCTGGGCATAGATGTGCATACCACATGCTCATAATGGTAAATATTTCTCTCTGACCTATTCTTCCATTAATGAAGTGCTACCATTCTCTTTCACTGTACCGGCCCTTCACACACACATGCAATAGTAGGCTGCGCACGCCTTTGAACCTGGGTAAGTACCTTCCTTTGACTTGGTATCAGCCTCTTACCACTACTTATACAGCACCACTCAGACTGGAGGAAGGAAGAACAGCCCTTATAGCTATCAGTTGTGCTGCATGCAAATGCATTAACAATGAACATGTGTATGGGAGAAGAGAGCAGAGGAATCACTACATTAGACATCTGCAGCTCCTTTGTTGTCCAATCAACAGGCTGGAGTGGAGATAGCACACCGGTGTATTCCTTAAATGTAAAAGGTTCCATCCACCTTGCTGTTTTGTGCAAGGGGCTGTATAAATGTCAGGATTAGGTGGGCAGAAGTACAATTTTTTTTTGACAGGTAAACATTTTCCTTATATGAACTGTATTTTATTTGGATATTTAGCTGTTTGTCTGGAATTCAGCTTTAATATTACCATTGTCGGCTCAGTAGATTGTTTTGAAAAAGGCCTGGATTTTTTCCTAAATGCACATAATATAAAGTATATACTAAAAGTATAGGTAAAGTTGATCCAGGGAATATCCGATTGCCTGTTGGGGAATCAGGAATACATATTATTCCTCACTAGAGCTAATTGGATCATGCTCTATTGGAGTTTTTTTTTTGCCTTCCTCTGGATCAACTGTGGGTATAGGATTGTATATATGGAGGTTTTCTATTTGTTTTTCTATTTCAACCACATTAACTATGTAACTATGTACAGTAACTATTTCATCAAATACACCTAAAAATACACCTAAAATTCCATCCCATATGGTTTACAGGGACGTAATGAAACAGGCACATTTCCACATATTTGCTGGACATGCCCATGGCACACATTCTTTGGTGGAACACCTATAGAATGCTAAGTATGCCTTTCAACATTTCACTGATGACCTAGTAAAAGCATTACTCCTTAACATGATACTAAAGTATCATTTTTTTTTTGTTAAAAATAATAAACATGTTACACTTACAGTACCTTCTCTGTGAAATTCTTTTGCACAGAGCAGCCCAGATCCTCCTCTTCTCGTGTCCCTCTTCAACGCTCCTGGCCCCTCCTTCCTGTTGAGTGCCCCCACATTAAGCAGCTTGCTAGGGGGACTCCCTGTGTCCCTTCAGATACAGAGCCATGGCCTGGTCCTGCCCCCTCTCTCTCCTCATTGGCTCACTGACTTTGATTGACAGCAGCGGGAGCCAATGGCGATTCACTGCTGTCAATCAAAGTCAGTGAGTCAATGAGGAGGTAGAGTCCCGGGCAGTCGAGTCTCTCGTGCAACATTGCTGGATCGAGATGGGCTCAGGTAAGACTGAGGGGGCTGCTGCTCACAGAAGGCTTTTATCTTAAAGTGGATGTAAACCCTCACATATACCCAGTGAAGTGAACAGCCTCAGATGATACACAGGGATGAAAACAATCTCCCTACATACGTTTTACATGTATATCTGCTGTCTTCAGCTTGATATACTGTTTAGAAAGTGCACATCTTGTTAGAATTTTTACTTCCTCATTAAGCAGTAGGGGTGTAGTGTTGAAATACACTGGGAGGCAGCCGATTGGAGGAAAGGCACACACCCCCCTCCGCATAGGTAGATGCTTTCAGAGCTGTACTGTGAATAGATCAGCTATCTGCTAATCTATTTATAGCACCCACCTCAACACAGAATTCAGGCTGGTTTTATCTCCTGTGTCAGAGAAATTGTGAGAAGTTAGCATGCTGATAACAGAAGAAAGGAGCAGGAGAAAGCCACGGTCCTTAGTGCTTTGAAGAGAGATAAGAAAACACTGCAGATACAGTATATGTGCCCAGTTCAAATTTCATGAATCGGGTTTACATCCACTTTAATGCATAGAATGCATTAAGATAAAAAACCTTCTGCCTTTACAATGACCAGAGTGAATTGTGCACTTCCAGTATAAACGAATAACATTCACCAAACAATCTATATCAAAAGCATGGAAATCTTCTAACTTGGATCCAAACTCTAACTTTAAACTCTACTGATATTCCTCCAGGTTGGCCCAGAAGACGAAGAAGCCCCTCACCTCCCCCAGCCGCAGACCATCTCAAATCCCTAGCCTACCCTGACCTCCCAATTTTTCCTTACCTCTGTATTTACCTTCTGCCCATTGATACACTGGTACAGTACCTCTCAAAGCTCATTGAAACAATGCATCGGATTGTATTCTGTCATGTGTACTATAACCTTTTCAATATAACTTTAAGTGGAACTACACTGCATCTGAGCCCCTTTGTTTTTAATAGTCTAAGCAAATTCTCTAGCATTTCTGATTGTGGCAATCTAAGGGCAGATGATTCATGTAGCATTTACTTCCTGGAATCCATATGCCCTTAGCTCATGCGTGCAGGGCAGGAGGATGTGCTTAGCTGAGATAGCCCCTCCTCCCTCTCCTGAAGACACCTGGGATGTATGACATCATTTGCCTAGGCAAGAAACCAGGAAGTAACTGAAGAAACTTAAAAAAAGTGTAAAACAAGTAAATATTATATACTTTGCTATCTTTTTATTAATGCTTGCAAAATAAAGATTATAAATAGTCAATGTTGATCAATACACTGGACTTTCTATATTCCTTGTAATTAACTTTGTTAAAACCTGAAAAAAAGTATTGAACAAAAATGTCTTAATGGCTAGAAAAGTTGTACCATACAACATATTGTTAAAATATTTATTTTAATCATTTCTGTATCTACAGTTGTATGCAAAAGTTTAGGAAACCCTGACAATTTCCATGATTCTCATTTATAAATATTTGGGTGTTTGGATCAGCAATTTCATTTTGATCTATCAAATAACTGAAGGACACAGTAATATTTCAGTAGTGAAATGAGGTTTATTGGATTAACAGAAAATGTGCAATATGCATGAAAACGAAATTAGACAGGTGCATAAATTTGGGCACCCCAACAGAAAAATCACATCAATATTTAGTAGAGCCTCCTTTAGCAGAAATAACAGCCTCTAGACGCTTCCTATAGCCTGTAATGAATGTCTGCCTTATGGATTAATGTATTTTGGACCATTCCTCCTTACAAAACATCTCTAGTTAGGTTTGATGGTTGCCAAACATGGACAGCCCGCTTCAAATCACCCCACAGATGTTCAATGATATTCAGGTCTGGGGACTGGGATGGCCATTCCAGAAAATTGTACTTGTTCCTCTGCATAAATGCCAGAGTAGATTTTGAGCAGTGTTTTGGGTCATTGTCTTATTGAAATATCCAGCCCCAGCGTAACTTCAACTTTGTGACTGATTTCTCAACATTATTCTCAAGAATCTGCTGATATTGAGTGGAATCCATGCGACCCTCAACTTTAGCCAGATTCCCAGTACTGGCACTGGCCACACAACCCCACAGCATGATGGAACCTCCACCAAATTTTACTGCGGGTAGCAAGTGTTTTTCTTGGAATGCTGTGTTCTTTTGCCACCATGCATAACACCCCTTGTTATGACCAAATAACTCAATCTTTGTTTCATCAGTCCACAGCACCTTATTCCAAAATGAAGCTGGCTTGTCCAAATGTGCGTTTGCATACCTCAAGCGACTCAGTTTGTGGCGTGTGTGCAGAAAAAGGCTTCTTTCTCATCACTCTCCCATACAGCTTCTCCCTGTGCAAAGTGCGCTGAATTGTTAAACGATGCACAGTGACACCATCTGCAGCAAGTTGATGTTGTAGGTCTTTGGAGGTGGTCTGTGGGCTGTTTTTGACTGTTCTCACCATCCTTTGCCTTTGCCTCTCCAATATTTTATGTGGCCTGCCACTTCTGGCTTTAACAAGAGCTGTGCCTGTGGTCTTGCATTTCCTCACTATGTTCCTCACAGTAGACGCTGACAGCTTATATCTCTGCAATAACTTTTTGTGGCATTCCCCTAAACCATAATGTAGAACAATCTTTGTTTTCAGGTCATTTGAAAGTTGTTTTCGGCCCCCATGTTGCCACTCTTCAGTGGAGAGTCAAAGAGAACAACAACTTGCAATTGGCCACCTCAAATACCTTTTCTCATGATTGGATGCACCTGTCTATGAAGTTCAAGGCTTAATGAGCTCACCAAACCAATTGTGTGTTCCAATTAATCAGTGCTAAGTAGTTACAGGTATTCAAATCAACAAAATGACAAGGGTGCCCAAATTTATGCACCTGTCTAATTTCGTTTTGATGCATATTGCACATTTTCTGTTAATCCAATAAACCTCATTTCACTACTGAAATATTACTGTGTCCTTCAGTTATTTGATAGATCAAAATGAAATTGCTGATCCAAACACCCAAATCTTTATAAATGACAATCATGGAAATTGTCAGGGGTTCCTAAACTTTTGCATACAACTGTAATTATCTCTTCTTAATTACTATACTCTCCTAACAGTCTAGCCCAAACATACCTCAATTATCTCCAGCATCTCCAGTCTGGTGATCTTTCCATCCCCGTCTAAATCGTACATCTCGAAAGCCCAGTTTAGCTTTTGCTCAAAGCTTCCCCGTGATGTGACACTCAAAGCACAGATGAATTCCCGGAAATCAATGGTTCCATCCCCATTCTTGTCAAAAGTACGAAAGGCATGCTGTGCAAACTTGGAAGCATCACCGTAAGGGAAAAACTGTAGGAATAAAGTAACCAGACATAAAGCAGTTGTCAGTTTTATAGATTTTAAATAGTAGACTTGACATAGAGAGAAAACATAGAAAATCTTTACTGAAAGTCAATATTTAACAGCTGTAGGAAACAAGATCAGAGATCAATCAAGTTTTTGCAGTTCTTTATATAAGAAATGCCTGCTACAATCTGACTTGCTATGAGCAATACATCCATTTCTCCCACTGCCCACATGTTTTTCACACTACTCCATGTGCAAATGAATGTAGTTCTTAATTAGTGCGTTATAGTCAGGATATTAACGTGTTAGTTAATGATGTCCACTGTTGTGCAGCAGCTTGCACTAAGTACACTTTAAGGACCATTAAAACATTTCTACTTTGTTATTATTAAAAAGTCACTTTGAAAAACGAACAACTAACGGCTCCTTATATAAACTTCTTTCTAAGAAGACTGACAGAGCAGCTACCTGCGTCTTGAGGGTGCTTGCTGCCAGGCCCTTCTCCATGCCCTCGTGGAGAAATTCCAAAATCGAAACCAAACTAGTGAACTCAAAAGGTCTGCTGGAACACCAGGTGTTATAGCATTTCCAGACTTTAAAGTAAATTGCTCAAGTCACTTTCTTCCGGCTTGTTAGTAAGGTGGTAATCACCTTCTCTGACAGGCCTTTGCACCTTAAGAGGTCTTCTTCAGAAACCACTCTACCATATTGAGATATCCCGGGTCTGGGTGGAGAAGGCCCTCCTGAGTCAAAAGATCTTCTGTGATCGGGAGTCTCAGGAGAGGTTCCCCTGCCCATTTTAGAAGTGTGGAGAAACATGGCCTTTTTGGCCAATATGGAGCTACCAAGATCAAATTTGTAGTCTCCTCCCTGAACTTTGCCAACACCCTTGGGATCAGCTGGAAGGGGGGGGGAGGCCTAGGACAAGGGGAAGTTCCATTTGTGGGCTAAGGCATCTAATCCCACTGCCTGATCTTCCCTCTGCAGCGAAAAGAACTTTGGCACCTTGGCATTGCTTTGGTTTGCAAACAGGTCCACACTGGGAAGACCCCATTTTAGGACAATTAGCTGACAATTACTTGACTCTGATTCCCTTAATCTTTTCCTGCTGAGTAAGTCAGCTAACATATTGTTTGTGCCCTTCAGGTGTACCGCCGATAGAGAAGCCAAATTCTTTTCTGCCCAGTATAGGATCTGAAGGGTTAGCTCCAACAAGAGCCTGCTCCTCGTTCCTCCCTGCTTTGATAGATACAACACTGTTGTCATGTTGTCTGAGAAAATCAGAACATGCTGCCCCTTTAAGGACCGCTGGACGGTCAGCAAACTCAGATGCACTGCTTTTCACTCCCTCCAATTGGATGACCTCCTTTTTTCCATCCTGGACCATTCGCCATGAGCTGTGTGTTCCCCTAGATGCGCCCCCCAACCCCAAGCGCTTGTGTCTGTTGTAAGGTGCTGGGTTGGTAAGAAGCACCAAGTCAGGCCCCTGACAAGATTCCTCTGGTTTCCCCACCACCAAAGGGATCTTTTTGCTCTTGTGCTCAACCTTATCTTCTTGTTCAAGGGCTCCTGATGAGACTATTTCTGAAGTATGTCCAACTGCAGCCTGCGGGCATGCAATCTGGCCCACTGTACAGCCGCAATTGCGGCTGTGAATAATTTCAGGACTGACATAGCTTCTCGCACTGACAGTTCTTGGTTTGTCTGGCCTTTTTTTCAGGGCTTCCTGAATTCTTCCCACCTTCTCCTCTGGGAGAAAAATCCCCTGAAGTATTGAGTCTGCTTTGTAACCCAGAAACCGAATCTGCTGGGTGGGAATTAGATTAGATTTTTGATGGTTTATCAACCAGCCCAGATTGCTCAGATTCCCTTGGAGTTCTTCTTCCAACTCTGTGAAAAGCAGCAAGTCGTCTAGGTAGGGAATGATGGCAATCCCTCTCAGCCTTAGGGGTTCCAGAGCCTCCGCCAGCACCTTTGTGAACACCCTGGGTGACGAAGAGAGACCGAAAGGCAGGGCTCTGAACTGTAGGTAGATTATCCCTGATCCGCTGTCCACCGCTAGAAATTTCTGAGATTTCTCTGCTATGGGGATGTGTAAATATGCATCTGAATTGCTTCTTGACTGAAGTCAAGAAGCAATTGCTCATGAGCAGATTCCTGACGGAATAGATTGCGTCCATCCTGAACCTTTTGTATTTTATTGACTTGTTCAGGATCTTCAAATTTAAAACCAAGCAAAAATTTCCCGATGGTTTGTTGTCTAAAAATATGTGGAAATAACATCCCTCCCCCATCTGTTTCTCTGGGACTCGGATGACTACACCCTGCTGCATCAGTTCCTCGAAGAGACAAGTCATGGCCAGGGCTTTCTCCCGTTCTCCTAGGAGCTTTGTCAAATAAAAGCGATGTGGGGGTTGTTGAGAAAATTCCAGCTCGCATCCTTGCTCGATTATTCTTAAAACAAAGGGACTTGTCGTTATCTCCCTCCTACCGGGAGATAGTTGTCACTGCTTTTTGTCCCCCTGGTCAGGGGCTCTGAAAAGGACTCCTCCTCTGCCCCTACTTCTCTGGGGGGTTCACGCCTTCTTCAGTTTCTGATCCTTCTCTTTGTAGGATTGCTGAAAAGGATGAAAATTCTTTTTTGTCAGGACTACCTTTTTCTTTTGCGGAAATGCCTTCTTTTTATCCACTGTCTGATCCAGAACAGACTCCAATTCAGGACCAAAAAGTAAGTCTCTAGTAAAGGGAATCCCACAAAGTTTAATTTTTGAGGCTGAGTCCCCTGAACAAGTCTTGAGCAATAAGGCTCATGGCCGAAATAATCAGGGCCGAACACCTGGCAGTCATCTGCACCGATTCTGCCGAGGCATCCACCATGTATTTTAACCCTTTAAGGAGAGTAGGAAAGGATTCTAATAAATCCTTTCTGGAAGTACCTGCTTCCACATGCCTTTTTAATTTCTCTAGCCATGATTCTAAATTCCTAGCAACCACTGTTGAGACCATAGCAGGTTTTAGACTGGATAAAGAGGAGTCCCAGGCCTTTTTTAACAGAGAGTCTGCCCTTTTATCCATTGCATCTTCGAGAACTCCCATATCCCCAAAAGCTAAGTCAGTTTTCCTTGAAACCTGAGAAAAAGCAGCGCCAATTTTTGTTTTTTTTTTAATCCAAACGCAAGCTTCATCTTCCTCAAACGGAAACCTTCTTTTAAGCGATCTGGAAAAGAACTAACTCTTTTCTGGATCCCTCCACCCTTTTTAATAGTTTCCGTGAGTACCTTATGTACCGGAAAAACCCTTTGTTTTATTTCTTCCGGGCCCTGGTACATCCTATCGTGAACTGACAATGGCGCTTGTTCCTCCTGAATATCCAAGGTGGTATAAACCGCTTTTAGGAGGTCTTCCACCTCCTCCTGAGAAAGTTTGTAACGTGACGCTTAAGCGTCTTCCTCAAACTCCTCCTCTTCAGAATCCAAGACCGAGGGCGGGATACTTTCTCTCTCTTCCTCTGACTCTTCTTCCTCTAACTAGGAAGTGGAAGGTCGAGGTTCGGGATGGGAGCTCCGGGTCTGGGTAGACCCCTGCTTCTGGATCATAGACTTCACTGACCCCAGTGTCTCCGCCAGCTCCTTTCTAACCGATGAAAGGAGCTCCCTGCATTCCTGTGAAGTTTCTTCCTTTGCTATGCCCGCAATAGCCCTAGATGGGCTAGGAATCTCTTAACAAGATCTTGCAAGAGGGGCATTTCTTTCCTGACACTCTCTCAGATTTAGCCGTGACCTTCCCCTAGAAGACACAAACCACCCGGTATATCAGTGAAATCACCTGACTGAGAGAGGGAGAACAAAAAGGGACGCAGCACCACAAAGAGCTTCCTCATCCTTACTGACCTGTCATAAGGGCATTACCTGGACAGGCAGCTGCAGGCTTCCATAGGAAGGAAAGATAAACAGACACAAACAACCACCCAGTAAGTAAAGTAGAAGTGCCCCTGCACTTCTCCTACCTAGGTCTGACAAGGGTTCAGGATGCCTGCCTCCGCCACCTCCGTAGTCTGCTCCTCCATTGCAGCTCTGCAGTGCTGTCCACAATGCTAGATTTATAAACCCTCCTTCCGGGCTTCCTTGCTGTGAAGAGCCGTAAGGAAGCCCTTGCCAGGTGACCCGCCCCTTCCTCCTGCGTCCCCGGCGGCCGGAACCACTTGCCTCCACGCCCCCGCCACCCCGCTAGAAGTCCCGCCCCTCAGACGCGACGTTACTCTCTGGCCGGGATCCAGATCCGAAATGCCACTCTAGGCATGCAACACACCGCCCGCGGCCTCTGGATGCCTGGAACGAGAACCCCCAGCCAAACCATCGCTCCTGTGAGCCGGCGCAGGAAAGGACACCGGAGCAGCCCTCCACTCGTGCTGTGTTGGTCAAACAACACAACAAGAGGTACCAATGCTCCCTCACCCAGGACAGGCTTGAGAGAATGCAGCTCCCTCTGGTCCCCCAGCAGCACTTCCACCATGTCGGAGGAAACACTAAGACTGATGGCATGGTGGAAGCGGACGCTTTTAAAGGGGCATGACACGGCAGTGTTTCCTGAAAGAGGTGGAGCTGCGCTCTCTCCATGGTGCCGTCCTGAAAAGCGAGGGAGAAAGTGTCTCCGCATACAGGACCTGTCTCAGCGCCTGTCTGAATGAGCTCTTAGGGGAATTTATCAGAAATAGAGCAAACTGATTTTGGAGCAGCTGTGCATGGCAACCAATCAGCTCATAGCTTTCATTTTTAAAGTTGAACAAGCTGAAGATAGAAGCTGATTGGTTGTCATGCACAGTTGTTTCAAATTCTGACTGCACCAGTTTTGATAAATTCCCCTCACTGTGCTTTACATTTCTTACTCCTGACTATTGCATTTTAAGTACAGCACATGCTTTGTTAAAGTGGATGGAAAGGCACAAGGTTTTTTACCTTCATGCATTCTATGCATGAAGGTTAAAAACCTTTTGTGTGCAGCAGCCCCCCCAGCCCCACCTAATTCTTACCTGAGCCCCCTCTCGATCCAGCCACGTCCATGAGAGCCTTGGCTGTCTAGGGACTTGCACTCCTGATTGGCTTTTAGCAGCAGCGGGAGCCAATGGCTCACACTGCTGTCAATCACAGTCAGAGAGCCAATCAAAAGACAGAGGGAGCCGTTTAGAGCCATGGCTCTGTGTGTGCATGGACACACAGAGGCGTGGCTCGGGAGCAGGCCCCAATAGCAAGCTGCTTGCTGTGGGTGCACCCAGAAAGAAGGAGGGGCCAGGGGTGCCGACGAGGGACCCAAGAAGAGGAGGGTCCAGACTGCTCTGTGCAAAACCACTACACAGTGCAGTTAAGTATAACATGTTTGCTATTTAGAAAAAAAAACAAGCCTTTAATATGACTTTAAGGTTGGCTGTGTGTAGTAAAGGATATGCAATAGAACCGTTTTATTAAAATTAGTATACAAAGGTTTGTACTGTCTGCTACATACTCGCATACTACATGGCACAGTCATTAAAGCATATGGCCCTTTAAGCCCTTCCCACTGTTGATTCAATCTGACCACACCCACCGCTTTGGCGTGCCACCGCTATATTGCCACATACCATTTTTCTTGTACATATGTTGTACACATTTTATGTACATATGTTACCAGGCCATGGATCTCCATAGCGCGGGTTCAGTTCCAGTTGCTGTTTGATATTGACCGCTAAGGAGCGAGCCAGAGTAACAATCCCCTCACTACTGGAGGACCTGTCACATTTACCAGGCACCATGCCTAAGGACTGATTGGTTTGTGTCTTGAACTTGTGCTTGGTTACTCTCATCAAAGGCATTCCGCTTCATTGTCTTGTCGAGCAAACCCCTTTTTGTAGTAGCTAAGCTTCATACCCCTTTGTACTTTACAGACCCTGGTTCTTTTAGATACACTAGAACCAACATGCTCCCCTTTGAATAACTTCAGACCAGGGTCAGAACAGTAATGTTACTTTACTGGAGAGACTTTGACATTATAGGCCAATATGAAGAAGTCCAATTCCTAATCCTAAATACAACTGTGTGACTGCCCAGGCATACCTCCATGAGGTGCTAGTCCATGTTGGTGTTCTCCATGGCTTGGGTGTCCTCTGAAATCCCAGTGCCTTCAGCAGACTGCAATGTGTAGCAGTCCCAGTACCACAAGCCAAGAGGAAGTACGGTAACCAAAAGGGAGCTCCTGGTCCTCAGCCTTCCCCCTTTTTATACCACAGGGGGGCTGGCTGGGACCAAAAGACCGGGCACTGAGCACACACATAACTAACCCTTTCCCCCAGCCTGGGCCAGCTGCTAATTTCCTAAATCAGCATTAACACAACCTGCTTACATTTGCGCTCCCCTTTTCGCAGTTCGTCCCAGCTGCGACTACAGCAATAAATAATAATTTACAGTAAACACAACAGTTTTACAAACATTAAAACATAAAGGCATGTTAAGGCAATAAAGAATTAAAGTGTTACTAAACCCACAACAGTAAAATCAGTCTGTATATGTAGTAAAGCATGCTTATTATATTTACCGTGGAACCTAAGGGGTTAATCCTCCACATTGTGTAAAAGGGCTGTTTGATCCTGTCTTCTCTGACCCCCCCCTTCTTCCACTGTCCCCAATACATCTCCATCTGATAGTACAGAGCCTTTGGAGTCACTCTGCACATGCTCAGTTTGATGTGTATTGCTAGGCAGTTTTTATTTCTTGGAAGGGTGCATGTGATCAGCACAGGGCCAATCAGCACTGTCCAGACAGAGGGTCAGGGGTCCTGCATTTATGGGAACACATAGCTGTTTTTCATGAAGAGGTAGGCATCAAAGTATATTTGTAACCTTGTTAGCCTGATTGACTTCCGGGCCTGGAGGCACCGACCCTTGCGGGAGGTAAGTCTTTTACTGCAGCCAGCCACTGCATGACCTGGAAGCAGGTGGTGATGGAGCTTCAGCAATTTGACAGGTAGGAGACTGCGCACTACAAACTTTACACTACCCGGCAGCTCCTGGAGATAAATCCAGGGATGATCGTTCCCCAGGGACAGAACCCTCCCTATGGGGGCTATTCCCAGGAAACAGGGCTCAGGTATTTGAGTTGTTAAACTGCCGTTATACAGTATATATGTTTTATTCTCACTATCTATATACGATCTTTGTTTTACAAAAAAGACAATTAGGCCTGTTTCACGCTGCCTTCAGTTTGTATAAGAGCAGTGTGAACAGTTTTTATGAAACTTTCAGCAAGAATTTGCAAAGCTTTCAACAAGCTTTAAAGGAGCTTTTTCTAAGCCTTTAAAGCACCCTTCAACTCCACTTTGGAAATGTCACACACAGATCTTAAAGGCTAAGTTAGCCTTTTTTTCTGAAATCCAGCTTCCCTATGTACCAATACACCATTAATGTACTTCGGTTGCAGAAAAATACAAGCTTTCTTTGATTTTGAGGGCAAAGCCTTACCTTAGCCCTTGCTATATTTGAAAGCTTTAGAAAATGCCTGGTATAGATTTGAGACAGAGAAACCAGTAAAGGACAGGAAGAAGTTTACCAGCTGACCTCATTAGCACACACCCTACACCCATCAACTAAGTTTTCACAGCATCCCTGGCATCTCTACATGGGTGCATTTGCCTGGCTTCCCCAGAGCCCCTTCAGATGGGTTCAGACTGCATGCTAAACTCCCTGGGACCCCATGCAGCCCACAGGACCCTGTGTAAGGGCCTGCCTGATTGGATACAGAGTGATTGTATAGATAGTGTGTCCTTCTAATATATAGTTTTGGTAAATCTAAAGGAGATTGTACAATCAGATTGTATAGGAAATGGGTGGAAGGTAGTATTGTAATGAGGGAGGTGTTGTCCAGAGTGGTGAACACACCCTATCACACCCCCTTCTGTTATGCAACAAGGAAGTGAAGGTTTCTGGGAAATGGCCTACAGGAAGTAAATGCTGAGAGACAATCTACAGGAAATGATGGAATTTGCAAATCATTTTAAAAAATCAAATAAACTGATCAGATTTGAAACCTACTGTAGATAAGATATGTGAAAGAAAAGCACACTGGAATAGCTGGGCCAGAAAGGGCATTGAAAAGTGAAATTCTGGTCAAAAAAGTGAAATTAACCTTAAAGCAGGATTAAACCCTCCTATCCTTTTCAGCCAAGGAAGTCATTTTAGCCTCTGTTTGATTTGTAACTGCCATAATGCTTTCAATTGATGGGTTTAGCTTAACTTTAATGGGAGTGCTGACTGTTACTTTAAACAAGCTGCTAGCAGGCTTTTAACAAGCTTGTAGTGCTGAAGCCTGCTAGCAGCTTGTTTAAAGTTATCCGCACTCCCATTAAGATTTGTGTTCAACATTTACAAACTGGAGTTGAATGGTACGTTAAAAGCTTTAACAAAGCTTGCTGAAAGCTCTGCAAATGCTTTCCATTCACAGTGCTCTTATAAAAATGGAAGCTTGTGTGAAACAGGCTGCATAAAAAGGCAGCACAGCAGATGCTGCCTGCTTTAAGGCTTGCTTTATCTGACTGAAACGTTGAAATGAGCCTTCCAATAAGGTAGGAGTCACTACCCTGAAGACTCATCAACCTGAGCGTATACATTTTAGCTCCAGCTTTTGAGTTCCAAAGACTCCAGGCTTTACAGCAACAAACTACAGAAGATATGCACAGGAGCTAAAGCTATACCTTTCTGCTTCAAAGGCTGCTTACAAAATAATAAAATAAAAAATAATTAACATGGCTAAAAAAATACAAATTACAATTGTTATAGAATTTTTATTTATGTAATCTTTGACCATAAATAAATAAGTAATTCACATTTATTTTATTTATTTTTTTTTTCATTTTTCACTCTATTGTTATTTTTATTGTTTTTTCTTTTTTATATTTTATTATTAATAATTGTATTATTGTTGTATCGGGTTTCCATTTTTAATCTATTTCCATGCACTTGTATTGTAGGTATGACTTATTTATGTATAGGTGGCCACGTTGTGTGTCTGATGATATGCAGGTTCTTTTTTATATTAGAATTGATTCCATTTATATAAACGTTATGGTTTTATTCCGTGTCCCCAGCTAATATGGTGTCTCCTTCCTGTTCACACAGCATCCGGCATGTAATGGAGTGGGAGTAGGCATGTAGCCGTATCGAGAGGAGAGGTTGTACAGTCAGGTCCATAAATATTGGGACATCAACACAATTCTAATCTTTTTGGCTCTATACACCACCACAATGGATTGGAAATGAAACAAACAAGATGTGCTTTAACTGCAGACTTTCAACTTTAATTTGAGGGTATTTACACCCAAATCAGGTGAATGGTGTAGGAATTACAACAATTTGTATATGTGCCTCCCACTTTTAAGGGACCAAAAGTAATGGGACAGATAAATCATAAATCAAACTCTCACTTTTTAATACTTGGTTGCAAATCCTTTGCAGTCAATTACAGCCTGAAGTCTGGAACGCATAGACATCACCAGACGCTGGGTTTCATCCCTGGTGATGCTCTGCCAGGCCTCTACTGCAACTGTCTTCAGTTCCTGCTTGTTCTTGGGGCATTTTCCCTTCAGTTTTGTCTTCAGCAAGTGAAATGCATGCTCAATCAGATTCAGGTCAGGTGATTGACTTGGACATTGCATAACATTCCACTTCTTTCCCTTAAAAAACTCTTTGGTTGCTTTCGCAGTATGCTGCGGGTCATTGTCCATCTGCACTGTGAAGCGCCGTCCAATGAGTTCTGAAGCATTTGGCTGAATATGAGCAGATAATATTGCCCGATACACTTCTGAATTCATCCTGCTGCTTTTGTCAGCAGTCACATTATCAATAAATACAAGAGAACCAGTTCCATTGGCAGCCATACATGCCCACACCATGACACTACCACCACCATCCACCATGCTTCACTGATGAGGTGGTATACTTTGGATCATGAGCAGTTCCTTTCCTTCTCCATACTCTTCTCTTCCCATCACTCTGGTACAAGTTGATCTTGGACTCATCTGTCCATAGGATGATGTTCCAGAACTGTGAAGGCTTTTTTAGATGTTTTTTGGAAAAACTCTAATCTGGCCTTCCTGTTTTTGAGGCTCACTAATGGTTTACATCTTGTGATGAACCCTCTGTATTCACTCTGGTGAAGTCTTCTCTTGATTGTTGACTTTGACACACATACACCTACCTCCTGGAGAGTGTTCTTGATCTGGCCAACTGTTGTGAAGGGTGTTTACTTCACCAGGGAAAGAATTCTTCGGTCATCCACCACAGTTGTTTTCCGTGGTCTTCCGGGTCTTTTGGTGTTGCTGAGCTCACCAGTGCATTCTTTCTTTTTAAGGATGTTCCAAACAGTTGATTTGGCCATACGTAATGTTTTTGCTATCTCTCTGATGGGTTTGTTTTGTTTTTTCAGTCTAATGATGGTTTGCTTCACTGATAGTGACAGCTCTTTGGGTCTCATATTGAGAGGTGACAGCAACAGATTCCAAATGCAAATAGCACACTTGAAATGAACTCTGGACCTTTTATCTGCTCCTTGTAAATGGGATAATGAGGGAATAACACACACCTGGCCATGGAACAGCTGAGCAGCCAATTGTCCCATTACTTTTGGTCCCTTAAAAAGTGTGAGGCACATATACAAACCGTTGTAATTCCTACACCGTTCACCTGATTTGGATGTAAATACCCTCAAATTAAAGCTGAAAGTCTGCAGTTAAAGCACATCTTGTTCGTTTCATTTCAAATCCATTTTGGTGGTGTATAGGGCCAAAAAGATTAGAATTGTGTCGATGTCCCAATATTTATGGACCTGACTGTAGCTCGGGAGTATTTTAGCAGTGCCAGTGACGCCTAAGCCCCTACTGAAGAAGTCCACGCCTTGACGACACACATCTAGGGGGCCAAGCCTGTGATTCTGACGTTGCATCGTGGCCATCACACACCCTTGTGTACATGTTGGTTATAGCGGGTACGGCTGATCATGCCCTACATTGTAAGTGCATATTTGCTTGTTTTATCCATTAAACTGCAGTAAAACAGAGAGGTTACAGGAGTATGAGAGGAGCCCTGGTGTCTGGTGGTATCATGTCGATCCACTCAGAGGGGAATACTGCTGTTATAAAGCATATATGAGGTGAGGACAGCACAAGCACCTTTTGCTATTTTGCACATTGGGTGATTCGATTGTTTATTGGATGCACTTCAATCAATCCCATTGCATTTTGGATGGAATTGTTTAGAGACTAGCACCAGCACTTTTGTGTATACACAGAGATATATATTGGCTATTTTTTGCAATACGAATGAAAGAGACATATACAGTCAGGTCCATAAATATTGGGACATCAACACAATTATAATCTTTTTGGCTCTATACACCACCACAATGGATTTGAAATGAAACAAACAAATGTGCTTTAACTGCAGACTTTCAGCTTTAATTTGAGGGTATTTATATCCAAATCAGGTGAACGGTGTAGGAATTACAACAGTTTGTATATGTGCCTCCCACTTTTTAAGGGACCAAAAGTAATGGGACAATTGGCTGTTCAGCTGTTCCATGGCCAGGTGTGTGTTATTCCCTCATTATCATATTTACAAGGAGCAGATAAAAGGTCCAGAGTTAATTTCAAGTGCGCTATTTGCATTTGGAATCTGTTGCTTTCAACTCTCAATATGAGACCCAAAGAGCTGTCACTATCAGTGAAGCAAGCCATCATTAGGCTGAAAAAACAAAACAAACCCATCAGAGAGATAGCAAAAACATTAGGTGTGGCCAAATGAACTGTTTGGAACATCCTTAAAAAGAAAGAATGCACCGGTGAGCTCAGCAACACCAAAAGACCCGGAAGACCACGGAAAACAACTGTGGTGGATGACCGAAGAATTCTTTCCCTGGTGAAGAAAACACCCTTCACAACAGTTGGCCAGATCAAGAACACTCTCCAGGAGGTAGATGTATGTGTGTCAAAGTCAACAATCAAGAGAAGACTTCACCAGAGTGAATACAGAGGGTTCACCACAAGATGTAAACCATTGGTGAGCCTCAAAAACAGGAAGGCCAGATTAGAGTTTGCGAAACAACATCTAAAAAAGCCTTCACAGTTCTGGAACATCATCCTATGGACAGATGAGACCAAGATCGACTTGTACCAGAGTGATGGGAAGAGAAGAGGGATGAAACCCAGCGTCTGGTGAGGTCTATGCGTTTCAGACTTCAGGCTGTAATTGACTGCAAAGATTTTGCAACCAAGTATTAAAAAGTGAAAGTTTGATTTATGATTGTTAATCTGTCCCATTACTTTTGGTCCCTTAAAAAGTGGGAGGCACATATACAAACTGTTGTAATTCCTACACCGTTCACCTGATTTGGATGTAAATACCCTCAAATTAAAGCTCAAAGTCTGCAGTTAAAGCACATCTTGTTCATTTCATTTCAAATCCATTGTGGTGGTGTATAGAGTCAAAAAGATTAGAATTGTGTTGATGTCCCAATATTTATGGACCTGACTGTAGATCTGTTTATGTGGTTTTATATCTAAGCACTGTATTCACTTTATATTTGATTCGCTATCTCTATTAATTGTTTGCATAACGGATGATTCAGATTTATTTATTTATACGGTTTCATATTTATGCACTGTATTCACTTTATGCTTGATTTGATGTTTTTGTCATTAGTAGCGCAGCACTAATTATTGTATCAATTCACAAAGCATCTATACATTCTCTTAAAAAATTCTTTAGATACAGCAGGTAAACATAACTATGTCAACATAACTGTCCAGTAATTTAACTAAGGCACTCGGATTTTCACAAACTACATTAAGATGAATAAAATAGAGGGGAAATCTTCCAATGGGGGGACACTAGTTCTGGTGACCCTGATGACACACTGGGATTTCCTCACTTTGGAGGGAGTACCCCTCACTTCCTGTTTTGGTTATGAGACAGGAAGTGAATTAAAATGTTCCCAAGAGGAAACAGACAGCTAAAAAAAAAATGTTGCCTTTAGTTACATTTTATGAAATGTCAAGTGTCTGTGGTATTGAGCCCTTGTAGATCATCAACTCGTGGCTCCCCAGGGCGCGGAGTCTAAGCCCCATCCTGCTTCTTCATCAGAGATACGCAGATTACACACAGCAGGAGAAAACTGGCAATCCAGGAGACAAGGCAAGGTCAGGATGGGCAGCAGACAAGCACAGACGGTGAAAGAAGCTGGATCGGTTCATGGGTAATCAGGCACAGGATACACAAGTAACAAGCAATCTGGAGTTGAGAGACCTGTGACGTTGAACAGACAATGTTGGCTACACTGAGCTTAAAGAGGAAGTAAACCCTGATAGGGTTTACTTCCTCTATGTTCCCCTGCAAATTAAAAGCATAATGGGCTACTATACATCGCATAGTAGCTCATTATGTGTCACTTACCTGCAAATGAAGCCTGCAACGTCCAGCGCTGTCCCCTGTGCAGGCAGTGTCCATCTTCAGCCAATCTTCCTTCTGGGGCTGTGAGTGGCCAGTGTCACGTAACGTCACTCCCGCCAGTCACAGCATGAATGAAGTGAAGAAACGGCTCAGCGGGCTGTTTCTTCGCAGCGAATGTGCCGAATGACGCTGGCAATTACATTACAC
Organism: Glandirana rugosa; assembly: GCA_018402905.1. NCBI lineage: Eukaryota > Metazoa > Chordata > Amphibia > Anura > Ranidae > Glandirana > Glandirana rugosa. The sequence goes on from BLSH010033286.1 coordinate 979,714, forward strand.
TGTATATCTCTTAAACCATGCAGGTTTAGGAGATATGCAGGGAACCTACAGGTATGCCTTATTATAGGCTTACCTGTAGGTCAAAGTGGCTGTCACGGATTGACAACCACTTTAAATAGGTAAGCAAACTAGGAGGTGGGCCAGCAAATGAGGGTAAGGAAGGAAATAAAAGCCCACAGAATAGTAGGCGACACCCAAAGGTGAGCACAGCCAAACCACATATGTGAAAGGAATCATGGTACAAAAAGAACTGCAGCAAGGAGGTAAGAATATACAGGCAAGCAACTTCAGGCTAACGTGGCATTAAATCAGTGTGGCATTAAAATTGAAGTGCAGGTTTAAAAAAAAGGACATTTATACTCATCTAGGTGGATGCAGCATCAGTCTAATGCTACATCTGTCCCCTGCCAGCTCTAAGATGGAGAACTGAATAATAAAAGACTGTTGGTAACTCAGTTCTTGGTCTTCAGTGAGCAGAAAGCCAGGGACTGTCAGTCACCAGCTCTCTGCTCTGCTCCTGTGGTGCTAACTGGAGTGGGAGTGGGAGGCTTTGGCTGTCAGCAGCACACTGAGAGGCTGAGCCAACTGCCGGTCATGACTCTGGGCCAATCCAGACATTATTGTCGGGATCCCTGCAAAGCCTTGGCCGGCTCTTTGATGTCAGCCGACAGTGGACTTCAGCCCTCTGTCAGCTGAATGCAGGTCACAAGAGTGCAGAACTAAGGGCATTCCCATCACAAACAGGAGAAGTATGCCAAAAAAGAGCTTTGGCCATACTTCTCCTTTAAAGTAGTACAGTTTATTGGCTTCAATCAATAGAAAGAGACTATAAATACAAGTTTTCTAAATACTTCATGTTTATTCTGTATAGGAAGCTTATTTTTTTCAAGCTTTGCATTTTTATCATAATGCTGGCCAATAAATAAAAACAACCCCAACATGTATGGCAAAGCCCAAGAAGTTTGACAGAATGACACATTTGACAGCACAACTCAACTCCGTGGTCAAAGTTCTTGTGCAAACTATTTTGTGGAAAAATGCATTTGTTTCAAAAGCATTCCTAATAAATGGATATTTAACAATTACAGTTACAATATGTTCATGAGTGTTAACAACACGATCATTTATGTTGCAATAAGAAGGGTCCACAAAACGCCAAAATAGTACCTTAATATATAGCTGCTGAAACTCATCTAAGTTGAGAATGCCGGATGGGCAGTCCTTCAGGAACCCTTTATACCAGTGCTTCAACTCTTGCTCTGAGAATTCTGTGCTTTGCACTAAGTCCTGTAGCATCTCAGGGGCTAGCTTGCTGTTTTGCTTTCCCATGTCTGAAAGAAAATTGAAGTAAATTTTAATATATAAGCCAGACAAACATGTTATTATTTGTATATGAATCAATTTTGCTATGCAACAAAACAATTCTTTTCTCACCAAACATCCTTGGTGCCAAACTAGGTGCCCCCCCCCCAAAAAAATCGAATGGGCAAAAAATTGTAGAGGGGAGGGGGGAGGAGGCAAACAAGCGGAACTTCCAATTTTGGGTGAAGTTCCGTTTTAAGTGACAATGCCAATGGGCTTGAAGAACATGTAAATGGATTTCTGCCTTTTCTAAGTCTAAGTTTTTTTTTTTTGTTTTCTTTAAATCAGCACAAGCATGACTGGTGGCTGCTGTCCTAGTCATGAATAAGCTCTATCAGCGCAAAACGCATTTACTATGTTTCCTTGCACTCACTGGGGTTGATTTACTAAAGCTTGAAAGTGCAAAATTTGGTGCAGCTCCACACAGAAACCAATCAGCTTCAAGGTTTTATTGTCAAAGCTTGTTCGTCCTCCCCTCAATCCTGACCTGCCAGGCGGCATGCTTGGATAAGGAACTGGTTTGGATTTTGGGGGAGTTGCCAGTTTTTGTATTTATTTATTTTTTTGGTGTGGTTTCCCCTCAAAATTCACACCAGACCAAGGGTCTGGTATGGTCTTGGGGGAAGGACTCCATGCTGTTTTTTTCAAAAACTTTTTTGGCGTGGGGTTACCCCCTCAAGATTCATACGAGACTTAAAGGGCCTGGTATGGTCAGATCAAAGTCGGATTCCATTCATTGAAGTTGCATGGAAGTCAGACATGAAGTTGCAGGGCAAAGTCGGATCGTAAGTCATACAACTTTCACATAGGATCAGTGTGAACATGTGTTATATATACTATGCAGACCTAAACATATAGCTTCACTTACATATTTTCTTTACAGCTATTTCTGCTTTTGTTTATATAGCTTGGGCTTTTGAAATATTGTTTGGTGCATACACTATATACCCGAGGGATACCTTCCCATGGGCCGCCAGGCATGGAAAGCTATTGACTCTCTCCCGTATACCTCTGCATCTTGCCCTTATCCTATTTAGGGTAAGAAACTTTACAATGTCAATTGAAATGGGCTGTGGTTATTCTTTTTGTTAGGTTATATCATACATAAGGAATGTATAAACCTATATGAAATATATATATTTTTTTTCTTTTCGGTTGGTACGACATATCTGTGTATATCATGTAAAATGTGACCAGTCCTGTACCTATGGATTATGTCAATGTGATAGCTTATTTTGTTTATTGTTTTCTCTATTCTCATTGTAGAGTTGTTTTTATGAATGCGAACAAGCAAAACGTGTAGACCTCATTTGAAGGACACAGATTGCTTACCTTTGTGACGTAGCTAATATCTATATAATTTTAAACTGTATTTAATAAAATTGTGTCTTTTATTAACTTATATGTTCCCTTCAATCATACATAAATGACACTAGGGGTATATTTAAAGTCCCAAAACCTCCCTTACCTTCCCTTTACTATAATTATTGGGATGATACCCTGAGTCACTCCAATAGTGTATGTGTAAAATGTATACTTCATTCCATGCTTACTTTTCAGCTTAAGTTATTGATAAATGCTGTATTACATGCTGTTTATATTCACTCAGTCACTATGAGATTAATTTTTTGTATTCTGCAAAAATCCTGGTTAATCCTGCTACTCTCCATTTCCAGTTTTCAGTGAATTTCTATGACTATAGAGTCACACATGTGGGCATATACACAGTAGTAAAGGACAGCCCAATCCCTCCCTCCTACTCCATGCCCACTAAGCAGCTAAACACAATGGGGGCGGGATATTACATTTACATTACATTCACTTCCCTCTTATTCTAAGACACAGGCAGGAGGGCCTGTGACTGGCAGAAATCTACCAAACCATGTTATTTCCACAAAATAGGCTCAAAAGGCTGTTTTTGTGACAATCAGCAGAGGACTAGAAGCTCCTCCTGCTTATGTTTCCCTGCAGACAGACTGGGAAAGATCTGGGTCATGTGACACCTGTACATCGATTAGGACAGATGTACACAACTTCTGCTGCTCTGTGTCATTGAGCATACACATCAAGCGCATTACTGACACCTATGGCTACTTCCAGTATGTGCATCTTGTGTGTGCTGCTTGTACTATATTATGTAGTGTGATTGGCTGGAGTGCCTCTGAGTCTCAGCGACATGTGCCAGCTTTGTGCAAACAAGAGCTGGGACTAGGAAGAACTCCTTTACAAGTAGGGGCTGTGAAGGAAAGGTAAGGGGCTGTTTGTGTACAGATGTGTTTATGTGGGGGTGGGCTGAGTGTTTACAGGTGTGTGGGGGGCTGAATGCGCACAGGTGTAAGGGGGCTGAATGCGTATGAGTGTGAGGGGGCTGAGTGCGTATGGCTGTGAGGGGGCTGAATGTGTACAGGTGTGAGGGGGCTGAGTGCATACAGGTGGGGTGGCCAGTGGGCGGATTTGGTGGAATGGCCCGTGGGCAGACCCTGGCGAATGTTGGTGGTCAGGCCAGAGGGGCCCAGGCCTAAAGCTGTTTAAGGGACCCAAACATTTCTGATGGCTGCCCTGGCGGTGATTATGCCCACGATTCCAAATCACCAAGTGTGAATGGGGCCTGAAGCTTGTAGCTCAAAGAAGCTCATGTACTTTTTCAAGATACAAGCTTTAAGTGGCTTTACGTTTTGGTGAGAACAGGAACAACTGGAAACTATGGGATGTGGAACATTTTGGCACATGGGCTTTGAGCTACAAAACACTCAGGTGTTAACGGTGACTTAAGATTTTTAAGAAGAAGTTAGCATCACATTCACAAATTCCCACGTAGACCAGCGAGATAGTAGAAAGACACACCGCTCCAGGACAAAATACCCATCCCTTATTTCAGCTATCTCCACAATGAGCAGGGTGCCGGCCCTGTTTGCAACAGGAACATGGAACAAAAAATTAGGCTGGATGGCTGCACTCCAGTGCAATCTCCTTTATTCCATGTGGTAAAATAAAACATCAAAAGTACAGGACGGAGAACTGACAGGCACAGCTAACGTGTTTTACACCTAGAACTTGTGCTTAATCATTTGTAGCTAAAGTGTTGGACATACATACAGACATATATACAGTCGGGTCTATAAATATTGGGACATCGACACAATTCTAATCTTTTTGGCTCTATACACCACCACAATGGATTTGAAATGAAAATGAACAAGATGTGCTTTAACTGCAGACTTTCAGCTTTAATTTGAGGGTATTTACATCCAAATCAGGTGAACGGTGTAGGAATTACAACAGTTTGTATATGTGCCTCCCACTTTTTAAGGGACTAAAAGTAATGGGACAGATTAACAATCATAAATCAAACTTTCACTTTTTAATACTTGGTTGTAAATCCTTTGCAGTCAATTACAGCCTGAAGTCTGGAAAGCATAGACATCACCAGACACTGGGTTTCATCCTTGGTGATGCTGTGCCAGGCCTCTACTGCAACTGTCTTCAGTTCCTGCTTGTTCTTGGGACGTTTTCCCTTCAGTTTTGTCTTCAGCAAGTGAAATGCCTGCTCAATCGGATTTAGGTCAGGTGATTAACTTGGCCATTGCATAACATTCCACTTCTTTCCCTTTAAATACTCTTTGGTTGCTTTCGCAGTATGCTTCGGGTCATTGTCCATCTGCACTTTAAAGCACCGTCCAATAAGTTCTGAAGCATTTGGCTGAATATGAGCAGATAATATTGCCCGAAACACTTCAGAATTCATCCTGCTGCTTTTGTCAGCAGTCACATCATCAATAAATACAAGAGAACCAGTTCCATTGGCAGGCATACATGCCCACGCCATGACACTACCACCACCATGCTTCATTGATGAGGTGGTATGCTTTGGATCATGAGCAGTTCCTTTCCTTCTCCCTACTCTTCTCTTCCCATCATTCTGGTACAAGTTGATCTTGGTCTCATCTGTCCATAGGATGTTATTCCAGAACTGTGAAGGCTTTTTTAGATGTTGTTTGGCAAACTCTAATCTGGCCTTCCTGTTTTTGATGCTCACCAATGGTTTACATCTTTTGGTGAACCCTCTGTATTCACTCTGGTGAAGTTTTCTCTTGATTGTTGACTTTGACACAAATACACCAACCTCCTGGAGAGTGTTCTTGATCTGGCCAACTGTTGTGAAGGATGTTTTCTTCACCAGGGAAAGAATTCTTCGGTCATTCACCACAGTTGTTTTCCGTGGTCTTCCGGGTCTTTTGGTGTTGCTGAGCTCACCGGTGAGTTCTTTCTTTTTAAGGATGTTCCAAACAGTTAATTTGGCCACACCTAATGTTTTTGCTATCTCTCTGATGGGTTTGTTTTGTTTTTTCAGCCTAACGATGGCTTGCTTCACTGATAGTGACAGCTCTTTGGATCTCATATTGAGAGTTGACAGCAACAGATTCCAAATGCAAATAGCACACTTGAAATTAACTCTGGACCTTTTATCTGCTTCTTGTAAATGGGATAATAAGGGAATAACACACACATGGCCATGGACCAGCTGAGCAGCCAATTGTCCCATTACATTTGGTCCCTTAAAAAGTGTGAGGCACATATACAAACTGTTGTAATTCCTACACCATTCACCTGATTTGGATGTAAATACCCTCAAATTAAAGCTGAAAGTCTGCAGTTAAAGCACATCTTGTTTGTTTCATTTCAAATCAATTGTGGTGGTGTATAGAGCCAAAAAGATTATAATTGTGTTGATGTCACAATATTTATGGACCTGACTGTATATATAATTCTAAATACAGATATGTGTGATGTTAACTGACAACCAACAGATTGGAAACTCCTGTGGAGAACACACCTGTGGAAAGCAAACCAGGCGTCCAGGTATCAAATAGGTTGATTGACTCGAATATAGATGACATACTACATGGTGTAATCTATATCGTATATAAAAAACATCTGCATCACCTATAAGACTTTTTAACAGTTAAAAGATAAAAAATACATATATATATATATATATAGCAAAGAGAATAAACTTCTCTGAAAAGCAAACAGCGACCAAAACTTCTTATGTAAACATAGTACACCGAACATGTAAATACCACAAATAGGTGAAGATCGGGACATCACGAACTGAGGGACACAGCTGAACATATCATTTTCAATCGATTTAGACAATAACACTTATCCAAACAGATAGACCGCTGGAAGGCGTCCCACTGTCTATGGCGTGTTGATACACAAAAAACACATTGCAATATATATAAAGCCTCAATGATATCAATATATCTGAATGTAGAAGTACAGTGGATATAAAAAGTCTACACACCCCTGTTAAGGTTTGTCAGGTTTCTGTGATGTAAAAAAATGAGACAAAGATAAATCATTTCAGAACTTTTTCCACCTTTAATGTGACCTATAAACTGTACAACTCAATTGAAAAACAAACTGAAATCTTTTTTTTATTATTTTTTGGGGGGTGGGGGATAAGAAAATGGAAAATAATGTGGTTGCATACGTGTGCACGCCCTCTTATAACTGGGGATGTAGCTGTGTTCAGAATTAAGCAATCACATTCAAATTCATGTTAAATAGGAGTCAGTACACACCTGCCATCATTTAGGGCCGGTTCACACTGTAGCGAGGCGGAGCGGCGCGATGCAGCGATCCAGGCGATCTCAAAGCGGCTTGCTAGGAGACTTCTATCATAGAAGTCAATGCAAGCCGCCTGAGATCGCCCTAAAAATAGTGCAGGGACCATTTTTCTAATGCGGAACGAAGCGATTCGCTCCTATTAGAACGGTCCCATTTGCACAGCATTGAGGCGAATTGTCAGGCGACTCAAGTCGCCTGACAATTCGCCTAGATGTGAACGGGGCGCGAAGTCGCGCCGCTCCGCCCCGCTGCAGTGTGAACCGGCCCTTAAAGTGCCTCTGATTAACCCCAAATAAAGTTCAGCTGTTCTAGTAGGTCTTTCCTGACATTTTCTTAATCGCATCCTAAAAGCCATGATCTGCACAGAGCTTCCAAAGCATAAGAAGGATCTCATTGTTAAAAGGTATCAGTCAGGAGAAGGGTACAAAAGAGTTTCCAAGGCATTAGAAATACCATGGAACAAAGTGAAGACAGTCATCATCAAGTGTAGAAAATATGGCACAACAGTGACATTACCAAGTCCCTCCAAAATTGATGAAAAGACAAGAAAACTGGTCAGGGAGGCTGCCAAGAGGCCTACAGCAACATTAAAGGAGCTGCAGGAATATCTGCAAGTACTGGCTGTGCGGTACATGTGACAGTAATCTCCCATATTCTTCATATGTCTGGGCTATGCAGTAGAGTGGCAAGACGGAAGCCTTTTCTTACAAAGAAAAATATCCAAGCACAGCTAAATTTTACAAAACAAATCTGAAGTCTCTCAAAAGCATGTGGGAAAAATGTTATGGTCTGATGAAACCAAGGTTGAACTTTTTGGCCATAATTCTAAAAGATATGTTTGTCACAAAAACAACACTGCACATCACCAAAAGAACACCATACCCACAGTGAAGCATGGTGGTGGCAGCATCATACTTTGGGGCTGTTTTTCTTCAGCTGGAACAGGGACCTTAGTCAAGGTAGAGGGAATTATGAACAGTTTCAAATACCAGTCAATATTGGCACAAAACCTTCAGGCTTCTGCTAGAAAGCTGAACATGAAGAGGAACTTCATCTTTCAGCATGACAATGACCCAAAGCCTACATCCAAATCAATAAAGGAATGGCTTCACCAGAAAAAGATTAAAGTTTTGGAATGACCCAGCCAGAGCCAAGACCTGAAACCCATTGAAAGTCTGTGGGGTGATCTGAAGAAGGCTGTGCACAGGAGATGCCCTTGCAATCTGACAGATTTGGAGAGTTTTTGCAAAGAAGAGTGGGCAAATATTGCCAAGTCAGGATGTGCCATACCCAAAAAGACTGAGTGCTGTAATAAAATCAAAAGGTGATTCAACAAAGTATTTGTTTAAGGGTGTGCACACTTATGCAACCATATTATTTTAGTCTTTTATTTTTACTTCCCTCCACATTAAAGATTTCAGTTTGTTGTTCAACTGAGTTGTACAGTGTATAGGTCACATTAAAGGTTGAAAAAGTTCTGAAATTATTTACCTTTGTCTCATTTTCTTACATCACAGAAACCTGACATCTTAACAGGGGTGTGTAGACTTTTTATATCCACTGTATATATATATATATATATATATATATATATATATATATATATATATGTCTGTATGTATGTCCAGCACTTTAGCTATGATTAAGCACCAGTTCTCGGTGTGAAAAGCATTAGCTGTGCCTGTTAGTTCACCGCCCTATACTGTCAATGTTTTATTTTACTGCACAGAATAAAGGAGATTGCACTGGAGTGCAGCCATCCAGCCTCATCTCTTGTTCCAGCTATTCCCATGTTTTCCTATGCCGAGGAAGGTACATTTAATTTTGACGATACATTGGATAATATGACCATTCACCCAGCCAGGCTGCAGCTTGGCTGAAAATAATACAGAATGCAGCACACTGTTACATTGACCATAGCATGTGTATTGAATTGTCCTTGAAAATACACCTTTAACTAAGCTAGCAGTGTACAAAAACCCACAGGTCAGCATTGTGTCCTAGTTTTCAAGCACAAGTGTTATCTGAGTCTAATAATTTATTGTCAGTGTAGCTCTTTCTCTGGTGACATGATGATTTGCATGCTGTTTTTCAAGAGCTGCACTCATTCCCTGAGACAGAGAAGGCAGTGTTTTATGGTATATGTTGGTACTTTATAAATAAAAGATAATGGAATCAGCATCCATGCTGCTGTGAACACGTTCACTTCTGGTGATTAATTTCAAATATCTCTGGTGTATTCTAAATTAGTGAGATACGTTTAAATGATATGTCATCTACAGCATACTAAATCCAATAAACTGAGTAAAAATGCATTTAGAATCAGTTAAAGTATAAATAAGTATCACTGATTACATTTGTTCTGTTCCTTACAAAGGTCCTGTGGGAAGCAGCTTAACTTTGGAAGTACCTTTTACTCTGAAACAAATATTTTTATTGCTCCTGATTGACCCAAGACAGCCTTCTTGAATTTTTAATTACCTTTTAATTAATTTCTTTTAATTACCTTACTCCATAGTAACAGAATGTGATTATTAAATGTAGGTTGCTTTGCTAGCTCTTTGGCAGATGGCGTGTTTTTCTTGTGTCTTTTTGATAGTTAAGGCGTAGGAATAGGAGATATAAAAAATGAAGTGATGCAATAGCTATTTCTCTGTTCTGTGCATACTGCAATGCATATCATTTGTCACACACAATAGTGTGTTCGTGAAATCCCTTTGCAAAGCAGTTTGGCTGGTTTCTTGCTGAATACAAGATTATGCGACTAAAATAAACCTAGAAAAGCCCAAGTATACCTTCATTACATTAAAGAGGCACTGTCACTTTGCTCATTTGCAAGCTTTACTGACAGATCAATGCTCCCTCGCCATCTTTCTGATACAGTAGTCCACCCTCAGTAAGCTCATGAGTTGGATGGTGTTGGCAGTTATGTATTCGCTCAAAACACATTAAATATATTTTTAATGCAGCTAATTTAAGTACCTGAAACTGTCTTGTTAACAGCCTTTTCCTAGTACCTATAAAACAGCAAGCACTTAGAGTGATGGAGGCAAAACCAGTACACCGAAATAGCCATAATTTGCTGTATTGTGCATGCTGTAGTTTGCACGGGCTGACAGCGGGTGAGAGCAGAGTGGACAGAGCATGCTGCTGCTCCTTCACTGTCCAATCTGCAGGCTTAGGTGTCCGTTTATAAAGCAGTGTAAAAAATCCACTGCACAGTTCTCTGGCATTCACAGAGGAGATTGTTCTCCCCTGTGTGCCTCAAGTGGTGTAGATCACATCACAGTTTGTGAAGTGAAGTGATCTACAAACGCTTCAAACTGTGGAGAACGCCCTAATCTCGTGAGACATTACGAGATTACGGCATCAGAAATTCACAGAAATGTCAGTTTATTATGCAGTGATAAATTATCACTGCTCAGTAACGGACATTCTCGGAGGAGCCCGCCCAAATAGTTAATAAAATTATTAGCCCCCCTACACTCTAATGTATATATAAGCACATACACACATTCTATATACATATATACACATACATTATATATACACGTATATATATATATACTGTACATACATCATATACATGTATGTACATATGTACACATACAGGCAGTCCCCTAGTTACAAACATCCGACTTATGAACGACTCCTACTTACAAACGGAGGGAGAGAACAGGAAGTGAGAGGAAATCTACCCCTAGGAAGGGAAATTCCCTCCTGTAAGAATGATTATGAGTAAAAGGTGTCTCCACTGAAGCTTTATCACCAAGGTTTGTTTCCACAACAACCCAAAATTTTCAAAATCCAATTCTCATTGGGACAGGAAGTGAGGTGAAATCTTCTGAACAGAAACCTAGACAGCAAAACAAACATTACAGGGGTGTTACCCCTTCCCTATGCTACACTTAAAAAATGTACCTGTTCCAACTTACAAACAAATTCAACTTAAGAACAAACCTACAGTCCCTATCTTGTTTGTAACCCGGGGACCGCCTGTATACAGGGCAGGGGGACATGGCTAATGTGTTGGGGAGTCTGAACAAGGCAGGAGGAAGTCTATAATCTTCCTCCTTCCCCGGGATTCCCTCTTCACTCCCCCAATTCTCCACCTCTGAGCTGGTGAATCAGTGAGGGTGAATTCTGACCCAGATCGCCAGTGAAGTGCGGAGATCGCAGCTTTATAAACTGGCCGTTTCTGTGTCAGTGAATGACAGTTCTCCGTGTGCAGAGATAATCGGTGGAGAACGTGTAGAACTTCATAAACCGAAAATGAGCTGTGAACAGTCGTGATCCTTGGGATCACGGCTGATCACAGTTTTATAAAAGGACACATCAGTTTGGTAATTGATGAAGCTATGTTGTTGCTTCCATGAAGTTTAAAACAGATCTCCAACCCCCCCCCCCTTTTTTTTCTTTTACCAAACCCCTGCTTACCTGTTCGGAACATTTCGATACTCACCTGCCCAATGGATTTAGCGGAGCCCTGTAGAATCCACTCAGAATTCAGCCCTGCTCGGTCCCGTGCCACTATCTTCTCATTTGACGTCATTGCGCCAGCTCTTCCGGGTTCCCGGGCCTCATAATGAATCGCCGGTAGTCCCTTCCCATCCTCCTTTCTCAGTAGAGTATTATGCCTCTTGAGATATGTGACATGCATATCCCAGGAGGCAAAGGGAGGGTATCGCGTGTTATTCGCTTAGGCAAATTATGTGAAGCATGAAGAAATGACAGACACCACACATTACTAGCTCAGCAAGTGGAGAGGAATGTGCATGAATGATGCATTTCGCCCCGACTATACCCTGGTGGGCGGGGAGAAATGCATCAGAGGGGCGTGGCTTAGGAGGAGTTCAAGGCTGAGGCCATTCATATTCCTCTCCACCTTTTGAGCTAGTGGTATGCAATGTCTCTCATCCCTTAAAGCTTCACTGCTTTCTGGATCAAGCACGAGACAACCTGCACCCGTCCATTGCTGTGAGACACCAGATTCTTTACCAGCAGAGCACCTGGAACAGCACTATAAGTGGTTACTAGGCATTGTGAATGCATTTAACTGAAACTTCCTATAGTGTATATAGATCAAAAGACAGTGCAGTTATGCGCGCTACTTGAGGGTTTTTTTCCAATGAGCAAATAAAGAAAAACTCTTGTACTTCTATATTTCTACAGTCTTCATTCGTTTTGTATTTCTGTAATTGATCTATAAAGAAGCAGTCTATGGCTATAAACAGAACATGCCTCTACCAGGGGTTGTCGAATCTTAGCTTCCTACAAGACAAGTAAGAACCATTTAATTACTAAAAACATATGTTAGAAATGAGTGCATATTTGACAAAGGTTTTATTTGCTGTAGTTGTTCTTACACAATAACTGTTTTTTTAATATAGGTCAAAACAGTTTGTGGAACTTGGCCCCTACTAACTTTTTTGTATATCAACATTTGCAATCAAATTTTAACAAAACCCAATGTATATTTGTTATGTGTTCCCATAAATACAGCACAAAAATAATAAAAACCTATTTCTGACCTTTCTATGTGTTTGTTTGGTCCAGGCCTCAGAGAGACTGCAGGCTCCCCTGAACAGTTTTGGAATGAGAGGCAACTCAGTCTGTCCCAGGTGACAAGGAAGGACACACTGAGTTTCCCCTCATTAACATACAATAAAGACGCCCAGATTCTAGGTCAGGGGTGTCCAACCTGCGGCCCAAGATGGCTATGAATGCGACCCAACACAAAATCATAAACTTACTTGAAAATGTTGATTTTTTTTAAGGAATTTTTTGTAAAAAGATGCATTTAGCCATAGCAAACTCATGGAGCCGAAGAAAAATTGACAGTCTCTTTATTTTATCTTTTATCTTTCCAAAGAAAAATATCCCACTCTTCACAATCACGCCTTATTCATGTCATCAGTTTTTGTCAGCACCTATATTTGTGAGCACATATTTTCAAGGATGAAGGACATGTAGGGCAAAATTAGAACCAATATATCTAATGAGCACCTTGGGAATTCATTGAGAATTGCTACTTCTTCCATTGAACCAGATATTGAGGAGTTAGGTTATCAAAAACAGAGTCAAATATTGTACTAGTTTTATGTTGCCTTCTTTTACTTCTATAATTAAAAGTATTACATAAAAAATAGGTTGTATTACTCTAGATCTAGATCAGTGGTTGTTAACTTATGATCTGCCTGACTCATCAGCTATCCTTGTTGTTAGTGCATTTTATGTGTGGCCCAAGACAATTCCTCTTCTTCCAATGAGGCCCAGGAAGGTCGAAAGGTTGGCCACCCCTGTTCTTGCTCTTTAACTCTTTGTTAGGACAAACAGTATTCAAATCTAGTTTACAATTGATAATGAGATATGACAGCATAGAACAGACAGGGTTTAGAATTGGTAATCCTTAAAGTGGATGTAAACCCTTACATGTACACAGTGAAGTGAATATCCTCAGATGATACACAGAGATGAAACAAACCTCCCTATATAAGTTTTACATTTATATCCATTGTTTTCATCTGTATTTATCCTTTAGAAAATGGAGATTGTGTTAGCATTTTTTCTCTTCCTGCTTAGAGCTACAGTGAAGACTGGGCACACGGCCAAGACAGCTGATTGGAGGAAAGGCACACACCCCCTCTCCTCATAGGTAGAGACTTTCAGCTCTCTCCATCGTATTGTCCAGAGCTCTGCTAATCTATTTATAGCAACCTTCCCAACACAAAACTCCGGCTGCTCTTATCATAATGTGATGGAAACTTGTCAGGCTGATAACACAGGAATGGTGCAGGACAGAGCTAGGAGACACAGGGCTTTGAAGAGAGATAAGAAAACACTGCAGATAGATGTCCCCAGCTCAAATTTCATGAATCGGGTTTACGTCCACTGTAACTTCTCAATCCCCTCTGCATAGTATGCAAATGTAAGAAATAATGTTTTCTTTTGCTTTTAAGTTATACTATTTGAATAAGAACAAATAATAAACATAAGTGCCTGTCGTACTTCCTGTAAATAATATCTCTATAAACAGTCTAGACTTTTCATATAATCAGACCACTATAACTGTTTAATAACTGAATTAAAATTTAACTTTGTCCAATGACACAGCAAGTGGCTCACAAACAAATTTCATCTGAATATGTGTGTGGTATTAATCATTTTATAATTAATACAAATTCGAGGTACTGGCCCAGATTTCGCAGCAAGTTTTATCGACACACGGCTCAGAAGCCTAACATACATGACATTAGCTCAAATGCTGGGGTCAAGTCTGGATAGTTAGAGGGCTATGCAAATAAAGCATTTCAATGCCATAATTGACAAAAACAAATCAATGGGGCCTGTGACTCAGTTTTAAAATAATTTGCCTAGAGACTGAACCAGTAAGACAAGCAGTGTCCTGGATTGCACAGCGGATGCATCTACCCCTGAACACTCTGTTCCTTCATTTATCTCAAGGTGCGAGGGTTACCTGGAATTGTGTGAATCAACTTCAATCACCCATCTCTAATCTCCGTATGTAGCGCTGCCCAGGAAGGGGACGCTGGTTTTAATTCGTTCTTCCCCAACTAGTACAGAGACTGCCCTTGCAAACTCCAGTCCATTCACACTAGCTTCAATAATACAGTCTAGAGCAGTGGTTCTCAACTCCAGTCCTCGGGACCCACTAAAAGGCCAGATTTTAAGTAATGCCTTGGGGAGATGCAGACTAGAATACTGCAATCACTGAACAGCAAATGAGATCACCTGTGATGTATTTCAGTTATCCTGCAAACCTGGCCTGTTAGTGGGCCCCGAGGACCGGAGTTGAGAACCACTGCTCTAGAGGATGTCTCTTTGTAGATTATTGCTTGAATAACTTCAAAGATTAGAGGGTGATCTTCTCTTTGAGCAATAGTGGGAGTGTGAACAGTCTAACAGCTAAAGACCATGAGGCAAGTCTTTTTGTTATCTGGCGCTCATGAACAACTGCCGTTACCCAGTGCAGCTTCCAGAACACTACATGGTCACAGAGATCAGTTTAGGGTCTTTACTCATAAGTCCCCACCTTTCAGCTTCCTCTGGACATAGTCAGCTTCTAGCAACAGCCACCCAGGACCTCAGCCCACTAAAGCAGCTATACAGTCCGTGGGCTGCCTAAGGGCAACAGCTTCCCTCCAGTTTTGGAACCCTCCTAGGGAGAATAAACCTTGCTATCCAGAGTCTCTAAGACTAATTATCGCCATTCCAGCCCATGATAAAGAATGTGGTTAATATTCAGGTTGGTTGTTTTGAATCTCCCACCCTAAGCTCTGGAAGCTACTTCCAGGAAGCAATCAAACTCCCAGCCTGTGAATTTGTTAAGCCTGAGCAGACCAGGCTAAAAAATTACTACTCTCTTGCTTACAGAGGGAGTTGAACCAAATTTACCTAACATTCCATGCTAGGAGGGTTCTACAGATATATGCAATCTTCTCAATGGTATAGGGTGCTACCCGCGTCTAGAGTTTTTCCCAGTATGCTCTCCCTGGAGATATCTCCAGGACATGTTCCACATACAGTATCTCACAAAAGTGAGTACACCCCTCATATTTTTGTAAATAATTTATTATATCTTTTCATGTGACAACACTGAAGAAATTATACTTTGCTACAATGTAAGGTAGTGAGTGTACAGCTTGTATAACAGTGTAAATTCCCTGTCCCCTAAAAATAACTGAACAAACAACCATTAATGTCTAAACCGCTGGCAACAAAAGCGAGTACACCCCTAAGTACACCCCTAAATGAAAATGTCCGAATTGGGCCCAAAGTGTCAATATTTTGTGTGGCCGCCATTATTTTCCAGCACTGCTTTAACCCTCTTGGGCATGGAGCTCACCAGAGCTTCACAGGTGCCACTGGAGTCCTCTTCCACTCCTCAATGATGACAACACAGAGCTGGTGAATGTTAGAGACCTTGCGCTCCTCCACATTCCGTTTGAGGATGCCACACAATAGGGATTAGGTCTGGAGACATGCTTGGCCAGTCCTTAACCTGTACCCTCAGCTTCTTTAGGAAGGCAGTGGTCATCTTGGAGCAGTGTTTGGGGTCGTTATTATGCTGGAATACTGCCCTGCGGCCCAGTTTCCGAAGGGAGGGGATCATGCTCTGCTTCAGTATGTCACAGTACATGTTGGCATTCATGGTTCCCTCAATGAACTGTAACTCTCCAGTGCTAGCAGCACTCATGCAGCCCCAGACCATGACACTTCCACCACCATACTTGACTGTAGGCAAGACACACTTGTCTTTGTACTCCTCACCTGGTTGCTGCCACACACGCTTGACACCATCTGAACCAAATAAGTTTATCTTGATCTTATCAGACCACAGGACATGGTTCCAGTAATCCATGTCCTGTGGTCTGCTTGTCTTCAGCTAACTGTTTGCAGGTAGAGTTGAGCGAACACCTGGACGTTCGGGTTCTGCTGGTCCGTCCGAACTTCGGGATAAAGTCCGGGTCCGGGTCCAGGTCCGGACGGAACCCGAACGATCGCACGGACAACGAACCCCATTGAAATCAATGGGGACCCGAACTTTTAGGCACAAAAATGGCTGTAGCCTAGCAAGCCCAAGGCAGGCCTGGACCTGGGCCTGGGCCTGAAATAGGGCTTCAAGCCTGCCTGGTCGTCTTGGGCTTGCAGGTCCACAAGCGAGTTGAGATGGACGTTTGTCAATCGACTTCTGTTCGTCTGGTGTCCTGTACCTAATGACCTTGGTACAGGACACCAGACTATTCTAGTTCTATTTGAATAAACCAAGTCTACCACAGTTCGCACACACCGTCGTTGGTCCACTCCTCATGTTTCTGTTCACACAGAACGGATGTCAGTTCATACCACCACCTTCACAGTACCAGACC